>VXAY01007089.1:5971084-5991927 GCA_013399855.1 Oxyruncus cristatus | reverse complement strand
GATCCCGGCGGGGAGCCCACAGGTGCCCCATCCCTCCCTCGGCGCGGTGCCGGTGCCGGGGGCAGGCGGGCGCGTTGCAAGGCGCGGGGACACGTCGGAAGGGTTCGTCGCCTGCGGGTTCCCGAGCACTCGAGGTGTTGTTTTGTTGTGTATTCAGTGGACGGCACGATCGGTGCGGAACGGCCCCGGGTTTTAATGAGGAGCTGTGTCCCACTGCGCTGCTGACATTCCCTTCTTGTCACTGGAATGCGTGGCTCAAAGTGCGGTCCGAAGACGGGAGATGCTGCCGGTGACAGGAGAGTGTTCACCAGTGCGAGTTCCCTGCTCAGATTCTCATGGCCAGAACTAAAGAACTGTTCCCTGGGAAGTTGCATCTCAACCTGATGGCAGTGACTGCTCTTTCACAGGGTCTGAACTAGAGATGCAGTAGATGTACGTAAGGTGTGTGTTGCTCTGTTAGACAATCCCTTTTCCCTTCCTCATTTCTTGGTCCTCAGACACCTCTGAATCCCAGATTGTGCCGGGAATGCAGCACTGTACTGATGTGGCTGTGGTTCTATGGCTGCACACCCTGAATGTGAGAAGCAAATGCAACCTGATCCCTTTCCTCAGGCTGTAGCTGCCTCAGCGATGTTTCCTTTGATGGACAGTGATCTGTTTAGAAACTGTGTGGACCCCTCACTTTTTCATTATGTATTTTTCCTGTGGGGAGTACAGGTATTTCTGCAATGAGGTCTTTCCTAATCCAGGAAGGGTAGTGGCACCTTGGGTGACTCCAGCCTTCCTAGAGGATGCAGGAGTCAAAGGCATGTGAAGGAATCATTCCTTATCTGTTCGCAGCTGGCAGAGCACTTGGAGCCATGCCAGGCACAAAAAAGACACACTGACCCAAAAAAAAAAAGCTTCCAGTCTAATTCCAGGTTCCTTGACCTCTTTGAAAAGCACAGTTTGGGGTTCAGGAAGAATTTATCAGAGGGGGTGAGTCACAGGTGTGGACTTAACCAACATGCCACCTGCTTCTCAGGAGCTGCTTGTGTACGTGCCCTTCTGGGATGATGCCAGCAGCACCTTCTACCCTGGCTGTCCTGCCCGTTGGACCCTGTTCAATTCCCTGCACCCAGCAAACAGAGTAGGAAAAGGTAGGCAGGGATGGTTGTGGTCAGTTAGCAAAGGATGCTGCTTGAATGGATGTGATTAAATCCTCCTTGTGCTGGTGTCAGCATGGAACACCCACGCTGCTGGAGAGGTGCTGGGTGACACGGGGATGGGGACGCAGATGGTGAACGTTTGTTATGTGCGGTGTAAAAGGAGCCGGGTGAAAGCAGGTAGCAGGTTTCCTGTGAGCATGAGTGCTGTCTCCTGACCAGCTCTTGGCAGATGACCTTTGTGTAATGCTCATACAAAAGAGAAATATCCCCACAAAGGCACACTTGTGTGGCTGTAGCTGCAGGACCCGGACGCGTGATTTGGCATCTGTATAGGTTCTTAAAATGAGATATTGAGAAAGAGACAAAGTTGAGTAAGGTTCCCCAAATCATGAGATTAAAAATAAATCAGAAGGGTTTTTTTTTTCCTCATCACTGATTTCTGAGCAGCCAGCCTAATCTGGAACCATGTTTTAACCATTTCTCTTCACACAGAAGTAGTGGAAACTTGTTGGTCATTTCTAGTAGAAGGTGAGGTCCCTCCATATCTCCCTTACAGTGAGATAGAAGCCTGTATAAAACCCAAGCCTTTTATGGCCATTCTCATCTCTAAAAAGGCTTGGGCTCCCTTGCAGAGCTGCAGAGCTACAGCAGCCTTCAAAAGCTCTGTGCTGCCGTCAGTCCAGACCCCTTTTGGTGGGCCATGGAGGAGTAGTAGTCTGGGAGCAGTCGGTAGTATGTGGGATGCGCTTCCTCTCCCTACATCACATTTGCTACAACCACAGTTTAATGGTTTATCATTCATGTACCAGGACAAAAGTGGAGTGACAGCAGGGCTGTGTGGGAGGGAGCAACTGAATTGTAGAACATGGTGGAGGAAAGAAAGAGTTTTCCAAAGTGCTCTTTTTGCTGCTGAACTGGAGGATACTTGGAGACATGGAGCTTCTCCTGTGTGCCTGGTGATGGGGAGTTCAGAACTCAGACATTGCCCCAGTCATGCTTTGGTAGGAGCCTTTTGTTAAAGTTGGTTTTGGCAGGTAGGATTTCCAAGGAAATCCTGGAGCCACAAACCAGGAGGGTGCCCTCAGCCTCATCCTGCAAATGGGCAACCTTGTGCTGTTGGATACGTGTCACTGTAACAGTGGTCGTTTGGCACATGGGCTGAGCACAGCTCAGGTCCCACATTCCTCAGTTTACTCCACTGCTTCAGCCTCCATCATCTCATCTGCCAGCTTCCCTAATGCAGGGAAATTTAAGGGCATTGGAAAATTGGTGGGCGGAGTGTGAGGAGTGCTGGTGGAAGTGACTGGGTGGGGCTGCCTTGTTTTCTGGGTCCCAGGCAACGCTGGACTTGGTTATACATCAGGGATGAATCAGAATCTCCTGGGGTGGAGTTGTTCTCTGGGACCCAGTGCAGGCACAGTTATCCTGCTGCTCCAGGGGTGTCTGTCCAAGGGCTGGGTGGTGTGAGACAGCCAGCAAGCACCAGCGATATCCTTCCCCCCTCACTTTTCTATTCCACTGGCCTTCTCCTGCTGCAGGAATGCCATTAGCTGTATTTGGAGATGTGCCTTTGCTTAATGGGGGAATGCCAGAATTGGGCATTTCCATTTTCGTTTCAAGAAAAATTGTGTTTATTTTCCCTCGCTTTGCAGCTGAGTCTCCAGGTGATGCCCCTGGGGGAGCCTGGCTGCATGGTTTAGTTTCCTGGCTGTATGGGCTGTGAAAGAAATTGTTCCAGTGACTTTAGTGAACTTAATCCCAGGTTCCTTAGGCAGGTAGTGGGGCCCAAGGGTTTACTGCTGATATATCTCCCAAGAGTTACTTTGTGCCCAAAGCTGGAATTCATCTTGGAAAAAAATAGCACTTGTGTGGTGTTGAATGATGATGGGAAAGTTACCAATGTCTGTATTTTGTTATTAGGCTTTTTTCTTTTTTTTTGTGTTGAATGGGCTCTGGTTTGAGGGCTGATGGTGTTGGCTGGGGAGGTGTGTACTGGTGGCAGAGGCCAAATGTGCATTTTCCTGCACAGCTGGCAAAAACGCCCTGGTGCCCATGTGAGAACACCTGTATGTGCTCCTTTGGTTAGGGAAGAGAGACTGAAATTGGAAATAGGAGAAAATTAAAAGTACATTGAAGCTCCTAAGTAGTAGAAACGCAAGAAACTAGATTTTCTCAACTCCCACACTGCGGTTGAATCCACAGGAGTGGGTGTTGAGAATCTTTTATTACGTTTCTTGCAATAGACGTGAATTCATGTATGGCGGAGCTGGCTTTATCTTTCCCAATTTTTGCTTAGTTTGGTGTGATACCAGAATACAGTTTTTCTGATTGGACATGAAAATATCAGAGCATAACAGGAGGTAACACGTAAGCCTTGTTGCCATATAGTTTGCTTTTGCTTCATCTTTTCTTAGAAAAGCTGCCATTTGTCAGCTGCTAAATCTAAATTGGAAGAGATTCACTGTCCTCAGCACACGGGGAGACCCTGGACCTTTTAGCCTCCCCTGAGCATCCTCCTCCTCTCTGGAAACATGGCACAGTTCTGCCTCCTGCGGACCCTCCTGCTCACTCTAGTTCCCAAAACCATATTGGAGGGTGACATTCCCATGAATGTGGGATCCTCACCTGGCTGCACCTTGTTCTGCTGGCAGTGATGGTCAGCAGGAATGAGGTTTGGCTGGTTTTGTGTGTCAGTGAGTGGCTGCAGCTGTGCCCTGCCGGTGCCCCCAGGTGTTACTGCTCATTCACAGCTGGTGTTTCCCCACTGGAGGGATGCCCAGGAGTGGGAACTTCCAGCAAGCTCAGCCATGGAGCCAGATCCTGGGTCACTCTGTGCATGCCTGGATGTGGTGGTGTCTGATCCCTCTTTGACCACATGGGTCAGCTCCTCTTTTGATTCAGCTTGTCCTGTGAGGACATTCCTGTGTAGGATGGGCATGCTGTCTGGATGATGATCCACAAACCTGGTCTCCCTACTTTTTTTTCCCTTTATGGCATTTTCTTTTGCGTTTTTCCTCTTATCCTCAGTGTATATAAGTCCAAGCCTTTTGAAAAGGTCATTCTAGTTTTTCCGAAGCTTCGTGCTTTTTTTGCTGTACAGTTTCTCAGCTGAGCACACCCCCAGGTTTGGGTGATGGGGATGTGTGTCTGTGCTGAACCATCGACTGCACATAAGTCCCGGAAGGCCTTGGTAGAGAAGCACAGCCCCTGGGTCAGAAGAGAGGACCATCTGCTGCTGTATCCTGCCTCCTACACCGTGTTGGAGCAGGTGCTTGGGGAGAAGTAGAAGAAGGAGCTTGCAAACAAAGTGAGCCTTGCCTTAAAAATCCTCCCCAGTCTGACAAAGGATAATTGAAGGAGCCCTTGAACCTGGCGTGGTGACCAACCCATGATACCTAGTGATGGACTAACCCCCCTGGGGCTTTCATGGCATTTGCAGGACATGGCTTTGCAGGGGCTGGGTCCCTTTGAAATGTTGGCGTGGTGGCTGCTGCTGTGTGTCTGTCCTGTCTGGCTCCAAAGAAGGTGTTTGATGCTGACCTGCCTCTGTAGTGAACTCTGAGGGCCACCCAGGCCTAGTTGCCAGTATCACAAGGCTCCTGGCAGCTCCTGGATTGGACCTGCTGCCACCTGTAGCAGGTGGGGGAAAAAGGGGGACCAGGCTGTGCTGCCAGCACCTCACTGTCATCCACAAATCCCACCATGTTCCAGGGGTGCAGCTCTTCCCGCAGCTCTGCCATCCCCTGTCCCCTGTATTGTGCTGGTGCTCTTCTGAGGAAACATCAGAGGTGGAAACTCAGCCACCTTGTAGCAGTGGCTTTTGCAATGCTTCTGCCAGGCTGAGGATTTCCTGAGAGATTTGTGTGGCAGGTGGAGGTTTGCCATCAGGCTACTGACAGAACTGACCCTGGAGCCCCACCTTCCTCAGGATCAATACATCACCTCTTCCAGAAAAACAGGCTTTTATAAACCTAATCCAATCGCTAATCTGTCCCTCCAGATGAAAACGTGTTTTTGACTGGCTGTGGATAGGAAGCAGGTGCCTGCAGGCTGAGCCCAGGGCTCAGGGGAGCAGATGCTCCCATAAGCCCCCAGCTCCAGCGAGGTGTGAGCTGTTCCCATGGGCAGGGAGACAAAGGGATTTGCAGCAGTCAAAGGTATTGAAGCTTTATGCCATAAATATTTCAGTGGGTCTTTTGTGTCGCTTGCTTGGCAAGGGGAATGGCTGCAGCACCTGGAATTACAGACTGTTGAATGGGCCAGGTATTCGTGCAGCAGCAGAAATTGTTATTCATTTGCTGAGATGGCTGAAGGAGAATTTTCTCTGTGTGGCTGCCCTGGACAGCAACAGTGCCTTGTCTTTGCAGCAGGTATCCCCAGCAACAAGTGTCTATGTGTCAGGGCAGGATGCACAACCAGCTAAATGTGGTTTTGGTGCATATGAGGGTGGTGCAGCTCGGAGGTGCTGTTAGAAATGACTAATGATGACATATTTAGCTTCTGCAGCATACCTGAGATCACATGCAGATGCAGGAGAGACCCACAGCAGCCTGTTCACTTTGCACAATAGAGTCCCTTAAGTTTCTTTAGCAGCTGAGCTCAGATATGGAGAGAAGGACACTGATGCAGTCTGTGCTTTACTACAGGGTATTCCTCACATGGGAGAAGGTCATCACAGGTCTAAATCTGTGGCTAGGCTGTTCCCTTGGCTATAAAGGTGTAATTGCAGCATAAGGTTGTGAACCCCAATGTGCTTTTCTTGGATGACTTTGGTGGAAATGAGTAGAAATGTCTCTTATTAGCAGGTCCCTCTGCTTTTCTGCCCTGTGAATCTTTAGAAGTCCTTGGGGTGTGACCTGTGAGCCACGGTGACCATTCACACTGAAAACTCACTTGTAGGGGAAAATGATCCCTGAGTCTGAAGTCCCTGGGGAGGAAGCCACTGAGTCCTGGCTGGTGGACTTATGGCTGATTCCAGTATCTTCAGTTCTTTGGTGTATCCAGAAACCAGTCCCATGGTTTAACCAGCTGTCCAGGTCAGTCCAACAGCAGCCAATAGTTAGTTCAACAGGGTTTTTAACCTTGGTGCCAGCTCTCACACAGCCCATATAGACATGGACACCTGCATCAGCCTGATGGATTGATGGGGGACCGCAGGGGTCTTTCCTCTTCTTGACATCAAACATGCTTGTGACCCTTTGGTAATGCCTTATCCTGCTGGCACTTGTGCCTGTTCTGTTCACAAATGAGGACATGAAGCCAATGGAGACATGGTTTGCTCCCAGCTAGCAAAGAGCCAGGAAGCAGCCTCAGGACCTTGGCTGTCAGTTCTCTGCTCAGATCAGGTCCTGTAAATAACCTTCTGGTGAATACAGCAGTCCTTGTTGAGGAGCACAATGTCCTGTTCTCTGCCACACGTTCTCTAATACACGTGCCGCTCGGTATCTCCACCAGCCTCCTGCCACCTGGCTGGTCGCCAACCCCTTGTGGCTCCAGTTCCCACAAACACTGTGTAAACACCTGCTCTGCCTGTACACAGTGTTGTGTCCTGTTCCTGGGCAGGTATGGAGCAGGATGGAGGGACAGGAGCATGGATCTGGTCATGTGGGTATTAGGATCCTACTCCAGGTGTAAGTTTGTTGGGGAAGCCACCGCCTGGAGACCACACAGGGGGGGCAGATCCCCTGAAAGGTACCAGTTGAAGCAGTGTGTGGGTAGTAAGGGCAGCTGCCTGGATGCTTCTGTCCTCCTGCCCCTCTCCTTCCCCGCAGCCAGGGACAGACATTTTGTCATTTGGCACAGCTTTGTGTAGCACAAAGTCTGTTTGCAGACAGTGTAAAGTAATATTTTTTTTTTCTATTAACTCCCTCTGTCCTGGTTACTGGACATGGTGTGTGTGGAAAGGGAGAATTGTATTGTACTGTATTGAATCCAAAGTCTTTTGAAGTTGATCAGTGAGGAAGCAGGGTGAGGCTCAGCCGTTCACTATCTTGGGTAACACTGTGGTTTAACCCCGCCAGCAGCTCAGCACCCCACAGCCACTCACTCACCCCTCAAGGGATGGGGGAGAGAATGGAAAGGGTAAAGAGGGGTTGCTTGTGGGTTGAGATAAAGACTGTTTTAAAGGTAAAGCAAAAGCCTTGCACCCAAGCAAAGCAAAACAAGGAATTAATTCCCCGCTTCTCCTGGGCAGGCAGTTCAGCCACCCCCACAAGAGCAGAATTCTGTCACATGGAATGGTGGGAAGACAAAATGCCATCACTCCAAACTCTACCCTCTTCCTTCATCTTCCCCAGCTTTATATGCTGAGCATAAGGCCATATGGTCTGGGATATCCCTTGGGTCAGTTGGGGTCAACTGTCCCACCTATGTTCCCTCCCAAATCCTTGTGTATCCATAGCCCACTTGCTGGTGGGTTGGGGTGAGGAGCAGAAAACGCCTTGACTCTGTGTAAGCCCTGCTCAGGGATAACAAAAACATCCATAAATTATCAACACTGTTTCCAGCACAACTCTAAAATACAGCCCCATACCAGCTACATTGAAGGAAATTAACTTTATTCTGGTCAAACTCAGCACACCAAGATGATGGAGTCTCAGGTTTTCATGCAGCGAGGGGCCCTGTAGGATGGTTTTCTGTCACTCTTTTTGGAGGAGCTCTTTGGCTTTTACAGGTATTTAATGTCAAGTTTAACTGTTCTCCTTATCCGAAATGAGTGCTGTGTGTGATGGGCTGCAGGGTCACTCCTTTAGGATGTTTGGAGTGTGTATGGCAATCAGGACTGAGTGGGAGGACAGATCACAGGTGGTGCACTGGTCTTTCTCCTCAGAAATGGGGCTGTGCTTCTGTTCTTCTCCCCAGTGAATGTATAATTGTGCAAAGTCGAGCAGCTTCAGCAGGAGAAGCTGGAATGGCCACTCTCCTCACCGTGTTGGGTTCGTGGTTGTGGCACTCTGCTTGAAGGGAGTTCGGTTCCCACTCCTGTGCAAAGCAAAGATGGGAGTGGCTTCCTCCTCACACTCAGCCTATGGACTGTTCAGGTAGGCTTGCACTGACACTGGCCTTTTGACAGGGTCATGTGGCAGCTGTGGCAGCTGGAAGAAGCCCTGCTCACTGAAACTCCCTGAGCCCCAGAGCTTTGTGCAAACACTGTTGTGTGTAGGTCCATGTTACAGGTGTTGTTAGTCTCAAAGGAGATGCTGGAGGCAGGTGGGCTTTCCTGCAGTGGGACAGCCCCAGACAGACATTGCTGGTGACCCCAGTTAGCCCAGAAAGTCAGGGGGACATGGAAATAGGTTACAAATGTTCTGATTTGCAGGCTTCCTCAACACCGAATAAATGCTGCTTCGCCAGCTGTCCAAACGGGCGAACGGCTGAGAACAGGCAGATCATGGAGAAGCTCAGTGTGATCCTTTACCCTTTTCATTTGATTTTCTTCAGTTTTGTTTCCTAGACTACAGCAGCAACCCCCACGTGAAAAGCTGCTGTTCTTCATTCACAACAAAGCCATCTCCAAATGGGCTTTATAGCAGCAAACAGTATTTGGCCAGTGTGGTGAGTGTAAGGCACTGTTACATCAGCTTGGCAGATGTGTTACACAGCTGCTGTCTGCAGATGCTGAGGGCTTGCAAAGTTTGGAAAAGGAAAGAAAACAATAGGTGCTAAAGACCGAAGCACTTCAGAGCTTAATTGAGCGTTACAAGAGGAATTTGGACTCGGACAGTAGCTGTCCTCTCTCTGAATGTCACTACAGACCTCCACTGTGCGTGAAAGTCCCTCCTACTTGAATTGCCTCGAAAGGGGAGATCGCTGACAATGGGCATCATTCTCACAACTGCAGTCTGTGCAGTGGCCTCGAGATGCAGCCCTGTGGAGGGGGCACAGCCAAATGTTCTGGGCTGTGTAAACCAGGAGATGGGGACAGGACAGATTCAGCAGGGCAACTTGCTGAGCCACGTTAGTTTTTCTCAGTGGGGTAGAAAGCTCTGAATTGCCCCTTTGTCTTCTCCCTCCTTGGCTTTATACATCCTCCAAGACTTTGCGTCATGGCAACGATCTCCCTGCAGGAGAGACTCTGAATCTAATAATTGCAGCAGCATTTTATAAATGCCCAATTTAGAACCTAATAAAAATGATACTACACTGTTATGACAATTTACCCATCCAGATGCTGCTGGTTTTTAGTAAAACCTGAGGCTATACCAGCTGTCTGTGGACAGCAGTGTGGTTTATATACTCTTGGATGCTGAAACATGGGGAGTTCAGGCTTGATTTTGTAATAGCTGATGATCACAAAGCCTCTTTTTGGCTTTGAAAGAAACGACTGGACTTCCATGAAACCTTAACTTCCTCTGCCTTGTGCCAAGTGACATGCAGGCTGGCTGTGCTGTTCATAGCCAGTGCTGGGCAGTACCCTGGGGTCTTTTCTGTACTGTCCCAAGGGTGTCCTTTAAAGAAGAAATCCCCAGTTTGCTCAAGAACATCAACTGAAGCCTTGTTTGAGAGGTGGATATCTTTGGTGCCTCGCTGCCTTTGACTGCTGTTTTTCCAGAGATTAATATTTGAGGACAAAGGTCATGCTTCTGTACAGGATTTATTTCAGCATCCAACCGATGTGCCTCAGGCACAGCGACACGCTTGTGAATTTGATGCCAGCACTTGATTTTCCCTAATATTTGCCCAGGAGGTTGAGTTCTGTGACCAGCACAGAGCGAGTGCCAAGGATGAGTTGGCCAAGGAGTGGCTCTAATCGGACCACAATCAGGCTGTTGTTGTGCCTTGACCTTGCCAAAGGGCAGCCATCCTGCTCCTCTGTCACTGTTAGATTATTGTACCCCACAGGAAATGGGAAGGGTTTGTAAGGGAATTGCTCCGTCTTCAGTGCCTGCAGTAAATTACTCCCACCTACTTATTCCTTGAATAAGTTATTTTGTTCAACTTGGCACTGCTCAGAAGGACCTGATTTTCTGCAGGTGCTGAGTGCCCTCTTCCAAAACTTTCATCCCTTGGGAAGCAAGATACTCAAAATCATAAGGGGGTAGGAATCTGGGTGTCCACCTCTGTGCCAAAGTCAAGGATGAAACATTCAGTAGAATAAAATGTTGGGGAGCAAAGTAAACCATGACTCCTGACGATGGTGGGAAATGTTTTTCCGTGGTGCTTTGTACCTCAAACCCCAAAATGTCAGGTCCACTTGCCATCGTGACCCCAGCTGTCAGGCTGTGGGGTTGGGGGCCACCTGTGCCTATGTTTCCACAAAGCACAGCAGGTCCTACTGCAGCCTCTAGCACAGGTAGGATTAAAACATCCATTGGTTTTTGCAGTTTCCGTGACAATCATGGGGAAATTGTAGGTAAGAGAGATGTGAAAGAAGAAGCACCAGACTCTGGGAGTAGATCGTGCATTTTTGAGATTATATTTCTTTTCTGGAAAGCAAAGTTTGAAAACATCTGTGCAAAAATGCTAATTTTTTTCCCCCGACCATGGTTGTCTCCAGCGTAGTTGAAGGCTGTGGATTTTTATGTTCTCAGTGAGACTTTTTTATTAGTGATATTTTTACCATGCAAAGGTTAATCCCCTTTCCCCAACCTGTTTCCTGATCAGCTCTCAACTAACTGGCACATCCCTCCCATATCAGTGCAGAACCAAAACAAAAGCTGCATTTACTGCCAGCCTGGAGCTGTGTTTGCTTTTACTGTCGAGCACTTGAGTCACTCGTGGGTGTTACAGCACGTGGCAAAACTATGCCTGGCTTTACTGGTGGCTGCATCTCCGGGAAAGCCAGAGGTAGGCAGGGTGAGCTTTGGGGACAGGCTTCAGCCTGGCTGTGAACACTGATTTGAGTCAAATATGTGTGCACAGTGTGGGCTTTTGTCTTGTATTTCCAAAGACCCGCATGTTTAACACCGTCTACTTCATGTGTTGGAGCTCATTAAGTTCTTAAGTGTGAATTTTATCAGTATGAAACTGTTGACTTGGTAAAAACACCAACGAATAGAGAAGAAATCTCTTGCCGCTGCTTGTCCTCAAGTTGGGTGAAGCGGTTGAATGGGAGACAAATACTTGAAATATCTTTGCAAGGCAAATTTCTTTCTCACCAAGACTGATTCTAGGGCCTGTTAAAATCAAGAACGTCTCTGTAGATGCCAATGGGATTGAGGCTTGATCCTTAACAAACAAAGGCTGTGTTTTTATCTACAAGAGGGAAAACAGCAGCGTGTGCATAGAAGGGCAGAGAGCAGCCCGTGGCTGGTGGGACCCGCGGGAAGCAGAGTACCCCCCACCTCCTGCATGTCTGGGCTGCTGTGCTGCAGCACCATACAGCCCAGTGAAGGCCTGAAAAATCCTTTAGATAAAGCAAAAGTGACCAGAAAGCTTTTGGGAAATGGGAAATAGAATAAATATTGATTATGCTGGAGTATGCTGAAGTATGCAGCCTGTCTGATTTAAAACAGCCAGAAGATTATTCCCTAGGACCAACTCTGTCAAACAATCAGTGTTTAAAATTTCATTATCAGAAAGCCCAAGGACTTTAATCTGTATAGATGTGCTTTAAAACATTTATTTGTGGGAACAAGGATGTTTAATTTTTGGCTGTCATTCCATATATAGATAATCCAGAAAAATGTCTACCAACTATAAGCTTCTCCTGTGTTTAGTCAGTCTGGTCTTTGTTTCCCTCTCCCAGGGAAAGGTTAAGTTGTATATGTTGTTCCGATGTGCTTCATTGACACTGAAATGATCATGGTGCTAAATATGGTATTAAAATAGCCTCCCTCATTATTTAATTAAAAAGAAATCTAATAACTGAACATAAAAACAACAGCCTCTCCAGTGCCTATGGCCCAGTGCCAGGTGAACACATGATTTCAGAAGCTTATTTGTTCAAAATTAAAGACTGTAACAGTCTAAAAGCCCAACCTTGTTCCAGTGCAGGAGCCTTGGACGCTGCTGCTCCCAGCAGAAACCTCAGCCCGTTGCATTGACAAGGCTAGGAAGCACTGGGAGACTTTGTAGAATAGGAGAGTAAAATTAGTAACTCCAAAATATAAAAATCTACATTGGATATGCCCCGTTGAGGGTTGAGGGGAGAGCACTCAAGCTCGGGGACACTGCTCCCATGGTACATTTACTGGAATACATTTGTTACTCATATGTGGCATTTGGCCTGTTACTGTTATTAGAAACATTGCTTTCTGTAAGATCCACGTATCCTTTGTTACAAAATTTCATCTATAATTTAGGGAAGCTGCATTTGGTTCAAGTTCCACCTTTGGATTAGCATGTTGATAAACGTGTTTGCTTTGGATTTGTGCTTTCTTTTTGACTGCTGCTTTTCCCTTTTTTCCAGAAACCCCAATACCCTTCTGTGCAAAGGACATCAGTGATGATCTGATGAAAGAGTTTGCTTTTCTGTCTGGTGAGTACCGAGAACTTCTCCAGGGTCTCTCTCTCTCTCATCTGTGTGGTAATTAAATACTCCAGACAAACTTCTGCACTATTTGGCAAAATGATACTCCACAAGGAATATTACCCATCAGGTAGTATCCAGTGCCACTAGAAATGTTGTTAATAAAACATTGAAGCAGTTTGAAAGAGCAGATTAGGTTTCTGTCTCGTGCCATACTGTAAAATAGTCTCATCTTCCAACACTCAGTGCATTAACAAGTGCTTTGCTCTGAAATATATTTCCATACCAGTGTGCTGTTTTTTCCTTGTATTTCTGACTTCTTTTGCTGTCCCATGTAAAGTACGCTCAGTAAATAAAGGAAATATCTGGTAACTGATACTTTTGTTTCTACCACCTGCCTGCGTGTGTTGTGCTTGGACCGGGTTTTGCTATTTTGGTGATGTAAAAAAACCTCTGTAACAATGGCAGCGTGTTTTCTGGTGTGACTGGTGGACCTGGTTTTTGCTGTTGGCCCTCCTTGAAAGCATGGCCGGGGGGGCATCCTTGTTTTTATTCCAGGTGGCCGAGGGAAGGACAAGGCTTGGATTATCACCCTGCCTGACAACGCTCGCTTCAACGAGGTGCCCGAGGAGATTGTGTCTAAAGTCTTAACATACCTAACGTCAATCCCAAGGTATGAGGCTCTCTTCTAGCTCTTGCCTGTGATGGGCAGAGGTGTGAGGCTTGCCTGGGTGAGGCAGGGGAACTCAGAGTAATGCCATATGTGGGGTTGAGGGGCATCTTCAGCTCTCAGAGCACGGAAGAGGGAAAAGTCGAATGATGCAAGCCCTTACGGTGTCCAGGTGTGGTCCTTAAGGTGCCAGTAACTGCAGAGTAAGAAGTGGACATCATCTCTATGACCTGTCAGCTGGAATGTTTGGTTTATTTAGTTTTTTAAGTTTCTAATTAACAGCAAGCTTTCCTCAAGCTTTGGCATGTGTCACCACTTAAAATATGCCACGTCAATGCAAAGTAATATTTTGACATGTGCAAATACTGTGGAAAAAGAGAAATGAAACCAGAGGAAGAGACTAATTACAGGAACAAACCATTTGGGTCCCCGTGACAGGCGATGGCTCAGCAGCTCCCATTATCTGCCTGTGTCTTGGGGTTAAGCTGCTGACAGTCTGCCTGTGCCTCATACAGGGTTGCATACTTAGATTAATGGCCCTTCTATTTCTTGCTGCTGAGCCTGGTGACTCAGTTACTCGGAATGCTTAATTTTCTTGAATAATGCCTGGTTTGGCAAATTTCTTCCGGTAGGGAGAGCAGGCTGACAGCAGCTAGATGGGAGCTTTCCATCAGTGGCTGCCTTGGAAGAAGTATGGAGCATTTACCCACCTCTGCGTGGTAAAAAAAAAAGAGCACCTGGTTCCTCTGTCCTCTTTTTGATGGACTCTGAGGTTTTGTGAGCTCCTGGCCTGTAGAACAGTCTCCCAGCAGGACAGGACCCTGCTGTGGTGTGTGACAGCCAGAGGGGTTTCTCCTTCATCCTGTGCAGGCAGCCTGTGTCTGTGCATCTGCACTTCCCAGCTCTGCCTGGTTTCTCCAGGGCTTCTTATTCCATATGACTGTAAACACCCTGGCATTAGCAATGATGAGCAGTCTTGCTGTCTTGTAATAGGTCAAACTCAATCAAGAAACTAATGAGAGCCATGAGCTTGCTGGTGATTCAGACATGTTCAGCGTGTTTTAGTAAAATCACTTTAATCATCCTTCTCTGTTCCACCATAACAGCCTGCCCCAATAAACACCTCTAAACACGTGTGCTGCTTAGCCCTTTGGAGCCAAAAAGGCTGCAGTGTTGGCGAGCAAGGAAAAGCATCACCTAGGTGAGGGTGGTAGGCGTGTGTCAGCTCTGGCGCCCCTGTGTACACGTCTCTCAGCTGCATCACATCATGGGATGTGGCTCAGGAGCTCAGACTTTGGCCCGGGAAGTCCCTAAAATAGGTAAATATTTGGCCTGTGTGTCAGAGTTAACTGTGGGTACACCAACACTTCCTCACCACACACCTGTGGATGTTTAGGGGCATCTCATACCCACACACACTGTGCCTTTCCCATGCAAGCAGTAGCAAAGACTGCGTAGTGTCCCACTGATGATAGTCTGAGTAAGCCTCATAGGAGCCTTTGTCAGGTTTGTAGTACTTTGGGAAGCTGAATTTCATAAGGCATTTTTCTCCTGGAAATAATTGTTAGATAAAGGAGTGAAGCTACTCAATCCTCAAGGTGAGAGCATTAATAACAGAGCAAGGGGAAAGGTGAGTGCTGTAGGCAGGTTAATTTTTAGGATTCCTGGCAACTGTGCTGCAGGCAAGAGGCAGCTGCAGAAAGTGCTTGAGTGAAAGAGCTGTAAGGAAAATAAGTAGTAGCTCCCCACCTTCCATGGCCTGCACATCCAACTCAAAATACCTCCCTGCCTGTCTTCAGGCTGTGCTTGAAGGAGAGGCACAGGTAATTGTGACAGATCCTGGTATTTGCAGAAAGGAGACCCTAGGAGTGATAAAGCACTGTATCCAGGTTTGGATTGAAGACTGCTACAGAGTGGTCTTTGCAACAAATACAGGTGTTTTCTCTAGCCTGAAAAAATTCATCTCTTCCAAGGTAAGACAGAAGCTTAAAGAAAAAAAATAAAAAAGAGTTGAAGTCAGCTATGATATATGTAAGATTGTTATTACAAAAAACTGTTCTAATTACCATTAAAGAAAAATAATGCTGTGATTGAAAACTAAAAAAATCCCTTTATATATAGCATTGGCTGTGTGCCTTTCTTCTCTGAGAGGATGGCCAAACACTGGAACAGGTTTCCTAGAGATGTGATCAATACCCCAAGCTGCCAGTGTTTAAGAGGCATTTGGACAATGCCCTAACCTTTGGTCAGCCTGAATTGGTCAGGCAGGTGGACTAGATGATCACTGTAGGTCTCTTCCTACTGAAATACTCTATTCTAGTCTATTCTTTGACTCTCCAGATTTTTGGTATTTAGACAGGCTCTGCATGTTTCACTTAGCTTGGGAAGTGCGATACAAAGTGTTTTGAAGGTGTGACTGGTAACAGAGCAGTGGCACAGTGAAGGGTGCTGTTTGCTATAAATACCTCTGAATTTAAATATTAGGCAGGTCGTGATGGTGTGCCCTGATCCCACCAGCGGCAAAGAGTCTCTCAGTCCTGTGCTAGGTCTCACAACTGCAGACTCTGGGATCCAATTTCAAGTCCTCCTGCAAAACATCCCAGGTCTTTATTTTTAGTCTAGTGCATCCTGCAACACATACAAAGTTAAAATAAGTTAAAAAAAAAAAAAACAAAACAAAAAAAAAGTGACAAGAAGCACCCAGAGAGAAATAATCCTTGTCCTGGTTATCTGTTTCCATCTTTTTGCTGCTGGATGCAAATGAACAGCCCTCGCAGCCTTGGTAGAAAGCAGTGATTAATTTTTTTTCGTGTATTGCAGGCCTGGAGATCTGATAAACCTGCAAGGCCTGGGTTGCAAGTAGTCACAGACTTGCTCCACTGGCCCCAGAATAAATTTAAGATTTCCCACAGTAGGTTCCAAGGCTGTTAGACTGCTGGGAATTTTCTTCTTTGTTTCTATAAGGGAACTGATAAACGTAAGTTAGCATGCTTAGGGGTTACTCTCTGAACATAACCTTGCCCTGAGTAAGCGGCTGACTTTGGCATATTTTTTATTAACTGGTGGTGAACTACAGTCTGTCTGCCTTTTACAAATTATTTGGATTCTGCGTTTTTTCTTCAGGTTTTATTATGGTGAGAGAAGAGCTCTGTAAACACTATTTTTTTTTTTTTAATACCATTGGGAGTTGGGGAATTGTTTCTGTGCTGTAAAACCAAAGTGGTTTACTTTTGCCTCAAACAAAAGGATCCTTTTGCCCCTCTCCCACCGGGGTCATTTAGTATGTGGTGGGGGTGAACAGAACCCACAGAAACCTGCCAAAACTATTTTAGCTAGTGAAGGTTTTGGCTGAGAAGTCATGCTCACAATGTGAGCATTTTATTACATGCAGAAGTTCTCTATATGACTCGTGTGTAAAATTTGATACTCGTTTTCTCTGCTGTTTTCTGCTGTATCTCAAAGGCACTGAATAAACTCGGTGAAACCTTTGCACTTTGAGTGTGATGTTACAAATCCATAAGATACATTTGTAGGACAGCTTGGGTTGCCTCCACATATCTTCAGTCAACTGTTATTATGAGCCAAAGGGAATTTTATTTTTTATCCCTCTGAGCACAACTGCTAATTCCTTTGAAATACATTTGTCAGAGTTGTGGCTGTCACAGGCCAGAGCAGCAAGATGTGTACTGAATGAAAGCTCCTGCACTGGCTTCAAGTGTCTTTTTTTTTTTCTTCTGTAGTGAAGTTGCCAAGTATTGTCTGCCATGTGATACTTCCCTGAGTAATCCACCATGTGTTTTCCCTTGCTAAACACAGGAATTAGCGAAGACAGTGCTTGCAGGAGGTTGCTTACACAGGGCTGTGCCCAGTGCAGATACATGACCCACCTCTGGGGAGCCAGCACGTGTACTGGGAGCCTCTCCCCAACGCTGCCTGGATAGGGTGGCACCTGGATAGGGTGGCATGGGACATGGATATCCTGTTTCAGCATCCACAAAATAAATATTGTAAATATTACTTAAGGATCCTGTAAATACACTCACATTGCAGGACCTGGTTACAGGCTGGCGTACCCTTACCTGTGTGCAAACATGGTTCCAGTTTGTAACTCAGGCTGCCTGGGAGTGTGTGTTGTCACAGCTGGAGCCTGGCTGAGCTGTTCCCAGCTAACCTGGGAGAGGAATATTTGAATTACAGACAGGAGCTCAGCCGGGCGTTGGGTCCCCTGCCAGACTGGGCACCCCCGGTACGGCTGGCTCGCTTTGTACGACTGGGGATTTCAAAGCAACTCAAAGGATTTGGGTGTCAAAAGGGATGTCAGGAAGCCTGTGCTTGCCAGCTAAACCAGAGTGTGTCGGAAAGTGCCTCTGAGCAATCGCTGCCTCCCCAGTGGGGCTGCGGGAGGTGCTGGGGAACCCACAACAACCAGTTTCAACACCAGCTCCCCCCTTCCCTCTGCCAAGCTGGCATTGCCCTTCCCTGGCTTGGCGTCACTTCTGTTGTCTTGTGCCAAAACAAGCCAGTAGTCATCTCCTGATTGCTGAAACCTGGGAAGCAGGCAGCTCCCTCAGCTGGAAGAGCTGGGCTGTGGAGGCAGGGGTGTCTTGGGGCATCAGCTGGAGGAGGCTTCTGGCAACCCCAGAGCTGCTGGGCAGGAGCACAGATGCCTCTGGCCTCTGCAGCATCCTTTTCAGGACCAGTTTGGGTTTCAAGAGCAATCTGTTGTCTCCAGCAATTTGTCTTCACCTCCCACACAATTCAAAGTGATGCTTAACCCTGGGCTACCACAATCACAGAATCACAGAAAGGCTGGAGTGGGAAGGGAGCTGTGGAGATCATAGGAGGGCTTGGGTTGGAAGGGATCTTAAAGATCATCAGTCCAACCCCCCAGCTAAAGGAGATTCACCTGGAGCAGGTTGCACTAGAATATCTGGAGATATTCAAAACCCCCAGCAGGTTTTTAGAATCTCCAGAGAAGGAGATTTCACAACCTCTCTGGGCATCCTGTTCCAGTGCACTGCCAACCTAAGAATAAAGAAGTTTCTTCTCATATTCAAATGGACTTCCCTGTGCTTCACTTTGTGTTCATTACCCCTTGTCCTGTTGCTGAGCACCACTGGAAAGAGTCTGGCAGGAAAGTTTTTTCCAAAGGGAATTTCAGCCACTGTGGAAATACCAAAATGTGGTTTACATTCCGTGTGCATGGGTTTGGGGTTTTTTGGGGGGTAACAGTCACATTTCCTCAAAATATGATCTGGTTATTGGTATTTTCTTATTTGACAGTCAATATGAGTCTGACACCAAATTTATCCTAATCCTGGATAGAAGATTGGACACATGGACATCAGTCAAAATGACTCTCCAAAAAATAGCAGTAAGTCCTCTTTAATGTTGATTTCTTTTAATGTACTAAGTCACTGTGCCCATTATGTATCTCTTTCATAAAACACTGGGAACCAGGAGCAATGATGCTCCTGCTTTCTCTCTAGGGAGTGTTTTGTTTTATGGCCCTGTAATTAATTTGAGTGCATAAATGAGCTGTTTGAGTATTAATTTGCTTGTTTGATTCATTTGCTTAGTTTTGTACTTTTTCATAGTGGTTCAAATGTGTTTTTTGCCACGTTCTATGCTTTTGATGGGTGGAAACTTTGGCTTCATGTACTTTCTTTTTAGACACTGGTTATTTGTGGGACTGTACTTTACCTAATTGTTGGTGACTGAAAGTTTTAGGTTCTTTAAACAAGCTTTACAAGCATTTGTATGTGGACATGCGTGGAAAAATCTATTTTAAAAGTGTATGCATTCATTCGTGTGTTTGAAATAATCTGGTACACGTTTATGTGCTACACATCATCAGCACATATCTTGTCTGAACATATCTCAAAAGTACAGTTTTTGCAACTCAGCAGTGCGTTGTGTCTTATGGAATCAGAGCATGGATTTACAGTAGTGCACGGAGGTATTGAAAAGTCATGTTAATTGATGCATGGATCTATTAACGTGGGTAGGTAGAGCTGACTGATAAATCCTTTCCCGACCAGAACGTGCCATATGGGTAAATCAATGAGAATTATCGGGGTGTGCTATTACTGCCTTTGTTTCTGCTTGTAATCATTGAACAGTTAAAGGCATTGATCCATCTGATAGAGAATGAAGTATATGTTCTAAGGAAGAAGACGCTTACCCGTTTCTGGTCAGATCGGATAAAGTTAGATCTTACAGTATTTCAGATAGTTAATACTGGTACAGCAGAACTTAGTGTTAAAAATATCTGGCTTTGATGTCATTTTGCTGGTTAGCGTCTCGTAGAAGGAAGAGGGGGTTCCCTTTTTGCAGTGTGCATAAGGCACCACTGACAGGATTTTGGGTTCTGATTTTTCTGAATGTTATAAGCAGAATTTCCGAGTGTGGTTACCATACCATTAGAGAAGAAGCAGCATTTAAAAAGCAGTTCTTTAAAGTGATCATCAAAATTCAGTTCTACTGCCAGCGTTTGAACAGGTGCTAGTTCCAAGAGCACCCTTTAAGGATGATGTAGTTGCTTTGCATAGTTTGGAAGTTTCAAATGTGGAAAAAAATCCTGTCCTAATTTGTAGCTTCTAGAGAAGTGTCATTCATTTTGTGTTTAATAAGTAAATTTAATTATTGTGTGACCTTTAAGCATACACCCTGTTTGGGTAGCTATATGTGCTGTGTGCCTGCGTGGAGAAGTGACTTGCCCACAGTATCAGGGCTGTCCATATAAATGGTGGGGAGGTGATCTGTGACAAGAGGGATTAGAAGCAGGAAACCTGTGTCCACTAAATCTTAAGACTTGGGAATCTTGCCTTAAAAATAGGGTCTGGCCCTAAAGGGCTGTCTGTGTGTCCAGGAGGCATCTCGACTTGCCTTTGTGCAGCCAAAAGAAAAAATTAAATCTTGAATTCTTTCCAATCATAAGCCATGCTGCAATAAGAGAAATCTTTTTTTCTGATCTTTGTGTAATTTTGGAATAAAGGAGTGCAAAGGAGCTGAATTTGAAATACAGAGTGTGTCCTATTTTTTGAGCATATGTATATGCAATTGCAGCTCTGCGGTTGTGCATCTGATCCAGAAAAATTTTTATATCAGACTGTACAGATTTTTTGGTTTAACTCTTTGTGTATGTCTCTAATTGCATGGGCAAACTAGGCTCATGCTGGTACTCCTGGCTTTGGAAAGCGATGCCCTACTGCTGGGGTCAAGCCTCAGGTTTTGGCCATAGCATCTTTCCTTGGTTTCCCCCTAAAATACTAAACGGCCTGAAAACGTACCTTGGAGGTAATGGCAGGGGTAAAAGGGAAGGATGAAAGCTGTGAGCTGAAAGCCCAATCCTCGAAGGAAAGAGCTACCCCCGTCTGCAGGATGATTTTTTGCATTCCACCTTAAAAGCAAACCCGGCGCTGGGGAGGAGAGCGGGGCTGCCAGCCGGGTGCCGGCAGGGTTTGCCTGCCTGCCTGTACAGCTGCCTGCCCGCCCCCCTGGCAGCGGGGCGAGCTCGGGCAGCGCCGCGGCTCCCATCCCTTCCCCGTCCCGATCATCCCCATCCCATCCGCTCCCGGCGGCGCGGGGCGATGGCGGAGGCGGGCCCGCGGCG
>VXAY01007089.1:5953841-5970840 GCA_013399855.1 Oxyruncus cristatus | reverse complement strand
GGGGCGGGCGGCGGGCCGGCCGGGATGCGGTAAGGCTCCGGGCCCGGCGTGCTGCAGCGCCCAAGGGCGAGGGGGGCCGCACCGCGGCGGCCAGGGACCTTTTTGGACTCGGGGGAGGATGGAGGGAGCGGGAATATTGTCCGGAGCGGCTAGAATCCAGCAGCGCGGGGGGGAATTTTAGTAGCATCCTCAGTGCGGGAGCAGCCGGGCGCTGGGTACCGCTGCCCCGCAGTGCTGCTCCCGGCGCCCTCCAACCGCGGGGAAAGGCTCTATCATTGCTCCTACAGGAAGGGAAAACCTCTGGCAGGGAGGGGGTCCTGGGTAGAGTCTATGCCCCAGCGGTGCTGACAGCATCTTTGGGGGGTTAATTATGCAGCCGGCTGACATAAAGGTAGCAGAGCGCTTGGGATTGTCATTCTGGTTCTGGGGGAATTTAAGGGCTCACATTAGCAGTACTTGGCATTTTGTTGCATGACATGCTTTTCCTTTAAGGGACAGCAGAAAGTCATTAACTTCAGCACCTGTATGGGGACCACTGGTCTTAGAGTCTGGTGCTCAGAAGCAAACTTTCTGGCAGATACTACTTTTTCTTTATGTTTACTGATTACCAACCTCAGGGATGCCCCAGTGAACTGCAGGGAAGAATGTTCTCTGAAAATTGAATTCCTAAAACTGGGGGAAAAAATCACAATGTGTCAGGATGAGATATTCACTAAGGAGGAAATAACTGTGATGCTTGCAGTGCATGTTCCTTCTTGTGCTTTATTAGTCCAGTTGGTCCATCTTGATTAAATCAAGTGCTTATAGTTAAATATGCATTTAAAAAAGTTGCCGAACTGGGGTCTTAAGGTACACATATCTGTGTCCTTGGAAGGGGAAGGATGTTGTGAGCATGGGCTTTGGTCAGTGAGATAGTTAACAGTAGTGAAATGTTGCCAACTGCCTGATTTAGTGGAATTGCACCGGTAGTTTCCTGCCTTTCCTGACATGCTGCAGAGGAGTAGCAGAGGGCAAAGGTTTCACAGGGTTCTTTAGGCATTTTGTTACATAAGCCCGAGTTTATTAAATGCACACAGTTCTTTGCAGTGTTATAAATCATAAGATAAAGCATAAGGCAAGTTTAAGGACCCTTTTGTCTTTGCTTTCTTGAATATATTGTTGAAAAGGGTTTTTTGCAGCATTGCCTTCAGCAGCATTAGAGTTCAGTTTGCAGGAAACTTAACTACACTTCAGCTCTGAGTAAAACTGGAATTGTAGCAATGATAAAAAAAAAATATAGTCCCTTCAGGAATGCTGTATCTGAGGGATTATTGATCTACGTGATTTTTTTCTAACATTTCACCCTTTCCCCTAGGTATCTAGGAGGGCACAGGACATGGTTTGATTGGTGTCTGTCTTTCTGCAAGCTTATTTTTTGGCTTGTTCATTTTTTTCCACGCTTGAAATGCATTAGGTATCATTTGCAAAACTGTGTTTCTTGTTTTGTAGCTACTTGTAAGTGCTGACCTTGATCCCGTGTATATACGATCAGCTGAATGCTTTCTAAACTGAACAGAAGTCAAATTACCTGTCCTGGAAACCCAGGTGGAATGTGTTGGCATCCTGCATTTGTGAAACCAGAGGGGTCCAAGGGCATCTTTGCTCTCAGACAAGCGTTTCACACCTTTTCACTGTTGCAGTGTAGTTTTGGCAGGCAGCTCTGCTTTGCAACCTGGTTGCTGGTCCATCTTCCTGGAACTGTAGGTTTCCTGCTCAAGGGCTCACAGGAGAAGACATTCGAAGTCTGCAGGTTCCCATGGGGGAATATGGTTTGGAGACCCAGGCCCTCTCTCCAGGGAATCTGCTCAGCACCCGAAGGGTGCATGATAAAGAGGAGACAGCAAAGCTTGAAGAGGTTAAAGGGAACAGGGGATGAAGGGAGATAATGAGGTAAGACCAAGGGAAGAGGAATTTCTGACTTGTTGTGCTTCTCAAAGATAGTCCTAAAGCATTTTTTCAGAAGGGGATCAGGGTGGGAGCCTAAAGTTTGTAGACCTGAACAGGCAGTTGTGTTTCTGAACGGGAAACAGCAACTCTCCCAAAGCTCTGTGGAACTTCACCACTGGATTCACATGCAGTGAACTCACAGCCGTGCAGAAGGACCTCAAATTGCAGTCCCTGAGATCCTGTAAAGCATTGTAAGGCCATTGCCCTCGCAAGGTTTTAGTTCAAGTCAGTTTGAGCCATTAACAGCAGGAGCGCAGGGCCCATCTTGGAGGAACAGCATCCTACCCTTTGAGGTCTGCAGTTTGTTGTGGCTCCTTGGTGAGATCTTTGAAACCTTGGTGGGGGATGCTGCTGTTGTCCTGTCTGCAGAGAAATGCCCTCTGGGAAATGATGAGGATGTAGAATGAGGTAAACAGGGACGTAAGTGTGGGCATGAGGGAATAACACATGATGTACTCCCAGCTCTGCAGGGATAACACAAGGCCATGAATACAGACTGACAGGTCTCTCCATGGGATGTCCTAGTGCTGTGGGATGTGCCAGAGCATGACAGTGTCAAGGACTAGCCAGGTCAGCCAACAGGCCTGGAAAGAGCAGTTGGAGCATTTACTGGCTCCAATGGAGAGCCAGCACAGTGAGGTGGGAAAGGCAGCCAGCTTCTCTGGGACACGCTGGAGGATGAGTGTCGAGCCTACCAGAGACTTTCCAGTGAAACATTAGGCATTTTGAATGAACTGAGAATTTACAGCATTGTCTACAAACCTGTGCCAGTTCTGGTGGTGCTTTCCTCAGTGGAGGTTGCTGCATCCCAGGCAGAGATTCTTCTCAAAGTGAGGAACCACTCCAACTCCTCTGAGATATCCAGTAGTCTGTGGATGATTTTCTTTCTAATAATATGGGAGGATCAAGACAAAAATCCTGAGCTGCATCTATTAGCCGTGCTGTTGGAGGGCCTGCCTGGGGTTGTCTTGCAGGAGAGATGAGCTTCCTTTTAGAGCTAATTAAACAGGCACTGAAGCAGGGAGCTGAACCTGGATCCCCTGCAGGTTCTCGCCCACACTTTCTTGGGCGAGCCCTGTTTCAGAGCTTGTGAAGGTCTTGTGACTCCATGGCCACATTTCGACCTTTGGTCCATCTACAGGTGTCATGGGGATGGAAGTTGGTTCCTTGAGTCTGCCATGGCTGTAGCCATCCCTGTGTGCCCGGGGACAGCAGACCTTTTGGAGATGTTACATGCTACCCAGGTGCTGTGTAGCAGGAGCACAGCACCCAGGGCCTGGAGCCAGCACAAATGTCTCTGTTATTGAATGGTTTGCTGTTGTTTCTAGTGCCAAATCCTTGTCCCTGGCACCATTCTTGTTGACTTCCAAAGGGTATGAATTTGGCATTTCATTCACATTATTTTTTTTTTTCTGTTCCTACTTAAAATAACAGCAGATCAATATATTGAATTTATGTGGCTTACATGATCCTAAAAGTCACTGTCCATTTCCAAGTGGAATTTTGGGCAGTGGAAGCCACAACCTGAGCCTTCCTACCAAAGAAAACATAGCAAATGAGTGACAGCAAATGAGTTCATGGATGTCAGATCTCATAAGTAAATCATGGCTGTTTTGAACAACACTAATGCAAGTTTATGGGAGTGATCTTTGTTGTGGAGGCACAGATTAAGTGCCCTGAAGTGCAAAATACCTAAACACATTCATTATTCTCACCCTTGGTACAGATACAATTATGATGTTTCATGGAGGAGGATAATATAAGGAGGAATATATGGAGAAATGTAACCTGGCCTGGCAGGATCCCAGAGTAAATCATACGTCTTAATTAACTCAAATCTTTGCATCATATGCTTATCCATAATTTAATGATGTGACTCCTACTTTCTTAAAAATTCTTTTTCATTCTCAAGCACCCTTTTCACAGATCTATTTGAAAATGCACCTGCCAACCATATGTTAGAAAAAAGGCTCCAGCAGCATACACAGGAAATTCCAAATTCTTGCCACAAATTAAATGTTGCCTGGTAATTACCAAGGACAAGATGAGTTTGCTTAATGCAGTTATGGGATGATTAGCAAGTTTGGCAATAAATTTTGCTTCCTCAATCTGTCATTCCTCTCGATGTTCCAGCCTGCTGTTCCCTGCTAAGTTGTAATTTCACTCTCCAAGTTATAATGATGAACAGTATATATATTATTAAAGTTTATAATAAGTGTCCCTCCAAGGTGCATGGCTGAACTTCTGCCTGCTCCAAAGGGAAGTGGGGCTGGACAACTCTCCTGCAGTTAGGCCTTGTGTCTCTGAACTGCTTACAGTGTCTCCCTGCTGTTTCTAAAATAAGGAAAAGCTATCGGGAGCAATCAAAAAAAAAAAACAACCCCTAAAATAGTAAAAATCCCCTCTTTTCAGTACATTTGAAAGCTGTCGTTGGACCTGCCACATCCCCAAGGTGAATGTCATCTCTGTTTCCTTACAGGCGTCTTTCCCAGGGAACCTGCACTTAGTGATGGTTCTTCGTCCCACGGGGTTTTTCCAGCGCACCTTCACTGACATTGGATTTCGGTTCAGCCAGGAGGATTTTCTGCTCAAGTTACCGGTACGAGTGTGCAGAGTTGTTGTGCCTGTACAACTCAGGTCAGGGGCTGACAGTGTCCCACTCTGCTGGTGACCCAACATAAGAAGGACGTGGACCTGCTGGAGCGAGTCCAGAGGAGGCCACAGAGGTGCTCAGAGGGCTGGAGTATCTCTGCTATGGAGACAGCCTGATGGAGTTCAGGTTGTTCAGCCTGGAGAAGAGAAGGCTCTGGGCAGACCTTAGAGCCCCTTTCCAGTGCCTAAAGTGGCTCCAAGAGAGCTGGAGAGGGACTTTGGACAAGGACCATGGGGTGATAGGACAGGCTTCAAACTGAAAGAGGGGAGATGTAGATTAGGTATTAAGAAGAAATTCTTCCCTGTGAGGGTAGTGAGGCACTGGCACAGATTGCCCAGAGAAACTGTGGATGCCCCATCCATGGGATTGTTCAAGGCTAGGCTGTGAGCAACCTGGTCTAGTGGAAGGTGTCCCTCTGTCCATGGCCGGGGATTGGAACAACATGGTCTTAAGGTTCCTTCCAACCCAAACCATTCTGTAATTCTGTGTGAAGAGTAACCACAGTGTCTCTGCCAGAAATGCCCTGTTTCCACCAAATCGCTCTCCACCAAAGCTCTCCTGTAGCATTTTCCAGCTCCCTTGAGCACAGGTTGCTCTCCACAGAGCATGCCCATGGTAGTGGGTGATGGGTTTCTCAGGTTGTCCTCATCCCCCATATAGGCTGCATGCTTTTGGGGAGGATAAATCCATACTCAGGAATTTGTTTAACATCTGAAAAGTCAAAAGACATGTCTACTCAAGCTTTTGCTAGGAATTCCACCCATTTTCATCTAAGTGTAGACTCCATAACAACGTTCTATTAGTGTTTCTAAAATAGCATCTGAAATGGTTTTGTATTCTCAAGTCATAATTTTCAGACTTCTCAAACCACCTTGATTATAGGATATAATGAGAATAATTAAGAGAAGAAAAGTAAATTTATAGGATCTAATGTTAATGCAATTAATTACAAATACAGAAAAGAAATCAATGTTTTCCTTAAGGAAATAGCATGGGTTTCACAAACTTTACGTTTTTCTCTCTAAAATGTCATTTGCACAGTTTTGTAAATTCCTGACATAACCCATTGCAGATCTAGACACAAAAACTCACGAGTATATATTTATGTGAAATTGGTCAATGCTTCATAACTTATTAAAATGTATGTATTTTTTTGCAGTTTTGTGGTCATCCCTTGCTTAAACCTGCATCACTTTTGCTTTCAGCTCTGATCTGCAGTCAGATACTGCAGCATCTCACTGTGCTCTGCATTTAAGGAAGAAAGCACCTGGGAGATCAGGGCGGGCTTACAGAAGTTGTCAAATACACCAAACAAAAGCTGTGTTGAGCCATAAACATGAGAAGAAAGCCATGCTCTAGAACAATATTTAGAGCAAACCCAATTTTTAGATGCATAAAAGATCAGTAGGCTTAGTCTCTGCGACCTGGAGCTAACGGGGTTGCCTTGTCTGTAGGTTGTTATGCTGAGCTCGGTGAGCGACCTGCTGACCTACATTGATGAGCAGCAACTGACCCCGGAGTTTGGGGGCACCCTGGAGTACTGCCACAGCGAGTGGGTCATCTTCAGGACTGTACGTACTGGGGCTGGGCACCGGGCTCTTGGTGTCGGGGAGTGACTGAGGAAGGTTTTCAGTAAGGCAGTGAGCAGTGGGTAGCTGAGAGTAACCCCTGAAACCAGCTGTAACTGCTGGATGAGACGTGCAAGGGAGCCAAGTGGCACTAAGAACTTGTTGGGTTTACACGGGAACTGGATGATTAAATCCCTCAGGCTCCTTTTGAAACTGCTCCCGGAAGACCTGTCTTCATAAATCTTTATTAAAATTCTCTTAATGGGAGATACAAAATAGGCTTTTTCTTTTTTCATAATGGTTGCTTCCTGTGATTAATGTCAGAGCTGTGTTTGGTAATCGGGGCAATGAGACTGCATTCTTCACACTGACCAAATGCAGAGGATTCAGAAAATTGCCTTTTTTTTTTTTTTTCCTTTCCTTGCAAGAATTTTCCTTTAATATTGCCAGGAATCAGGCATTTAATTCCTTGAGCTGTGCCTAGCCATATGTTTCTATGCTTCCTGCACACTCTTGGTTTTCCCTGGGGTGTTGCCTCCCAGATGAATGGTAGGTTGGATTCCCAGTTACCTTCCCAACGAACTAAAACATTAATGGAAAATGTACCAGACATCCCAGTTCCTCTTGTCCTGGAACATCATCCACACCAGCAGTTGTGAAGCTCAGTATGAAGAGAAAAGCACAAGACTGTAGCTGGAATAACTCAAGCTATTGCCATTAACTTTTTGACAGTTTATGCTCATGCACTGCCAAATTAATGATTTTTGGAGATTTTTTTGCTCTTGGTTTTGTTCTTTTTCAGGATGTGTTAAAGTGATAATGGCACGACTCTCACACTTGGAGACAAAAAATGACAAAATGAATGACAAAACATGTTAATGGAAGAGAAACATAATTTCTACACCATAGCTGCCTATGGTAGATGTGCCATCTGAAAAACTTCTCTCAAAATTCCCTTGTAGTGTGGTCATGAAACATTTCCCGAAACTTCCATGGAAAATAAATGCCTTTAAAAGAAAAATGTAACTGCAATCAGTTACATTTGAGTTTATTTTCCAACCTAAATGGTTCCATGACTCTATGATTACCCTCTTCTCAAAATCGGAGCTGGAGAGCCAAGCTGGGTGTGAGACCCCCACCTTGTCCAGTGGTGTGGGAGCCATCTGGTGTCCAGAGCTCCCACTGGCTGGCTGGGATTTGCTGGGGAGCTACCAACAAACACTTATTTCCATCCCACTGTCTCCAGTTTGTCTCTGGCACCCTGCTTAGCTCCGTTCCTTGTCTTGGATAATGTGCGGATGAGGTGGTCGTGGTGCCAGACTGCCTGTAACCCACCATTTGGGCTTGCAAAAATGGAAACATCCATCACCAAGAAGCCAAATACAACTCCAAAACCCCGCTGCCTGGTGGTGGTTCCTTGTATGAGTTGATCAGAGGAGAAGGATAGTAGAAGAGGAATTACAGGAATATGTGAGATGGATCTTGGGGTGGCTTCTGCTGTAGATCTCCAGTATGTGGTAGGAACAATCTCAGGGTGTACAAGAACAGCAGAAAGCAAAGTATGAAGTATCTCTGCCTAATACAATCCTATTGTGGATTCAGCCTGCACTACAAGCCACCTGGCCAAGCATGGGATGTCCAGTCTGTCTGCCATGGACATCCCCCCCATCTCTCTCCGAGCAGGTTGTTGGGCTCCCTTGCACATCTCAGCCTCAGCTCTTTCCACGCTCTTAATGAGCTGTAGGAATACCCTGGATCCCAGGCTGATTGCAATTATCATCTCCCACCAGGCCATAGAGAGTTTTGCACTCACCGTGAAGGAAATTGCCCAGATGTTACAGTCCTTTGGCATGGAGCTGGCAGAGACAGAGCTGCCGGACGACATGTATTCCATCGAGCGCATCCTGGCCCTGCGCACGGAGAAGTACTACCAGCTCAAGGTGTGTCTCATCAGCAGCTCCACTGTTTGGCACAGCAAGATGGGATTTCTGGTGTTTGCCTGTTTGTTTTGCCCGTTTGTTCTGCGCACTCCTCCTTCCCTCCCATGCATGTGTACGTGTTGACAGACAAAACAAAACACAGCATGACTGTTTCTGTGTGTTACCCATACATTTGCCATCCACTTGAGCAAGTACCCTGCCAGCATCCAGCAAACTGTCTCAGCTGCCTCCTCCTTGCTGGCTGCAGCGGTTGGTGTCTGTAGCCTGCTCCTCCCATGGGCTTAGCACATCTCACTGCCAGGAGGGTGGTGGGAGGCTTTGTCACCTGCGTGTTCATGCCCTCAGTTGGGATCCCCTCTGCTTCTCCCTTGTGGCTGGAGAAAGCTGCATGCAAAGCTCATCAGCAGGTCTGGAGGGATGGTTTGTCCCCAGGTCCCTCTGCCTGATGCAGCTTCTCTGAGGGGACTTGAGGGGACTTAAGGGAACTGTGCTGGAGAGCATCTAAGGTGAAGATTTTGCGTGAGGGCATGGTACAAACATTCACGATGCAATCCCTGTCTTCATGTGAGGCTTCGTCTTTTGCCTAAACAACATTTGTTTCATTAATATTTTAATTTTTTTTCCAACTATTTTTGATTGTGGTTAATAGTATTGTAGAAGTCAGTGGAAGCTTTAGTGCATATAGCTGCTGCTTTATCACGCTGTTGTCTTTGGTGCTCCTAAATCTTTCGGGAAGCAGTATGGGCGTGTCCCCAAACCCTCACTTCAGAAGTGATTCCTGTGTTAATAGTCATTCTGTGTGGCTGAAGAATGAGGTCTTTTGCTTTGTGACGGGTTTTATTTACCAGAGTCAAAGAAGTGTATCTGTTTTCATTAATAATCATTTGTCATTCACCTGACAGCGAGTTCCCAGAAATCTGTCTGTGAGAAATACTGAAAATGACATCCAAAGTGTGCTGTGTGTAGGCATAAATGTTTGTGTGCATGTATAGAAAGTATCATTAGAGATACTGTCAATGGGCCTTTATTTCTTCTTTGAAAATGAGGAGAGTAGTATAAAACAGCAGCTACATCTATTGCAATATGACTTGCTGATTTACACTTCATGCTGAGGACTGTGTAGCCAAAGTGCAGGGGGCAAATATCAACTACAAGATGTATTTCTGTTTATAAACCAGCCAGTAATACACACTTACCCCTGTGGAGAAATAAAACAAGTAATGTGTTTTCATTTGCATATAAAGCACAGCAGCAGTCAGTACAAGGCATCTCTTGCTTTTAATTCCTCATCTATTAATTCAAATATCAAAACCACCCGTTGGCTTTTGACTGAAATGAGGTCCGTTGGCTTTTTTCTTATGTTCCTTCTGATACCATGGAAGATTAAAGCAGATGAGAAACTGTGCACAGATTGTGGTGACAGCAAGACATGGGATCCTTATCTCTTTTATGACAACCCCAAGATTGGTACAGATGATTACTGAATTCAAATAATGAGTCGATCAGAATAATTTATGTAGCTGTGATGCTGAACAGAAGCTGGTTGCAAGCACAATGAAAAAATGACAGAAACTAATTAAACAAAGTAACTAAGAAATTAACCTCTTTGATATACTGAATGGGAAAAAGTCAAGTTAACACCTGTTTGACAGGCTACTTTGCCTTATGGATAATGAACAGCTTTGAATCTAAAGAGGAATGCAGGGCTCTGGAGAGTGAAATGTAAGAGGATGAAATAACAGCCACCTGCAGACTAAAGCATGCTCCATAATTCCTCTTCCCTTCTGAGTCTCCTGGATATGCTACTATCAAAAGGAGACAGGGTTTTTGCCTTGCAGTCAATCTTCCAGGATGTTTTAGTGATAGGGTTGCAAACTGGCAGTGGACACTGCATGTGGTAGAGGAGACACCCCTGCAGCTGTGTCCTGTTCCTGGGCTGCTGCCCTGAAGATGCTGTTATGTTTAGGTTGCCATGAGCTGTCAGGGGCAGGCGGACATTTAAGCAAGTCTGGGTTTTCTGTATCTTCTCCCTGAAGTCATTTTGCTGTTGTTTCTCTTGCAATGGAAACTTGACTATCTCTTAGGATGGGCTCTTACTCCTCCAGTACCTGGCTGTCCAGTGTGACCACACACAGGTCTCTCCTTTAGGGCCTCTTCTGACTCTGTTCATCATCTACATGCATTTTCTCCCTCTTTCTCATCTCTGTGTTTGGCCTCTTTTTCCTGAAAATAATTGACTAAACGCACCTGTTTGCTTTGGGGCTGAGCCCAGCACAGCACAAAGCACCTCAGCTGACGCTAATGATCACAGCAAGGGTTTAAATTGTCTGCAAGTAGATGTTGCGTTGGAAGTGTTGATTTTGTGCGTAGAGGCTGTAGTAAGTGGTGAGGCCACGTGGTCTCAGTCCCAGCTTTGTCCCACAGTGAGGTGCTCTTTCTACAACCTGCTGTCATGACCTGGATGGAGAAGCACAGCCTACTTGCTTGAAGACTTGAACTTGTGGATAGGTGTCTCATACAACCCCCACCTGCTCATCAGGAGAGAGCCATGGCAGTGCTGTCCTCCTGCCTCTCAAATCATTTTGTGGCCTCCTGCGGCTCCAGGGGCTAATTCCATGTTAAGGGAACTAAAACATTGTCTGGGAGTCCTTTGGTCTGATGGATATTGGTGCTTCATTTCGCACAGGGAAACTAAGGCAGGAGAAACACAAGATGACTTATCCTTACCTCAAAATAAGTAGCCTGAATCAGAAATGTTTCGTGTTATACAGGAAGATATCACAGCTGTCACAAAAGAGGGAAACTTGCTTTTGAGCAGTTTTGAAGAGCCTGACTCTGGGGAATGCAGTCAGGACCAGCACCACGAGAGGCCTGGAGACTGGGAGACTGTGAATCGGTAAGTGCACTGTGTTTCTAACTCCCCTGATTTTTCAGTGGAAACAGTCAAGTTATTTAGGTGAGGATGTGTTTTTTACGTCATCTACCAAAGACAAAGATACCAGAATTTTGTTCCAAGCCCACTAAGTTGCTGTGTCACTTCTATCAGTTGGTTTAGACCTGCTCTGATTTTCATCCCCACTGTTACAATGAGGCTGTGGAGCAAATGCAGGGCTTTCAGTGCCAGGCTCCCAGGTATTACTGAGATAAATGGAGATAGCAACAACTGCTTCACACAGGTGCTGTCATCTGCAGTGATGATTTCATTAAAATTCTCTCTGAGGTCTTCTCAAGTCACATATTTATGTCTGTTGACTTCTTCTGAGACCTTGGGTGCAGAAGACCTGAACAGGTGATCTTTACAGCTTGTCCAGCTCTGCTTGTCCTCTGTTTACAAGTTGTTCCAATCTTGCCCTTTTTCTGTGCTCAAGGTTACTTGGTCAGCTGCGTGAGATGGAGACGGCTTTTGATGGCTTCTGGGAAAAACACCAGTTAAAAATGGAACAATATTTGCAGCTGTGGAAGTTTGAGCAAAGTTTTCAAGAGGTATGATCAGATGCACATCCACTGGCAGAAGGGAGAGTTGGAGATGAAATGGAGGGGAGAGAAGTTTTGTGCTTTTTATTTTGAGAGTATTTAATTTATGCTGCTTTTCCTTGACTCTGGCACGGCTAGCTAGCCTGGGGAGACCACTGTGCTTCCTCATTCAGAACTAATTTAGGTATCCCTACCCTGCAGTCGCATGGATTTTGCTGATAGAAGCATCTCTGAATTTAGAAATTAGTTCTTGGACACTAGTTTCATTATTGGATTTAGCAGTCTTAGCTGAAGTGTGATTAATTTTGGTCTCAGAATGATTTTCTGCTTGTGCTTTGTATCCCTTTGCAGCAGTCTTCTTCTTTGTGTCTAGGTCAAGAATGCCATTGAATTTTTAATGGGTCAGCAAGCGGAGCTGCCCGACACTGGGGACAGTGTTGCCCAGGTGAAGCAGAGGCTCAAGGACTTGGATCATTTCGATGGTATGGCTCAGGTGAGATAATCTTACACAGAAAGAGGCACTAATGAAACACAAGAGCTGCATTCTGTGTTTGTGGTAGGAGGTGTTTCCTGCGGTTACCTGGTTCTGGTGTAATTTGTTGGCAAGTGGCTGCACGAAAGGATCGATTTCACGTCTTTGCTCCGTGCAGCGATGCTGTGATCACTCTGAAAGCCAGAAACAGGGTATTTAATTATCACAGTTAAAATAAATTGCTGAGCCACCATGAAAATGCGGAACAGATAAACGTCTGAACATGGGGGAGGCGTGGGACTTAATGAGCTGGAAGAAAAATGATTTATATTTTAAGTGCTTTAGCTGTGCTAATAGAGAGAGACTTGTTACCAGGCACATGGAGAGGCAAAAAAAAGTTGCTATTCTAACGTGTCTCTGACTTAACATATGGGTGAAGACTAAGAGGTGTATGGGAAAGAAGAGTGATGATTCACAGGAGCCCAACTGAGGAAGTGACTTTTGCAAAGGGATGTGCTCGGCACATGGGCCAGGGTCAGCAGAGAAATCCTGAGGGATCTGGACACAGAAAATGAGAAAATAAGAGTCTTAGGGAAAGGTCTAAAGCTTCATGTCCATTTGGAAAGAGTGTTTGTGGAGAGAGGGAGGAGGAACAAAAGGCCAGGCAGGGAGCAGCAGGGAAGCAGTCCCAGAGGAAAACCAGCCTGGAGAAAATGTAATCATTACACTGACCAAGGTGTACAGACAAGACAATGTGTGCATCAAGATTTACTACAAAAGGCCTGGTTTGTTCTCACCCTAAACTTAACTGCTCCAATTCTCTTTGACGCTTGTGAGCATAGTGTGCTGAAACTGGGCATCAGCTGCATTTTATTCAGGGCGTGGTTCCTGGAGGCAGCAGGCACTCACAGCATTGCACGTTTGGAGAAATGCTGATTTCTTCTTCATCCTCTTTTTGGATAGCAAAAGGTTTGTTTTTTTTTTTCCCAGATGATGGGTGCCCTTTTATCCTGCATAATTGACCCATTCTGGCTACTCCTAATGGCCTTTATCTCCATGTGTGCCTGAAATCTGGTAAAGCAAGAAAGTGCATGTTGTTATATGTAGATATTTTGACATTATTTCAGTAAGTGTGCAATCCATTCTCTTTCTTTCACTGAAGGATCTGATAGGGAAGGCTCAGGTGGTGATACTGCATGGACACCAGCTAGCAGCAAATCATCACTATGCACTCAACCTAATCTGCCAGCAGTGCAACGAGCTGCGGCACCATTCTGATGTCTTGTCTGATGAGATCAAAAGGAAGCAGATGCGACTGCAGAAGACCTTGGATCTTCATACCCGGCTTCAGCAGGTAGAGTTCAGAGACACAGTGCTCTGAGAAGAAGATAGTTAGCTTCTTCTTGGGGTTGTCCTCTCTACCTCTTAGCTGGAAGCACCTGAAATTTGCAGCTTTGCTTCAGTTAATGGTAGGAAAGTGTTCCCCAGAGGCTGGAGGAGTGCCTCACCCCTCACTTAGCTGGGGAAGTTGGCAAACAGGTATCTGCTGATGCTGTAAAGTCAGCAGAAGGAGGTGGGTATTTCAGAACACCAAAGTTCACCTGCTGTTCTTGGTTGTGCTTTCATGCTGTATCCATGTGTTAATTGACTTTGGAGGTTTTCATACCCAGTGCAGTAGGGGTAATGCTTTCAGGTAAACTCCAGCTTTTTTTCTGAGTGATTTATTAAGAATGAACATAGCTCAGTGTAAAATAAAGTGGCAGATTGGTAGATAGGCACAGCTGCTGTGTGCTAGCATGGAAGTGGAGTCATGTGGTTCCAACACTCTGATATCTTAATCAGCATCAAATATTCATTTAGGGAAATTCGCAGTAATTAGACCAGAAGGCACATGGCTGTAATATGCTTGAGGCCATTAAGAGAAACAGTGAAGTTTGACCCTGTTCCCTTTCACTGTTTTTGGGGAACTGGGAAACTTGTTTCTTCTCTCTGTGTGCTCCACTTCAGTGTTGCAGTAGTCTGTGGGGACAGACAGTTCCTTGACAGCCTCTGACTTGTGCAGCAGTAGCCTCCCCTGGGCTCCTTGCAGTCCTGGTTGGTGTCAGGGGTCTAGCCTGTGGGCTTTTCTGGAGCACAGCATGGTACTGCTCTCCATGGTCTGTCTTCCTGTTCACAGCTTTGGAGATTCTCTGTTGTTCTTGGCTGGAGCATCCTCATGCACCTGTGCACACCACAGCATGTGAGTGCCAACTGAACCCCAGCCTGGCATTCACCTGTTACCTGTGCATGTTAAATGTTGAACTTCAGACTGCAATTTAAAATCCTTATTATTTTAAAACACATGAATGCAATTACTTTTGATCATTCCTCTCTGTTGAGGTCTGCACTGAGCCAGGCTTTTATTATCTCAAGAAATCTGCCAGTCTTGTTGTAAACTCAACAGTGCCCACTTCAGCTTTCTGAGCTGGATACATAAAGATCTGCTTAACATTTGGTCCAACAATGCACTAAATAGTGCTTCTGTGTCCGTTATACCACTGGTTTTATCCAGGTACGCGTGGGAGTGCAACTTGGCTGGGTATGCGATCACTCTCCAGAAAAAAATGTGGCCTTTCTACTTTCTAATCAAAGCAAAGTAACTGCTGAGGTCTTTAGGAGTGCTAGTTAGCTTCACATTGAAAATACAGATGCAGTAAATGACATTCCTCATGGGAACCTTGCTGTAGTAGGGGTGCTGCTGACAGTCTGGCTCCCTGTGCTTGCCCTGTGCTGTTACCAGGCTCTGCAGTGCTGTGATGAAGGTGCCTACCTGCTTGCCAACCAGCAAATGGATAAGTGCCAGTCTAAAGAAGGCGCTCAGAAGGCTCTCCAGGACATAGAAAGATTTCTTGAAAGCTCTTCAGCCTACTTAAACTATGATCCCCAAGCCCTGCACTATGATTTTGAGTCAGTCTTAACGTCTGAGTTGAAGGTAAGTAACCCCTCAAGTTCCATACACAAGTGAAAAGCAAGGTTGGACTGTGGTGTAGTGGTGTTGTCAGCTTTATAATCCTCTGTTTTGGGTCAAAGTGCAGAATAATGGTGGTTATTTGATCAGGAGAGCCTTCTTTACTCTCTGCAGTGCCAGATCCAGTCGGTGCAGGTCAAGCTGGAGAATGTTCGGAGCATGTTTGAGAACCGGCAGTCTTGCTTCAAGAAGCTGTTGGACAAACACGTGCGGCCTGTCCAGTTGGTGGCTCCTCGGCCAGAAAATCCACCAAGATCAAAATCACCATTATTTTCTCCTAAACATGGTAAAGTGTTTTGAGTTTGTGGTATCTTCGGCTATAATTTTGCTCTGAGACAGGAAGATTAGGGCTCAGGATGGTTTTGAGAAACCAGCTAAACTTTGCTGGTGGATACAGAGTCGTTGTAGAGTGTTATATCAGATATCTATTATCTTTTGAATTTTTGTGTCAAACATCTCATACCTGTGTGAAGAATGGGGCTGGTTGCTTCTTAGGTATTTTCACATCCTACTTGGTGAAAAAAAAGAGCCGTAAGTAGTGCATGTCTCCAGTTCTGCTTTACTAGCATCCTGCTGGGCTGGAAACTGGTGAATTAAGTACTACAGGGGAAAAAAAGGTCAAGATTTATAAATTTATTAGCATGCCTATTCTCTGTGGCTGTCTTGAGCTGGAACTGACTTAAAGTTAGACTGATGTTTGCAAAAGAGCTTGGAGAAATGAAGAGCTCAAATCTCATGAACAGAAATGAGCTGGATGCTTAACTCCCTTTGATTCCTTGAGGGTATCTTCCTTAAATCCCAATTGTGGAATAATTAATGCCCGTAAAGGTACAGATTCTCACTGAACTGAGGTCACTGAATCTTCTGCCCTAATTTTGGTAATGGGATGTGGCACCATGTTAGCTTTAAATGATAACATGAAAACCTTCATCCTTGGCAGCCCTGTATGTATCAGGCAGAATTAAAAGAGATTCCAAAATAGCATCCATATATTTTTTAAACCAGGGCCATCCTAAGTTATGTGGGAATATTGAATTCAGTGATCTGACTATATAAAAGTAATGGAACATTTGTGTTTTAACACAAAATTTTTATGATGAATTAACAAATATTGATTATGGTGAATTTTAGCAGGTGTCATACAGCTGCAAAAGCAGCTTCAGTTCAGGGAATGACTAGTGTAAATAGCCAAGCTAGTGAAGAAATGGAAATTAATCTACTCAAAATGCAGGCAAGTGCAAATAAATCCCAGATTTTCTCTTCCCAGGCTGATGTCACATTCTCTAGTTCACACTGCCTTCTGAAGCCCTTCCCTCAATCAGGAAAAAAAGCTCTGAGTCTTTAAACTAGAGCATTGTCCTCTTTACCTAACTCAGTTTTTCCAGCTTTCTAGAAACAGGAAAGGGTTAAAGACAAATTATTGACTTAAAGGGTAGGTTAAGTGGGTGGCCACCCCTGTGGGATGTTGTGAGACCATCATCACTCAGCTGGAATTTCTTCATGCCTTTATGGGATGCACATTTTTCTAGCAAAGGCACTCAGTCACCTGCAAAGGACAGGTATCCTCCATTAATCCTCTTCCTGAAAGGGATGATCAGGTGTGTTGGAATGAGCATAGCCAGCAAGTGGGGAAAGACAAAAGGCTCCTCTTTGGATAGATCATGACAAGACAGCATTTTTAATAAGGTCTCTGTTTGATACCAAACATCAAAATGCTTCAGGCCTGCTGGCATGATGTGCAGTGTCAAAGGCACATGCTGGGCTCCATCTGAAGAGCTTTGAGATGGGTGGGTTTTATGGTGTGGATTCAAACCAAACCAACTCTTAGCACACCACTTTTGTCCTCTTTTTCTTTCTTCCTTGTATTTCTGCACCGCCCCCCCCCCCAGCCCCCAACAC
>VXAY01007089.1:5907309-5953777 GCA_013399855.1 Oxyruncus cristatus | reverse complement strand
AAACCTTTTTTTTTGGGGGGGGGGGGGCAGAGAAGAGTAAATCTATCCTGTGATGAGCCGTGAAGTGTAGTGAGATGTGCAGAAGTGGTACAGCAGGCTGAGTCGGTGCCCGAGTGCTGGAGTAAAGTCACTCTTGCAACAGAAGCTGGTGTCCCTCTCCCATCTGGCTTCATATCCGTGTTCCCTTCCTCCTGGTGGCAGGACCACTGGCAAGTCCTCACTTCTTTTGAGTCTTCCTTTCTCTGGAAGGGCTGATACGTGTAGGTGATGTTCCTTTTTGTAGTTTATTTACTTTTGTTGGTTTTGCTTTTATCGTCTGCTCAGGCTTCAGGGACTTGGATAGGTTTTGATTACTGTGTTCACTTCATGGACATTCTGGGGTTTTTTCTGATTACTTTTTACTTTATGGCCTTTATGGCCTTGTGATGTGTGCTATGTGGCATTAGTATTGTTTGGGATAAATACCCTTTATTTTGTCAGTTTGCAGTGGTATGAGGTAACTAATTATTTATTCTTAAAATGTATCACATTTTTCTTTGTGACTTATCAGTTTCTGTCTGAACCATCTCCTTTGCTACAGATGTACATGATGTAATTGTGGGTTTTTTTCTACACAAGGTGTGGATTTTAATTCCAGTTTGAAATTTTCATTTGATCTTTCTCTCCCTGGGAAGAAAACATCAAGAAAAACTCCGAGTTCTCGCAAGGTAAAAATTACTCATGAAATCTGAGTGAGTTTTATACACTGAAAAACTGAAACTCCTTTAAAAATCAATTGTACTTTAGAGTTGGAGATGCTCTTTTTCTTTTCTCTTTTTCTTTTTTTTCCCTTTAAAAAATATTCAAACAAACCCAAACCCTCTTATATCCATGTGGTTTTGTCGGATTAGTCCAACACCTGAGATCTATCTCGGATTGATTCTCCAAGTCACAGATACCGATTTCCTGTGTGTTATTCCCCAAACCTGTTCTTTTCATAACAGAGGTGTGTATTAGGAAATCTCCCCATCCACAGATGTTTTCCCTGTGGAAACTGTTTTCTGGTCTCTGCACTAATGAATTACGTTACCAGTACTTTCAGATTTTATGTAGCAGAGCAATTTCTGGGAATATTTGGCCACCCATTATATGCTATGCCCTTTTAAGGTTTCCTACACAAGGATTTCTTAAAAAGAAGCATATTTCATCCTTCTCCAAAGAGTTCCCATGTGACATCAGGAGCTGGGCTCGTCCTGCCCCTGCAGTGCCCTGCGGCAGCTCTTCCCAGTGTATCCCATTTCTCTTCCAGATCGAAGTAATGCACGACTATCAGGAAAAACGGAATTCCTTGCAGTATTTTATTTCAGACAGTGATGACAGCTTAGATATACTAAAAGGGTAAGCTTTCATCCCATTTGCATCCCTCAAAATGATGTTTATTTCTGGCCAGTCCTTGCTCTTGCCCTGTGTTCCTCCAGCCTGACCTGGGTTTCATCTCTTGCCCTTTTACCTGCTAGTTTTGAAGGAGGTCACACTGTGTTTTTGGTTCCTTGAACTGCACTGATTGCTTGTTGTTTTTTTTATAGACGTAAAAATAATATGCTTCTATTTTTTTTTCCTTATTTTAGCCATGTCATAAATGAACTTATAGAAACTGAGAGAGTGTATGTAGAGGAACTCTTCACTGTTTTGACGGTGAGTGACTTCTCCAGGTTATCCCTTCAGGTTCCCTAGTGATTTGTACAAAAGAGCACCTGCCACTCTGTCAAACCAAGCAAATATGTGATGGGACAGGTTTCTACCAGACTGTCAGATCCCAAGCTAGTCATAAATGTTCAAGTTTTCTCCCTAGGTTTTCTTTGTTGTAGGCATCTGCAAGAACAGTTGGTGTCAGGATGAGCTTTTCATCTAGAATGAGGGAGAAGCCTTCTGTTTGTACACAGAAGCACTGGTAATTAGTCTTAGCAATGCCTGGAAAAATGTACAAAAAGATGTTTCTTTTTACTGTTCCCTAATTTCTTTTACCTTTAGGAGACAAAAGAAAGAAGTTTGTGTTTTACCCTTGGGAGGATTCTGTCTCAATACTGTGAAGTTGAGACCATATAAAGCACATTTCTTTAGAAAGTAGATTATAATTTCTCATACTGCCATTCTAGACACTTCTGCTTTATTCCAAAATAACTCTTGCTGATGACCAAAACAAGTTGGCTATTAAATAGCTCCCCCCTGCCTAGCATTTCTCTCGCCCAGGAGCAAGCAGGATATAAATCTGTTGGACTGCAGGAAGTTACATGTAATTACCCTGCACTGATTGGGGTTTTTGTTAAACCACACTCTCTATGATGAAGCAGTTGGCAGGTACAAAATTTATTACTGTGCTTATTAAGTCTAGATAGAGAAAAATGGACAGTTTTCTGAAAATAGTATTTCCTTTCAAGAGGGAAGCCTGCTTGCAGGATTTAAATACAAATTACTAATTTCTACATACTTATCATCTACTGCATCCTCTGTCAACTACAAAATGCCTGCTTAGTATAAGGAATATTGATTCCAGCTGTAGTGAGTGTGAGAGATTAATTTGGAAAGCCAAAGAAGATACGCTGTACATACTGAATACGTTTTTGCTGCTCATATTAAAAGGGCCTCCCTTCTGTGCAGTCCTTGGTGACCAGCAGGGCCAGCTTGAGCTGAGGGCCTCTTTGCAGTGATGGTCCTGAGCTCTGGCCATGCCTTCTCCCTACACTGCAGTTAGGATGTTTGCCATACCTGTTGAATGATTTTGCAGTGATGGGATGTTACTTTGGGGAGCTTTGCATTGTTACCTAGTTCCACCCAATGATTTGTAGTGCAGTGGTGCCTCTCCCAGTTTGGGAGCCTTGATTTCAAGAGGCACCTGGAGCCACAGAGCACAGAATTCCTGAGACATTGAGGACAGCAAGACCCTGGTGCTCAGCAAGTCTTGTACAAGAGCAAACAGCCCATTGATTTTGGTATTTGATCCCAAGCTGTCTCTGGTTTGTAACGAGCCACCTCCTGCACCCGTTCTGGTGAGGTTGTGGGTAACTGTGTACCCTGTACAAACACACTGTCACTCTGTGGCTGTGTCCCATGGTCATAGCAGCAGATGTCTTCTCCCCAAACAAGTATTCCTCTGAGACCCTGCAGTCAGGCCATAGTAAGGAGAAGGTGGCTGAGATTTGCCTTGGTTGATTTGGGAGCATCTGTGCAGTGCTGCCAGCGCCACAGGAGCTGTCCCAAGCCATTCCCTGCAATCCCATGTGCTGAGGGACTGATATACAGGGATTTAGAGACAAAAATAAGGAAATAAAAAGGATATTGCACTTTGAACCGAAGCAGATCATATTGAAAGTCTGTTCATGTCCCCTTTTCATCTGCCTTCGAGGAGATGCCAAGCCAAGGCCTTACCAACTGAGTGATGAGCCCTTTTTGCATCCTGCAGGGCTACAGAGCTGAGATGGATAATCCTGCCATGCTCATCCTCCTGCCTCCCGTGCTGAGGAACAGGAAGGACGTCCTCTTCGGAAACATGTCCGAGATATATGACTTCCACAACAAGTATGATGCTGCTCTCTTCCCCTTTTTATCAGGCTGATTTCCTGTGATGAGGAAACACCCAAAACTTACCTTGCTCACTGCTGCGTTTTTGTCCCTTCTTCTGTCTCTTGCAGAATTTTCCTGCACAGTTTGGAAAACTGCCTGGGAGCACCCGAGAGAGTGGGATGTTGTTTCCTAGACAGGGTGAGTGACTCATTCTTGCACGTAAAGCAGCCTCAAAGGCCAGTGTTTCTCCTGATTTGTCGCACTCTGCAACATCTCAGTTGTGTCAGCTGAGTAAGAGGCTCCTGATCTGCAGTACCAACAGCCAGCCTGGGAGCAGAGGTGCCTGGCCAGCAGCAGATGGGGCAGAGCAGCCATCGTGCCTCTGCTGTGATTCCCAGCCATGCTTTTTTTTTTACCTGAACTCTGTCACTTTTAGATAGTGAAGTTGGCAGCAGAGATAAAAGCAAAATTGCAGTTTGAGTGCTTGTCTTATTTGGCTGCCCAGCAGGATTGGGTCCATGAGTGTGCCTTGCCTTTTGGATTCCCTTACAGAGAGAGGATTTCCAGATGTATGAGAAGTACTGCCAGAACAAGCCCCGGTCAGAGTCCCTGTGGAGGCAGTGCTCCGAAAGCACCTTCTTCCAGGTGAGCTGTTTGTTCCACCAAGGAAGGCGTTGTCCTGGGACACTCCCTTGTCCTAAACACCCTCCTCAAGATCCCACAATTTTGTTGTATTCTGTTTACCACTGCATGAAGCCTCACAGAAATAGATGTTGGAGTTTCTAGTACACAAGGAATGTAAGACAGATCCATTAATTATATTATTTTACATGTTGGTATAAAAACATTTCTGTAGTTTTAGGCACCGTACAACATTTTGACATGAAATCTTCAGTGTCATCAAATCCCACAGTCATGCTGTTGGAATAACTACTTATAGTTGGTGTAAAACTTACTTAATCTGAATTCTGTGTTCCAGGAATGCCAAAGAAAATTAGAACACAAACTCGGGCTGGATTCCTATTTACTTAAACCAGTGCAGCGCCTGACAAAATACCAGTTACTTCTAAAGGTATTTCATATTCTGCTTTGAAGGGACATCAGCAGATGGATTAGATTTGTTTTCCAGTTTGTTTTATTTTTCAATTAAAGGTTACCTGTAAATCAGCACCAAGCTTTAGATGACATATTGCTTATCTTGGCCCTCTGAAGTGACTTTCAGTGAAGACAAATATTCATATACCGGAAAAAGGAAAAAGTACTTTTAAGAAGCTGTTTTTTAGGGGGAGAAAAACTGTTTGAATCTGTTCAGAGATGCAAAATGACAGGTGCACTTCTAAGAAAACTGAACCAGAGATGATCATGAGAATATGATGAATGAAATATATTATGTTGATGTATCTCTTCTTCTCCTCAGGTGTTTACAGTGCTTGTAATCTTTAATGCATTTTTTCTTGTGTCCCCCATCTGAGGCAGGGCAGTGCTGTTATTCCCACTCTGTAAGGTGAGAATAACACTTGGGTAGTAGCTTCTAAATGAGTACACATGCAGCTCTAAGTGAAGTAAAACTAATTTTATCTCAATGGAAAAATTATGTCTTTCATTTATTGACTTGAAGACTCTGGATTTTATAAATTCTGTTCCTTGTCTCTGCCAGTCTGAAGGCAATCATCTGCTGCAACCTCATTTTAGGGCATATATGACATGTGGGCAGCTAATGAAAAACCTGAGCCTTATTTCCCATTCCTTACCAAGCAGGAAAACACAACAGAAAGAAATCAGATGCAGCTCTAAAAGCTGACACCATCTTTAAGGAAATTCATTAAAAATGGGCCATCCTGCAGTGATCTGTTCCACTGAGGTTTAGAAAGAGTCTTTTTTCCAGTGACATTTGAAAAAAGAAACTCAGTGTAAATTGCTGAGCATTGGTAACTTTGGGTGAGGTGGAAAAAAATCTGCTTTGTTCAAGTGCAAATACAGACTCTTCCATTTCTATTTTCAGGAGCTGCTAAAATATAGCACAAGCTGTGATGGAGTTCAGGAACTTCAAGAAGCTCTGGTTGCGATGTTGGATTTGCTGAAGTCAGTCAATGACTCTATGCATCAGATTTCAATAACAGGATATGATGTGAGTAGAATTGGGTAATGAGAGCCCTTGCACAAGACTGGATGATGAATTGGGAATGGATAGTGTCCCAGAATGTATGAGCTGAAAACTATTCTAGAACAAAGTGAATGGGATCAGGAAGCTCTTACAGGTGACAGTCTTCCATCTGATGTCAGGGGCTTTGGAAAATATCCACATCTAAGGGACATACCCAGAGTTGCATAGTGCCCACACTTGCCACCTTGTGGTTTTCCGGAGTATTTTGTCAGCATGCACCTTAGTGTTCTCATGGCTGACCTAATAATTCACCTGGGGTGTCTTCATGGCATTTCACATTCAACATTTCACTAACTACACTCTTAGGCTGCTTTTGGTCCTTTCCCATGGAAGTGGTTGTCTTTTCTAGGACTTTAGGGAAGGGTGAGGGGTTGGCTTTCAAAGCTGCTCGTCCCAATCCCGGCCTCCTGGAGAATTCCATCTTCTGACACCTTAGTTCAGGCTCAAATCTCATCTGCCCTCTCCCACTGAAGTAACCAAAGCCCTTGACCTGATCTTCCATAGGGGCTTTTCCTATCTTCTTAGTTCTTCCAGTTTGTGACTTTCTAAACTAGCTGCAGCACTGAGTCCAAGACCTCTGCTTCCCTTCTGGCACCACGCCATCACTCCCAAAAGATCATCTGATCCTTCCAGGAAGATCTATTCTGAGAGGGGACATGCCTTGGAGCAGAGCTGGCCCGGTCGCCCACCACTGTTTGGAGAGTCCCCTTATGTTTTAATTGACGTCTTTTTATTTCTTTTTTTCACTTGTCCTGCCCTCACCAGGGTGACCTGAGCGAACTGGGAAAAGTATTGATGCAGGGATCTTTCAGTGTTTGGACAGGACACCGAAAAGGCCCAACAAAAATGAAGGATCTTGCCAGGTTCAAGCCGATGCAGAGGCATCTGTTCCTGTATGAGAAAGCCTTGGTCTTCTGCAAGAAGCGAGAGGAGCACGGAGATGGATATGACAAAACCTCTTCTTACAGTTTTAAGCATTTTTTGAAAGTAAGGACTTTTTAGTTTTATTTTTTAAGTGTGACTTTTGCATTGCCATGTGTATTGTAGACCAGTGATTCTGCAAGCCCAGACAGTATTTTTCCCCTGATACAGTTGATTGTTTTCTGCTATCAAGGACTGTAATGCCTCATAGGGATGTGCCATGCCCATGACAGGATGCTGGTTGCATAAGCTCTGAGAACTCCCACAGCTGAGGCAGCAGCTGGTAGAGCCCATGGACTTGGACTCATGTATGTGATGGCATGTGCCAGGGAAATGGAGCTATGGGCAAGTTCCAGGGATACAAATGGGCCTGCCCCCCTCCCCTAGTCCACTTTCCAGGAGTGTGGGCAAGGGCACGAAAGTGGGGAGGCCTTTTGCATCTTCCCCAGCCCACCTGGGAGAGCAAGGGGGCTCCTTGTGCCCCAGGGAGGCCCCTTGGGCAGGGATCTGCCTGGCTGCTCCCGAGCCCTATTTCCCAGCCAGGCAGGAGGATGTAATGATAATTCTTCTTCCTCCCCCGTTGCCTTTCTCCTTCAGAAGGCTCTAACTGCAGCTAAAAGGACAATTATCAGATGACAGATTAGCCTGTGGCAAATATGAGGGGCATAAACAACAGTCCCAAGCCTCTAGATGCTAACTATTGTCAGTAACATTCCCAAACTGCTCCTCTAAAAGAGGCCTTCTGGCATCCTGCTTGTGATGAGCACTTCTAACATCAGCATTTTTTCTCGGTACTTTCCACTGTTTTTCTTAATAAAGAAAACCCCAATATGGGTATATCTTAGAATGGAAAAAATAACGGGCACTTGGAAGCAGAGCAGATTGCTGCTGCAGGTCCCAGATCTCAGTGGGGTCTGGGGAGGGAGATGCCACGAGTAGTCAGAAAACAAGGTAACAGTAGATAAGTCTGTTCAGCTGCAGTGCACGTCACAAATTGTGTATTAAAAGCAAATCTCAGACCATATGTTTAGGTACTTAATGTTTTCCCCAAACAGCATAATTTTCTTTCTGGAGAGCTTGTTTTCCCTGCAGTACTTGTTTAACCATACATGCTTTTGAAAGAACTGAAGAGGTGGTGGTAGAAAATCCAGCTCAGAGGAGAAAATCCTGTGCTCAGGAGTCCAGGCAATGTGTCCAGGTTTTTTCTTCGCCTCAAGAGGGCTCATTTTCCAGTTGTTTGTGTTGACACACTGGGAGGTTGGAGTTAGAGAATGCATAGATGTGACAGGATTACATCTGCACACATGTTTTGAGAATTGCTGTACTGAGGGCAAAATCATGTTCCTGGAGCTTGACATTTGTTTGATTCATGATCACAGAATCACAGGGTCGCTGAGGTTGGAAAAGACCTCTAAGATCATCACCAGCACTGCCAAGTCTGCCACTAAACCCTGTTCCTAAAGTATCAGCAAATTATTTTTCTTCACAACAATGTTTTTTGGGGATTCAGAATTGAACCAAGCTGTCGGGTAGAAGCTGTGTAGTGGAGCATCTGTAAAAGAAACCAAAAAAAAAAAAAACAACCCTCAGGATAATATTTGCATACTCTGTAAAATATCCAGTGGTAAATACCTGTTCAGCTGAGATTCAGTGACTTAGAGGATGCAGGTTGCTGCAATGCCAGGTAAATCAGCCCTCCTGGTGCCGTGTGGCAGCCGATGCAGACGAACACCATCTCAGAGCTTTGCACTAGCCCACCTCAGTCTGCATTGCAGCAATTCAACAGCTGAGAGACAGTAAATCCTGGTCAGAGGGAGGAAATAGAATTTCAAAAATCCGCTAACCTGAATGAACAGACCTTAAATCTGTCTGTTCCTAGCACTTTTTCTTTGCCTCATCACAGTAGATCATCTGAAATTTCTGCCTGGGCAGTTTTGTGGGAGACTGTGTAAATTGTCAATAAACAAGATGCACAGAACTGGGAACTGCAGCAACTGGAGGAGCTGCTCTCTAGTCTGCCCTTCCAACAGCTTTCATATATTTTAAGTTTTGAGCTTTTAAAGTTTTCATAAAATTAGAGTGGAGCCTCTTCCATCTTTCTAAGACATTGTGACATCTTGATAGGACAAAGGGAAATGGCCTCAAGTTGCATCAGGGAGGTTCAGATTGTATGTAAGGTAAAATTTCTTAATTGAAAAAGTGGTCAGACATTGGAGCAGGCTGCCCAGGGCAGTGGTGAAGTCACCATCCCTGGAGGGATTTAAAAGACGTATATGTGTGGCACTTGGGGACATGGTTTAGTGGGGGACTTGGCAGTGCTGGGGCATGGTTGGACTCAGTGGTCTTAGAGGTCTTTTCCAACCTAAGTGTTTCTATGATTCTAAGAGCCATTTGCTTCCTATTTCTTGAGGCTGTTCATAGTCACTGAAAATGAGCACCAACATTTGAAAAAGTTGGAACAGAACGTTTGTCCGGGTGACCTAATCTGTAAATCATCATAGTCTTTCAGACCAAAAGATCTGAGGATGCACATATTATCAAGGAGGACCAGCAATGTTAAACAGATGTTATTTCTAAGGCTTCATTTGTGTTTATACTGCATTTATCTAACCCAGTCTGCGTGAATAATTTGTGATAGATGATACCATTATTATTACATCTGTTTCAAAACACACAAGACTCGAGCTATTTTTGACCATCCTTTGTTCAGTGATAAATTGCCAGCAAACTCTGCTTTAAGTGAGAGGATGGTTTCTGTGATATCAGGTATTAAAGCATTTTTCATCTTCATGGCATGTTCAGCAGTGGGGGTCAGAGGTCTCCCGTTGCTGAAGAGTTTCTTGGTTTCTAATCATAGTTTGAGCTGCTCGTTCAGGTGGGTCACAATGTGCAGATCCTGAATGATTTGAGCCCTTGGTATTTTCATCCAAATTATCAAAAGTGGTTGGTGATAACAGGTACCCAGCTACAGCAGCATTCAGCTTCCGCCTGTGTGTGTCCTGAAAGCCACATTTGTGGCAGCTCAGGCTGAATATCCAAAAATTTACCCTTCTTTTAGAAACCTTGGGGTGGTGTCACAACTACAGGGATGGCAAGGGACCAAAAGACATTGAACTGAAACTCTTAAAGGAGCTAAAGGCTTCACAATGGGTTTTAATTATCACTGACAGAGGAAAACAGAACAGAATTTCGTGAGTAAATAAAGAATAATATGGCAGAAATAATGTGTCATGTATTTATAAAGTTTCATATCCCTCCTCTGTGAAATTCCATGCTGAAAGAGGTATGAGATGAGGCTTCAGTTAGTTCCAGTGATTCTCAGAACGAAAAGTTCCCTAAGGTCCATTGATTGGTTTTGGAAAGCTTAACCAAACGCAGCAAGCTGACAGAAAGTCAGGGGGGATAAGTCGGATAATGACTTTCAGTGCTACTGAAATTAAAATTGATGAAATGTGTTAAATTGGGTGAAAACAGGTTTAGCATGCTGCCAAAAGGCTGCATTCCTAGGGAAGAGGGAGAGATTTGTAGTATGTTTAATTTTTTTGTTTCTTCTGGATTTGCAGATGAACGCAGTTGGAATAACTGAGAATGTGAAAGGAGATCACCGGAAATTTGAGATCTGGTACAGTGGGCGAGAAGAGGTCTATGTTGTGCAGGTTTGTAGCTTCAAAAATCTGGATATTCGTGCATCCTTATAGCAGTGTTAAGAGAATATGTCCCATTGATCTGGATGGGATTATCAGACATTTAACTTGCATTTCTTCTCTCTCTTTACCCATGTCAGCCCTCACAGATCTGTCCCAGTGGCTGGTCCTTGGTGTCCATTCCAGAACTATGAAAGTCACTTAGAGACAGAATTGCCCTTTGGAAATAGAGCCTTTTATTCTAGATGAAATCTCAAATAGACCTGTAGTTGAAAAGAAGATTTTTACTGTGCTGAATACCTTGTGTGAGTTGAGCTGGAAATGGGCCCAGTGCTTTGATGGACATGGGCCACATCTGCTCCTGCACAATTAAGACATCTGAGCTGCTCCCTGAGCAAAGGCTTAGCCTCTGTCCTGTTACTCCCAGTAGTCTTTTCTCTCATCTACAGAATAGTAACCCCACTGACCTGATTCCTTCTTGATTTTTTTTTTTTTTTTTTCTATTTGTAGCATCTTGAATTGAAATTTCTGATGGAGAAATGTTTGCCTAACAGGCTGTTCAGGGGAAAACTCATAATGAGTATATTGTCAGTTAATTTTTTTTTAATGAGACTTCTGCCTACCTTTTTTCCTCCATGTTATGACACAGTAACCAACTTAAATTCACAAAGCAAGTGTATGTAGCCAAGTATACATATATTTAAAAGGCAGTTTTGACCCTTTAGGTATTTTGTAGAAAGGTATTTAGGTATTTTGTAAAAGAGATAAGATGCGTGCACACGTGTGCCTTTGCTTGCACTCCTTGCATTGTAGTGATAGCGCTACAATTTCCACTGTGCTTTGCCTGGATGTAATGGGAATCATGAATTTTAAAAGATCAGGAGTCTAAAATGTAGTGTGGCTTTGGAAAAATGAGGATTTCAGATAATTACAACATAGAAAAGTAAGATTTTATTCTTATATCTTAATTCAAAATTCCAAAAGTTTTCTCTTCTTCCAGGCCCAAACAGTAGATCTGAAGATGGCATGGTTGAATGAAATAAGAAAAATTTTGTTCAAGCAGCAGGAGCTTATAAAAGGTACATTTGACCAATATCTCTGTGGCATTCACTCTGCAGCAGAACCTTTCCTATTTTCACATTGCTAATCTTCAAATCCACTAATTGATTTGCAGAAGCCTGGTAAAAAATACTGGAGTGAGGCCTTACATTACAGGGAAATAACATAACTTGGAGCGGTAAAGGCCAGGTGCTTATGTGAAAATTAATTACAGAAGTACATTTTTTTGGCTATCATTACCCTGGGGATTATTTCACATTTGTTATCATAGGCTTAATTCAACAAGATACGTAACAGATGCCTAGTTTTAAGCATATTATGGTCTTCAGTAGCATGCTCAATATTGGATTTGTGCTAACATGCCATCTTAATCATAACTAAGTTTGTGCTTTGCAAGAGTCTGTAGGTCTGCTTTTCTCTGAAGAGAAATCAATAGGGTTGTAAAAAAAGGTGTAATTTTTAAAGTAATGCATCAAGTGTGACAGTTACTAATACAAAATGGATTTTAAGCTGGTGTTTGACCTCCTTGCAGTAGAGAAGCAGCAGCCCGGCTCGGGCACAGACCAGATCCCGCTTTCCTCCCAGCTGAGTGATGGGTGAGTGCCAGGAGCTGGACTGGGGGCTCCCTGTTGTACCCATTTTCTCCCTATTTCTGCCTAAGACCTTTAGGGAGGGAACAGGAGGGGTGTGCTGCTACTCACCCTTTGGTGGCAGTGGTCTGGGGGCAGGGTCTGTGAGGGGCACCCTCCAGCCTGGCAGCACAGCCTGAGCTGCAGCTCCTTGGCAAATGCAGACAAAGATCAAAACCAGTGCTCAAATTCAGGGGTAGAGATACTGCTGCAACGTTATTTCCCATCCCAAAAATATTAAAACCAGGCACTGAAGTCCTTAACCTTTATAGAAACACAGATTAAGGGGGTTACCAGTATTATTTCTGACTTCACTTTAAAAAACCTAGTGGAGTTTGTGTTCGCTCATAAAGTAAAACTAAGATTTACTTCTTTATTTTTTTAACCATTCAGAAAGCAGCAGAGGGCCTCCATAAGCTCAGAAGAGAACGACTCAGAGCGCACCAGCCCGGTGATGTTGGACAGTGGGCTCGTGTCCCCCCAGAACAAGCCCCACAGAAGTACAGATCCTTCCCCCCCCTTCAGGGCATGCTTTGCAGGTGCTGTGGTTCCCCCAAACTGAGCTGCACGTTGTCTTGCAGGCTGGCCAGGAATGTCTCAGTCCCTGGAAATCTGTGAGGGGCTGGAGGAGTGGTCGGGTAACCAGTACCTCTCCAACTGCTCGGACACCGAAGAGGAGGATGGGAACCAGCTGGTTAGTAGATGTGCACTAGTCTCAAAGCTTGAGGTGCTGCCATTTTCAGGCATCTTGCTTTGTTTGTCTTTGCTGGATAATGGATGTATCTTGTCCATGTCTCTCAGAATTTCCATACCTCAATTTGGGGAATGAGGAGATGTCTCAGCCACAGTTTCTTGAAATAATTTTTATTAATGTAGCTGATACGACTATGTCACATTCCCTGTGGCAGTCAGAAATAACAGCTGCGTGATATGAAATGCAGCTAAATAAGATAAGTTTTCCATTCTACCACAGTCTCCAGGAAAATACAAAGCCCTTGCAGACTGCAAGAGGAGAGGATCAGAGGACCTGCTGGTGAAAAACGGGGATGAAATTCAGCTCGTCCATGAAGATGGTGAGGGACAGTGGTAGGTATTTTAGGACTACTTTGCCTTATCTCTAAGACCCTGCAAGGCATTCCCTGGAAATGTCGCTTGCCTGGTGATACACCCAGTGCAGCTTCTGATTAAGTTTTAGACTATTCCAGAAAGCTGGAGAATTCATTGCCTTGCCCAAGACTAGATGCCATCCTGGGAAAGCATGTCAGGACTTCCCTTGCCATGGGTGTCTGGGTGAGGTGGGTTTTACCAATATCTTCACAGCCCCTCTTCCCACTTTTCAGATGGTGCTTTGAGTGCGAGCCCTTTGCACACCCCAGCCCAGCTCCTGGCTTTGTTCCTCTGGGCTTATTAATGGCAATACTGAGTAATTGCAAGGCATTTTCCTCACTCAAGCAGCTGTACAGGTGTTAAACTGGCTGATGACTGCGGACCATCTTTGTTGTATTTAAAGCTGTGGCTCACAAGATAACACCCTACAGCAGGTTCTCTCCTTACATCTGGGAGCATCGCCTGGGGAATGGCCATCCCAGGCCTCCTGCCTGTTGGAACCATTAGTCTCCTTGTCTGGGAGGGCAGCTTGCTCTCTCCTAAGATTTAGAGCAATTTGGCTGAGATCCCTGGCTGTCTCTCCTTTCCAGGTTGATTCTGATTAGCTCTCATCAGCCAGCCTGGGGTCTCGGTAGGAGAGACAGCAGTGTGCTAATGCCTTGTTTGGGGTGTGGGAAGGGGGATTTTAGGAGGAGCCTGGATCAGATTTGTGCAGGCACTAGCCCACAGATTCACAGATGTGAATGCACCATGGAGGATTCCTGTCTGACAGCTACAGCCCTTGCACTTCAAGGGAAATTCAAATAGGATAAAATAGAATATTTCAGTTGGAAGGGATCTGCGATGATCAACTACTTCTGCTGCATTTTGCAAAATTCAGTTTGTTGTTAGCAAAAGCAAGATGCAAATCATCTCAGGTTTGCTGGATGTTCACCTGTCCTGGGGATTTCAACCAGTGCCAGTCAGAGATTTCTCACACCAAACTTTTTTGTTCGTACAAATTTTACTGCATGAGTGAGACAGAGATATCATGAGTGTATTTCCAGCTGCCTAAGTCTTGGCTTTGATTTACTTATAGTACTCTGACTAAAGTCATCCTACCAGTCTGAATAGCAGAGGAGTGAGGGAAGTAATTGCCCTTGGCTCCATCAGTACCCAGTTTTCCTCACTGACATCTCTGGAGGTCTCAGGCAGGATGAGGAGAGTCCTGTTCCTCTCTGTTGACTAGAGAATTGCCCAAGGCAGATGTGCTCCCAATATAGGCCTTTTAATTAGGTTCCTAAGTTTAGGTGGGAAGAATCCTTTAAATGCACGCCCAGCTCATGTTAAAATGCTTCCTTGGTTTGAATGAATTGTTGGTTGCACTCCCAGTTGTGTAGAGTGTGACTGCATCGAACTGCTGCTGAGTTGGTTGGTTTCTTTTACTAATGCTGTTGTCATTCAAAGGTTGGTGAAAAACCTAAACAGAAGAAAAGAAGGCTGGATTCCTGTCCACAGTCTGCAGATAGTAGTCGGTGACTGCAGATTTCGGAATGCCAAAGTTGCAGGTATTATATAGCACGCCTAGCAGAAATATTTCATATCTCAAATCAGGTCTTTTAAGCCATTTGCATTACACTTGATGTACTAAATCTGGCTGCATATGCCTCTGCAGGAAAAATAGAAAAGCAAGCAGCTACTCCACAAAGCCTATAAAAGTAGTAAATTAAGCTTTCTTTTTTTTTGTTTCTTAACACCTTAAGACATTTCTGAGACTTTAGGCTCTAGTAAATTAAAACCAAGCATTTAAAAACGTAGATTTCTTTGCAAGAGCACTGGGTAGAAGATCCAGGAGAAGAGATGGAGTCTGACCAGGGATTCCCGTGACTGTTTTGCCTACTCGCTGCTGTAGCCCAAACCCCGTGTGAACAGGAGGCACCTAGGCAAAATCTCCTCCTGCTGCAAAAGACACCGTGGCCTGACCCCCAGCACTCTAAAGGCAATACTTCATCCCTGCAGCCTCACTCCTGCCCTCATTGCTGCCTGCTGGTTAATCCATCCTTAGATAAATTTTATAATAAACAGGTTACCAGCTTTTGGCCGAAGGCTTCTAGTCTCAAAAAAAACACATTTCACATTTTCTAGCTGTAAATGTACATAGAAATACGTAGGGAAGCAGAACAGATGACACAAGAAAATGCCTTAAGAGCAGCCTGTCGCCCTTGCCATGTATGCAGCATCACCGCTCCATGTCTTGCCTCATCACCATGCTGTTCACTGGAAATGGGAGACCAGGGTTTGAGGTGGGAACAGCTCAGGAAACCCACATAGACTTAGTCCATTAAAAAAAAAAAAAAAAAAAAGAATACACTAGTTATGGCCATATGAAGCAAATTTCGCAGGGAGATTTCTCTTTAAATGCTTCCTTTTTGTCAAAACCTATTACTTTGATGAACATGAAGGAAGCCTTCTGAAAGGCTTAAAATTCCAGACAGCTCTTGATGGTTTTCCATTGTATTTCAGTGAAACCCTTCCTATAGAGGAAGGTTCTTTTCATCCCCTTTGTTAAAGGGCAGTCAAATCTCACAGGCTGGAGGTTTTCTGACTTCATGTAAAGGGTAGTTTGCTCACAAGTGTTCAAATTTTGCTGGCACCCTGTATTCAAGATGCAGTTATGTCTACCTTGATCTTCTCTGCATGTATAGCTATCCCATCTCACCATGTTCTGTGCAGGAGGGTTCTCCAGCTGTGAATGCAACTCAAAAACAGGGTGCTGGCAAACTTTGGACCTTGGTTTGCTTTGTCAATGGTCATATCCCTGAAAGCCTAGAGATTCACAGCTCCAGGCTGGTTGACAAAGTTGCTGAGTACAAACTAAGGAGAATTTCACAAGGTGAAACCACAGAAAGCTCCTCCTGTGAGTCCCACACCACTGCCCAGATGCTTTTCAGTCGTGTCCCAGCACTGAGGCTCTGTTTTCCCTGTGAAGGTAATTCTGTTCTCTTTTGCTGTTGTTGATCGTGCCTGCAGCCTCAAGGCATGATTCTAATTCTACGTGCACTCCAGGCAATGTTGTGGGATGATGTAGGATGTTTTCATGCTACTTCCTAGAGCTATTCCTAGAGCTTTTCTATTGCAGAACGACGTAGGATGTTTTCTTGCTATTTCCTAGTGAAGCCCAAAAAGGCACAATAAAACTGTTAAAGACAGAGTTTATAGCCTTTAAACAGCAAAGGTATTTATTACAACGTTGGGGAACTCCCAGCTTGCGCTGGACAAAGAGCTCCAAAAATTTTGGCAAAGATCAGGGAATATATACAGTTTCTGTGAAGGGCTTCACCACTTTACATGCATATTCATACATTTGCAACATCAGATTATAATATTCATATCAGGCGGAGTCTAGGGTGGAGTCTTTCTTTTGGGGAATTCCTTGGTGGGAGATCCGGTCTCCTTCATCAGGGCAGGGGTCTTTTTCTCTCCTCATCCTCGGTGAACTATTCAACTTTCTCGTTTTCGCTGACTCCTTGGTGAATTTACACCGGGTCCTTGACTCATGTTCCCTCTTTATCTCCTGGTTTTCTCTCCCTTCCTTACTTATGTTGTTGTTTCAGCTGTCTTCCATCAAAACAGGACAGAGTACTTTATCTTTATCATAAGTTTTATCCTTGGTGCAAGACACCCACCTTCCCTTAGCTGATTCTATAAGTCTTACATTCCTTAAAGCAGTGTTAGGATTTTAACTCCTTAGGCTCTTGTTCTGTTTCACTAGAGCTGTTCCTAGAGCTTTTCAGCGACATGTCCTTATAGCCATAAGCAACTTGCACTCTGAAAATTGACTTTCAGACGGTACCTTTGCGTTTGGCAATTCCCTTTCCTCTGTGGGCTGGTCACTTCACACTGCAGGTGACACTGTACCACTGTCTCCTCAGGAATGCAGTCTGGATTGGGCTTTTTTCTGCTTCTTCAGAAGATGGAGCTCTTGCTCCAACATAGTACAGGGAGAATTAGGCAGCCGAGCTTGTAGAGCAAAGTAGGGGCAGGAGGGAGCACTGGAACCCTCTTGTATTGTGGGCTGCTTGTGCTGAAATGCTGTTTTGCATATAAGCAGGGTAAACACGATTAACATGTGGTGGGGTCCCCAAAAGCTTAGAGCATTCTGGAGTCACTTCAGCTCTGGGGGAGAGGCAGTCCTGGCCCTTCATGGGGGCATTGCATCTGTTATTGCCCCAGGTACCCCTAATAAATAAAAATATATGCCCAATCACAGAATTTCATAACAGAATTCATAAAAATCTGGGTTTTGAGGATGTTTTTTTCAGTACAAAGCCTTTAACTGAATAGATTACATGGTTCCCTTACCTTCACGTTTTTTTTTCTTAAATTTATGCTGTGGCCCTAAAAAAAGCCTCCCACCACAAGATGTCTGATACTTGCACACTTACAAGCTGTTCCTCTCCCTCCTGCTAATTATTCCAGTGCTGAGCCAATACAAATCATAATGAAGTTACAGGGAACTTTTTGCTGCCCATTTTAACTTAGCAAAGGTCCATTCCCTACTGCCTGGCCACCTCTAGCTTTGCAAATCCACTATCCTCTTGTAAATCTTGGCCTAGATATAAACTAGGAGGCTTTTTGGGAGGAAGACAGATGGCTTGGAGATCATTTTGAAAACAAGTTTTCCTTCTGGTGTCCCTCTAGCTGTTAAGTTGTGAGTTTAGTCCTTGCTGCTTTCTTCTGAATAGATTTATTTGCTCTTCTGTGCAAATCCACGGTGGATTTTTTTGTGCCACAGTAAAAGTTTTGTATTGAAGGGGATTACACATAGATCTCAAAATGATCAAAATTAGAAAAATTGGGAGAGAACTGTGCTCAGAAAGAGCAGTATTCAGAAAATAGCTACTACTGAGGTTCACCCATGTTGCTAGTGCCAGCTAGAACTGTCAGGCATTGCCTGGTCAGCTGACTTGGCTTTGCTATGAATTAACAAGATGTGGAATTATCTCTTCCTTTCAGGGAAGGTGAGGGCTGCAGCATTACAATCCCAACTCATCTTCTGCAGTAGGGCAGGAGACAAAACCTTTCTGCATGTCCCTTGGTGGATGATGTGCCAAAGATCACGATTTATAGCACTGGCAGGGTCTGTGTCAGTGAAGGAAGAAACATCTCACCTCTCAGCTGTGCTGCAGCTTCATGGCAAAGGGAGAGTGGGGTTAGCAGAAATGAGGTCCTTGCTGTAACCCAAAATAGATGTGACTTGTTTTCTCTTCAGTGACACAGTGCTCATGTCCAGCAGCAGTGCAGCATCCCATCTCATCGAGGTTAAGCTCTGTCCCTGCTAATCTTTTCTCTCAGCAGTGGTGAACAGATGCAAGCTAAAAGAAACATGTTGTTTGGTGCCATATTTTCAAAGCAGAGTTTAACTTTTTTCACCTGAATTTTAAAAGCTGGGCAGAGAGAAGGGCGAGTGTCTAATTTCCACTTGCTGCATGGAGATTGTGTGAGACTGATTTCTTTTAAAGAGAGCATGAAATAGAGTAGTCTGAAGGGACTTCAGAATAAAGGAAGGGATTAGAGTGAAAAGTAGAAGCAGTGCTAAATGCCTTTATGTATTATAAATATAAAAGAAACATCGCTACAACTTTCAAGTTCTTTTAAACAGGAAAAAAAGTGATGTGGCAGAATTTGTCTTGAGTCCAAAGCACTCAGAGCAGGCATGGAAGGATGCTCTGTGCCAGAGGCAGGCACCCACTAGGTTTAGCCCCATCTCTGGAAGTGTTCAAGACCAGGTTGGGTGGAGCCTCAAGCAACCTGAATTTGTGGGTGGCATCCCTGTCCTTGGCAGGGGGTTGGAACTAGATGATCTGATCGTTAAGGTCCCTTCCAACCCAGACCATTCTGTGATTTAAGGAGGACACACCTGTTCTACACACCAGACCCTCTCCTAGTTTGCTTTAACACACCACTTGCCAAATTACCTCTTCCAAGCCTTAAGGGGATCCCCTGTGTGTGCTCTTCATGCCATAAAGCTGAGCAAAGGTTTCCCCTGCTGCTAGTGCCTGAAGGACCGAGCTTGCATGTCCTCTGCTCCTGCTGGCCAGGGTGCTGGGGATCGTCCTTTTGACTGTGGTGAGCTTGAGGCAATCCTTTTTGTGGCTCAAATCTGCCAGATCAGGGTGTTTATTGTATGTGGCTGAACTCCTGAGCTCTCGCGGGCTGGCATAAGCATGTTGGCTGAACTGCGCAGGTTTTGTCTGAGTTCTGGTTAAAATGCCACTTGCAGTTTGCAGATGCAGCGCAGCTGTTTGCACTATCACTCATGCACTTTAATGATTGCAGCCACAGGCTTTTGTATTTATGCAGGGTCCATTAAAGGCAGCGCTGATTTCCTTTTGGCCTTTGAAACGTAAAGCAGGGTCTCCTCCCACGGCCCAGCCAGCTTCACTGAACAGATATTTAGTAACGCCATAGAAAACCATTTTGAGCCTGACAAAATAAGGAGTCTAGAGAAGATATCAGCTGGCCTTGCTGTGATAATGAAGTGATAGATGATGGAAATGAGTCAAACCCTGTGGTCCTGCCTTAGACAAGGCTCTCACTGAAGCCAGTGGGAGTTCAGCTTTTAGGGAGAACTGCGGGAGTTCACTTTTTTTTTTTTTTATGTTATACAAATGTTACATGATTACAGGGAATAATGTATTTCTTGGAATCAGATGCTTTAATATTAACATCATTCTCCATTACTTTATAGATGCTGCCCTGTGTAACACGAGAAAGTTTAGTTCCCCTTGAATTAAGGGTGAACTAGTAGCATCATATTTTCGATGCTCTTTGGAAGCTTTCAACTAAGTGTTACAGAGAAATAGCACAATAGTTGGAGTTGTCCTGTACTATTCATCACATTCACAGACCTCCACAGCTTCATCTGCACTGAACAGGACTGGGGTCCTAAGCAGCTTCTCATACTCATAAAGGAAGCCATTCTCTGCTCTTTCTTTTTTTTCGCCTGTGGAAAGTACGGTATTTTATTAATTTTACCTGCTGCTTTTCCATGACATCCATCATGTTTCATCAGAGAAGTACACTACAGTTTCCTGACACTTTGTTTAGATGCTTGAAACTTCCTCTACAGGTTAAAGTAGGTTTTGCCTACTTACTAGCAGACAACTGTTGAAGTTGCAAATAAAAGAGTTGAGTTTTGGTAAACCAAAAAGAAAAAGAAAAAAAAACAAACAAAGAAGCTGTATGTCCTGCTTGATTGATTTTATGGGTGGGGTTTTCTTAAATATCTACTTCAGCTCCGTGAATGTAATGTTCTGTAAGAGCATCATCTGGCTGACTCACACGTGAAGATGCAATAATGCTCAAGATCCTCTTTTTGCACTTAGGGTCTGACTCCAGCTCATTGCAGTCAGTCCCCTTGATTTCAGTGAGGTTTGGATCAGGTCAAACTGACAACTCAGGGTTGTCGCCAATCACTTAGGGTCCCAAAGCGTCCCAAGGCTGAAACCTGTATCTAGCAAGTGTTGAAGTTTACATTAATGTATGTACTTTTGGAACACGTGCCATAAACCCAAGTTAAATGTCCATGTTTGCACTAAGGATGTTCTTGTGATAAGACTGTACTTTTCAGCATCTTTAACAATAATGTATTTATTGAATTTCTGAGAAAGGAAAAAGGATGTTGAACACTCATAATTTGATTTTGTGTTTCTTTGTCTAGTTTTGCTTTTATAGAACATAGGCAGGTACAGGTGGTTTGAACTTTTAAGCAGATGTGTGCAAAGAGCACCTGACTGTGGAGAGCAGGGTTAATAGTGTGCATGCAGTAGTGAATTTGCTCTGTCCCATCCGAATGAAATGTTTATGCTATGGACTACAGGGGAACCTTTATGGCTTTTATTTGTGAACCGGTTCTTAAAAACACAGTCCTAAGTTAAGTTAAAACATACTGGGGGTTGTTGGGGGGGGGGTGTGACCATTTTTGTATGGAGGTATTGCAGAACTACTTGATGGCTGTGGTTGTCTGGGCCTTCTCCATCACCCAGTGGACATTTCTCCACTTTGGGTAGCCAGTATTGCAGGTAACCCCTGTACACCCTCAAAAACTTGACCGGCTGAGTCTGAACTGAGCAACACCACAAGACCTAGAAAGATCCCAGTGTCCTTCAGCCACTGGCAATCACAGCAGAGGGGGTTTAAGCCACTGAAGGTTATTTTCATCTACTTTAAAACTGGTCACAGTGCACTTGTTAGGTGGAAAAATAGGAGTGTCTTAAGTTACTGTTGGGGCTGTTTATAGCGGTAACAATTCTTGTGGTAACAGTACACATTTTGAGGTACAACTGTAAATATTTGTCTCAAACATAGCACACATTGCATATTAAATGGTTTTAATCTTTTTTGTCTTCCATAGTTTTAAATCTAAGCTTTTATTAATTTATGAGGTTGATAAGTTCTGCGAATCTGAATGTACAGTCTGAGGTTTTTAACATTTAAAACTTTGCACACGACATGGTATGTTACCCTGAGTATGCTGTTGAACTAGGCTCTTCATGTATATGTATAAATTACAGTAGAGAATTTTCTCTGACTGCAAGTTTAAATGAACTATATTGTATATGTACCTGTAAAAAAATGTGTTAAATCTATATTTAAAGATTAAAAACTTGTTAAATAAATCCATCTGAGAATATGCAATTCTGTTCAAAGCCGCCTCTGCTGTAATTCTAGAGAAAAAAGAATTCTCACAGTGTTGGTTTTAATTTCTTTGGAACAACTAAAACCTTCTTACATGTGTTTTGATTTTAAGGTAAATCAGTGGCAGATGATCCGATTAGCTTCTTGCTGGATGTAGTGGCAATGAAGCTGGGAGAGGAGCCCAAGCACTCATGTTGACGTCTGAAAGAGCAGCTGCTGAAATCCCACCCTGGCTCAGGTGGGATCCCCAGCCTTCCCTTCATTCCAGCACTGGGCAGCGCTGCCAAGAGGGACCTCTGGGCTGAGGACCGCGGGGCTGTGCTCGTGGGTGTGTCCATGGGGGCTATGTGGGCAACAACAGCCCTTTTCCAGGTGGCAGGGAAGTGGTCTTGGAGACACATCTCTCCAGCAGGGAGGGAGGAGACCCTTGTCAGTGGGTTCTGCCTCTAGGGATATGCTGGTGTGCCATGCATGGTGCCTGCAGCGTGGTAAAGCCTGTGCACGAGCTGCCCATGCCCGGCATCCTAGTGCAGTTCCCAAAGGCCACGCTGTTTCCCTGTGCACCTCTGGATTTTTCTGTGGAAAGAGATGCAAGGTGAACCAGCATTGATCAGAGGTAAACCTCCCTTCCTCTGGGATTATTCCCTTCCCTTGAAGCTGGGAACTGAATTAAACCCACTTGAATCACCCTGGCAAAGGACCTCTGCCCAGCATCACCTTTCCCTGGAATGCCGCCTTCCTTTGCCAGTGCCTCAGTGCCAGTGCCCACCCTTGGCATGGGGCAGGTGTCTCCCAGGGAGCTGTCTGTCTGTCGGGTGTCCCAAGCTGTCTGCGCTTACAGGACCTCCCAAAAGCTTGTTTGGGGAGGGCAACACACACTCTCCATCACTAACAGCAATGCCTGTTGCTGCAGTCTCTAATTTAACATGATTAATACAAACACCAGGACAGGTAATGAGCACTAAGCAGTTCTCTTTATAACCCTAACACGGCTCAGCAGAAATCATTAGCATAAAGCCCACCACTAGCTTTAGGTGAGTTTTATACATATTCTAGGTAATTTTTGCAGTCAATTTTGTGCTGTCCTAAAGCAGGAGGAGCATTTCCTGCTGTTTGTGATCCATGTCAGCCTGGCTCATCTGAAAACATCTGGCCAAGAGCAATGTGGGTGCACTGCTGTGTGCACTCACCTCCCTCATGGACTCCTCCTACTGCGTTGATGGTGGGTGCTGGTGTCTGAGGCACCAGTGCCTGCTGGACTTCCCTTGCCCAGGGTGCTGTGTGGCAGCTCTGGGCAATGTTAGTGGCATGGTGGCCCTGGGCACATGTGAGCTATGCCCCAGCTCATCCACACCAACCTCTGCATTCGGGATTTGGGGACTTATACCACCTCAGCAGTGCCAGTGCATTCAGGAATACAGTCATGGACCGTTAAAAGGGCTTTTTATTTCTTTATTACCCCATTTTCATTGTGTTCTCTTAACTTCTGCCTCTCAAGAGCAGAAATTATTTAATTTAGAAATGTTTATTAGACTGCAATGATTTCTCAAAAACATGGAGATTGCTATGGGTCTCTCTTCAGCTAACCAGTCCATCCCCCAGCACAGTGTAGCCTCCCCGGCACAGCATGACCCTCCTTCGTGTTAGGCGAGCTTCGTGTTCTGCTTTATCCACTTCACATACTTGGAGACCCTGGTGTAGATGCCATATTTGCCTGGCTTGGCACATTCCTCACCCCAGCTGGTGATCCCTGTGAGAAACCAGGTGCCCTCGATCTCAGTGGTGTAGGGCCCCCCGCTGTCCCCCTCGCAGGTGTCCCTGCCCCCGGACGGGTAGCCCGCGCAGAACATGTTCTGCAGGATGGTGGTGGAGGTGCTCTTGAGGCAGGTCGGCCGGTCAACAAAGGGCACCCTGACGACCTGAAGGGTGGTGGCCGGCCGGCCGCGGTACTGCAGGCGGCCCCAGCCGCTCACTGTCCCTGTCCCCTGCTTCAGCAGGGCGTTGGTGAACTCCCGGCTGCCGAGGCAGATGGGGGTGACGTAGCTGTTGAAAACGAGGGGCTCGTCCAACTCCAGGAGGGCGATGTCGTTGTGGTACTCGTTGACCGAGCTGTCGTACGTGGGGTGGGGAAGGGCTTTCACCACTTTACGCCGCTGCTCTGTGTGGTCATCCTCCTGAGTGTTGTGTTCACCTGCAGAGACAAGTGTGACTTGGGCTCGATCCCTCTGTGGCCGGACCACCGATCGTGCCCTGGCGAGGCTGTGCCAATGCAATTCCAGCCCAGCCAAGTGGCTGCAAAGAGCTGAGCCCTCGGATTGCTGGGAGCCTGGTACTGGCCGGGCTGCTTGCTCCTTGTCAAAGGGTGCTGGAGGTTTCCTGACGGCAGCTCCTCCTCTGTCCCTGCAGCTGGCAGAACCTGAACCCACAGGTGTGACCCCGGGCACACACCGTCCAGTCGTGAGCCAGGGTGCCAGATGCTTCGCCAGAGTTAGCACCAATGTGGCTGTTTGGGGGATTTAGCACCCTCAAAGACGGGATCTTGTTCTTGCATCAAAGGGAACAAAGCCCATTGGTAAAAAAATCTTGGTTTAAAATAAATAATTTATTAGTAAAAGAAACCTGACCTTCCCTTTTCTAAAAACCACACAGCCACGGGGCAGAATGGGGCGCAGGAGGCTACAAAATGCCACATCCTGGTGCTCACAGGTGCCCGAGTTTCCACCGCCCGCCCGAGGCTCAGCTGCTCGCAATCACTGCCGGCAGCTTCAGGTTCCTGTGACTGAGTTGCTGGCAGCCTGTTACCTCCCCTCCCGGCTTGTGTAACAGGTAGAGGGAAGGGAAGATGTCCTGTGGTCTCAGGTCAGCTAATGGGCAGATCTGGGTCTGCCTGTAGCCGTATCCCGTCTCCCGCCCGCGGGCTGCCTGTGCGGAAGGCTGGAGAGCGGGATGACTTTTCCCGATTGCTTTCTCGCAGCCCCAGAGGCGCAGGGTGCGTTTAACCCCTGCTGCGGGGTTTCTGCAAGCTCTGCTGCGATCTCCAGAATATACCGTCTCCTCTAAACAATATCTGCAGCACTGCTGGCCCTGTCCGTGTCCTGTGCCTGCTGCGGCTGCCTGCGAGGAGCAGCACGGAGCCTGCAAGAGAGGTAAGGTGGATTTCTGCGGTCACACCAATGCTGGCGAAGGTGGGAGGGGTGGCTGGTGCTGCCGATGTGCTCTGGGAGGGTTTTTTTGCGGCAGAGTGTGAATGTCAGCTCCCTTGCAGGCTGTGTTTGTACAGTGTAAATGCAAGACAGATGTGGGGGAGACTTTCAGATGGTTTTTCTTACGTTACGGCTGCTTGCTACTGCTGGGGACCTAAAAATAGGCTTCAGGGATGAAAGTGGAGAGGCAAAGATGCACAGGGGAGGGAGATACCTCTCCCACCTCCTGCTGTAGATTGTTGGGCCTCTTAAGATGTTCTATACAAAGCACAAATGGATGTTAAGAACTCTGATGTTGCCCATGCTGTGTACATGGTGCAGGCACAAATTCAATAGTCCCTGGAGCACTGCAAAACCGTATTTTGCTTTCTTGACTTTCTGTCTGGCCAAAATTCTGCCCTGGAAACCCAGCAGTGCCGCAGAGCAGTGTGAAGGGAGAGCAAGGGGACTTGGCTGATAACATATCCTAAATGGAGGGGGTGTGTGAGGTTCATGAGAGAGCCTGAAAGGAGAGGCAGTTTGCATGCATGTGCAGCAAACGCAAAACTTCTATCCAGGTGGAAATGTGCTTTTCTGGGGGGAAACTGGTTTTGCACTGAGCATTTTATGCTTTTTCACATTAGCGGGTGCAAGGCTGGACTTTGTGCTCAGCTTTCCAGCAAAACTGCCTGGAAATAGATAGCGAAAAATGCTGTGTGCAAGCTGTGAGCTTCATCCTGCCAGGACTTGGCAGTAGTGCACAGCCCCATGGCACTAAGCCTCCAGGGTCCAGCCAGGCACACTCAGGAGCATGTAGCATGGAAAATGAAGATGCAGCTGGAGCCCTTTTGGTGAGCTCACGGTGTAGGTATAAACTCAGTGTGTCAGGGCTGAGATAAAATGTCATTTTTGTCACTACTACTTTTCATAGTGCTTTAACAGAAAGCATGGATCTTCCACGCCTCCTCTCGGTACTGCTGGTAGCAATTACTAACCATGTCACTGTTTCCCTCCTGTACCTGTTGGTGTAACCTATGTAGATATTCATACAGGGGAGAAACAAATAGTCTGGGGAAGTTGATTCTGCCACAGCTATGAAATGTGGCACTTTGAAGCTCACCAGGGCCCCACACTGAGTTATCAGCAGGCTTCCTAGCAGGAGGTCTGGCCCAGTTAGGTGCCACCAGTCAGGGGGAAACACCATTTTTCAAGCAGATAGACATTTGTCTTTTTTAAGTAGCAACATAACCTGTTGTGCAGCCTGTCTACACAGCCCCTGTCCAACTCCCCAGAGACCCTGCTCTACAAGCACACTTTCCCACATGCCAGCCCTGTTTCTCTACCTCAGTACATATATTCTATTTACTTTTAAAAAGTTAGGAGCAAAAGTAGTCTTTTCCTTGCAAGGAGGTAGTCAGGTTACTGATGCCCCTCTTGAAGCAGCCAGACAAATCCTGAGAGTTCTCTGAGATTTTTGTGAAAACATAGTGTGATCTCCAAGATCAGAACTCTACAGTCTATCTCTGTGTGGCCAGCAGAGACAAACATCCACCACACCAGCTCATGAGGCAGCACTTTAACTGAAGTTCATAGGGCTTTAAAGCATCCTGGATGTCTGGCTCAGGTGAGCTTGCCTGTGGTCAGGTTGAACTGTATTTACAATATGGTCCAGCAGCTCCCTGGCTTTGGGACCGAGGCCAGACCCAGCTCACTGCTCCCACCAGAGGTGGTGGTACTTGCAGGGACCAGGCTGATGAAATGCTGCAACCTGAAACTGGGGCCCCTGTGCCCTGTAGCAACTTGTGCCACGCTGCTGCCCACCGTGATGGTGTGGATCCCAGTGTTCTGTGCAAGCTCTGCCTCACGTCCCTCCCCTGCTCTGTCCCGATGCTGCCTGAGGTGCTCACCTGCCACAGCAGTGATGTCCTGGCCTGGCTTCAGGCAGTGTGCTGCTGTCACCACCCATTTCTCGTTGATGATGGATGCTCCACAGAAGCCCATGTTATTACTGTCCACCAGGTGAACCTGTGGGAGCAGGAGGATGTCACACCCATGAGTTTGTGTGAACCTGAACTAGCAAAAGGTGTCCCTGCCCATGGCAGGGGGCTGGAACTAAATGATCTTTAAGATCCTTCCAACCCAAACCATTCTGTGATTCTCTGATCTGCTGAAACTGATGGAACTAAAAACTGAGCTGCGTTGTTACTTGCAAAGCTCCCCTCCCTCAGACTTCAGCTTAATTTTGGTAAATTCACGGACTACAGGGCAATTTGTTGCTGTAGCTCAATACTGAATCCTTTGTGCCCCAACAGGTAAAGCTCTTGTGGCTTTTTTTGCCAGAGTAGACCCCCATCCAGGCAACTTTTTTTGTAGTGACATAAAACCGTGTACAGAAAGAAACTGTGTTCCTGTTAGACTTGAGACCTAGTGCTTTTCTAACCTCAGAGATGGGCTTTGGGTATTTAAAAGTAAGATGATCCTGCCTTCAGAAAGGAATGAGTTAACAGAGTGACTGCTGGGGTTGCAGAAGGGTTGCAGAAATAGCTGGTACCTGCCAAGGCACCTCGCCTTTCATGCTGTCTGTCCCGCCGACAACCCGGGTGCCGTCCTTAATTATGGGGGTGATTTTCGTGGTGGCAGCAGTGCTGGTTTCCGTGATGTTGTCGAGCACCTCGTCTTGAGCATCCTCATGGTCATCGCTGGTTATGTTCCAGTTCTCAAAGGTGTTCATGGATCGGGTGAGCTTGCTCTTTGCTTCAGGAGCCGTGATCTTCCCGCAGGGATACGGCACTGCAAGCGAAACAGTCACACTTAGGACTGGCTGTGTCATTCTGAGAGTTACAGCAACTGAAGGAGGAGGTGAGAAGGCAAATGCTGCCTCTTCTCAGCACCCTGTTTCGGACCAACATGGGATGCACATGTCAGTGGGCTGCCCATGTGTTCCCTGAGCAAACATGCCTGTGCCTTTGAGCCGCAGTGCAGGTAACACATAAAGTAGCAAAAGCATAAATTGTTTCTGAGCTTTAAAAATGACATCTGAACAGTTTTTAAAACGAAAACAGCTTGTTTGTTGAGAATGCATGCCTGACAGGCTGGTGCAGCTGTGCCTTCTCTTGGTGGGGGATGCTGTGGCGCATACCTGGGAGGATTGTGTCAGGCAGCCGGGCACTTGGCTGACATTTCTATGGCAAGTGACTCCAGCACAATAAATGTCCAGCTGGGAGAGGACAGGAAATAAGATCTGCCAATTGTACAGATAATCCTTGTTGGCACCAAGGTGAGGAAAACATTAATAAACTCTTTCTAGAGTTGTAGATTTTTCTCTGTAAATGAAGATCTCATCTGCAGGCTTGTTTCAGACGAGCTCTTCCCATTTCTCTCCTATGCAGTGTGTGCCGAATTCCTGCTGATAGTGGCAGTCAAAATAGTAAATAGCATCAGGCATTGTCTTTCATCTGAAAAGCTTTTGACAGCACTGAGCAAACAAACAGTGTAAAATCAGATGTGAGTGTGGCCTACGAAGGTTTCATCCCTTACTGTGTAACAGTCTGCTTTAGGAACAGGACTTAAATAAGTGTTGAGTGATGGCAAGTGCTACCCATGAAGTTAGGCCAGGAAATGAAGGTTTCAGAGCCAACAAAATCTAAACTTTTGAAGGAAGGGCAATTACCCAACCCGAAAGATGATCTTATTGCTAACAGTAAATCTTTCTGGTCCGGTGAAAGTGATACAGCATGTTGGGCAACAGAGGCCTGAGTTCTTAATTGTTAACAGGACTCCCAGCCTAAGATAGTTCCTGCACTGGTTGCTGAAAGCCAGCACTTCCAAGAGTTCAAAGCATTCCTGGCTGTAGCTGTCAGATCTTAGCAAACTAACTCACCTGTGCAGGTACCTGCATACAGCGTTGGATGTGCAAACCTGTTACACTCGGGTGTTAGAAATATGATAGCATCAAATGTTAAATTGACTTTAGATGACAAAATATTTGTCAACAAAGTCTCCTCTCTCCCCTGCCAGATGCGCGTCTGAGATGTTCATGCCCAATTAAGTTGCTGTGTTGTAGTGGGTTGGTCTGCACATGTCTGAGTAGTTAAGAGTTACTGTAACAGCTCAGGAGCAGGGTAAAGATGGCGAAAATAGCAAGAACCAGCTGTTCTTTAGCCCTTTCTGAAACTGCAGCCTCAAGCAATGTATTTCCCTTCCACCCCACTCAATACCACAGCTAAACCACCTTGTTTGACTGATTGTCATTGAGGGTCTCTGAGTGCAAATACACACTGTTGGGAGGACACACCGCCACAAAGCTGTACTTGTATCCACCCAACTCAGGTAATTATAACTGGGTGATGACCAGCCATGAAATGGACTAGCAGAAGGATTTAGAGTTAGAAAGATCATCTTTTGTTCTGAAAAAGTCCAAGGCATCCTCAGTGTAGAAGCAGTAACCAAATAGTAGCTCCTATTGGAAGAAAATGGGAGTGAGCTCTGGCTGTCTGGATGCTGGTGTAGCTGAACATCACTTTTCTGCCTCCAGAAAACTACAGATCCTTATCTAGAAATATAGTATGGCTGCAGGTGGGAGAGTAGCCTGTGCAAGCAGCCATCTGATATGAACATTTGCCTTATGAACAAATTCCTGGGCAAATACCCTCCTTCTCCACCCACCTAGGCTAAAAAAAGGATGTTTAAATCGAATCCTTTGAGCCTGACCCCACATCTGCCTTTGGGAAAGTGCAGGGTCAGGCTCTTTACATTTGCTAAGCAGGAAAACAAGCCTGGTTTCCAACAGGATATTGCATTTCTGTGCGATTCATGTATCAAAATCCAGGACAAGACCTTGAAAACTTTAACCCAGATCTCTTAAAAACAGTTTAAAAGTTAACCTGTAGGTTCACAGGACTTTCCATCTTCATGAAGTCTATAGCCAGCAGCGCAGGAACACACAACCTTCTGTGGTGGGTCATGACTGCAAAAGTGCTTGCAGCCTCCATTTTTAATAGCACAAGTGAAGTCTGAAAGAAATTAAAATGAAACCGTGAGAGCTTTTTTGAAATACAACTGGTCAGACGTTTGTTTGTACGGAGAGCATCCTTCCAAATCACATCCCTGCTCATAATGAAGGAGCATCAGGCAACTCTTCAAGAAGGCAGGTTGAGGAGCCTATACAGGGCCCCCAGAGTCCTGGAACAGTCTCCTGCCTCCAACAGCTGTGTGCTGTCTGAAATTGGGCAGCCTGACCCTAAAGGACTCCCGCAAATATTTGGTTACAAGCCACGTGATTTCCCTACTGTTGCTCTGCTTTCCTCCCCCTGTGCTTACAGCAATCCAGCCCCAGTCTGGGCGCTTGTAGAGAACACCATGTGTCAGATGGGAGCAAACCCTGAACCCAAGCGGGGCTTTGTCCTGGAATTACCACTGGGCTCTGAGTTGAAATCTCCAATGAAGCCATATCTTCTTCCTGACATACCAATAAATCATTGCCATGATTTCCACTGACGTGGAAGACCTATTTCAGCTGGTTATTTGATGAAACATGTCCCAGCCTGAGGCAGAGTGAGATTCCCATGACTTGCACCTGTCTTTTCCCACCCCACCTCTCACTCATCTGTGGAGGGAACACCATCCCTTGGAGGTGGGAAACCACTAATCCGCAGAGGCCCTTTCAATTCTCAGTGAGTTTTCAAATAACTTCACAGCAGATTAACTCCACTCCTACTTCCTCAAGGACACCTCCCTTCCTGTAGCCATTTTAATGCCATCATTTACTATTTTTACAGAGCTTCTCTTCACGCCTCACTTCTAGCTCTATTTTTGCTCCTGTCTCACTTCCACAAGAAATCTGCAATGAGACTATTTAAATTTGATGCAGCTTTGAAATGCTCTTTTTAACGTACACTCCTCTCGTGCCAGAGCAGAATTACAACTAGAAAGAGAATCTTTTATTAGTGCAGTGAGTCTAGCACATTATGCAAGTTGCACAGCCCCTGATTATATTATACATATAAAAGCTGAATATCCCTCTTGCTTAAATTATCAGCTGTTTGGTTTTCATAAACTCCTCAACTCATCAGGAAAATATTTGCCTTTTGTTTGCCTTCAGAATCAAGGTTGCTACTGATAATTATAATTATGAATTCAGCAGAGTGCTGTGGAGAGGAGCTTGAGATAATCCTGTCCTGCTCAGCACCTGCTGTCCATCCTGGCATGAGAAATGGAGAGGGGAAGTGGGAGAATGGGGACCCCATTGGGGTCAGTGGAAAACTCCTGCTTTCAGTGGGTGAGCATGTTGTCCCTGAACGTTGACAGCCCCAGAAAGGCTTGTGCTGGGGAGATAAAGGAAGGTCTCTCTGTCAACATTTGTGCTGGCAGCCGCAGCTGAACAAAAGACCTTGAGCCTGAGTCTCCATTGAACCCTGCATCAGAGCAGGTGCTCAGAAGAGCTGGACCTGGGACGTGACCAAGGGCTGGAGAGGACAGAAATATCTGCTCCTGTATCCCCAGGCATGTCCTGTGCAATCCCATTGCCAACAGGCTGAATTTATGCTTTTCTGCAGTGCCTTACAGCAAAGCAAAATGTGTCTGAAACACCCCCTAGTAGGATGAAACTCTGCACGCACTTTGACCCCATGGGATTTCAAGTAGAGCAGAACAACCACTGGATGAGCCCCCCCGTACATACCTATCTCACAGTTTCTGCCTTCATACCCAGCTGGGCACCAGCACACATAGGAATTTATTCCATCCTTGCAAACAGCTCCATTTTTGCAGGGGTTGGGGTCGCACTGATCTCCATCTTGGAGAGAAGACAGGAGAGTTAACAAATATGAGCGTCCAGCATGGCTGGTGCCAGTCACGTGCCGGAGCCTTGCTCTGTGCAAGCCTCCTACTAGAGACGAGCAAGACACTGCATTGCTTCCTTCTTTGTAGTGAAAAATAAGTCAGATCCTGGCACCCAAGTGTGCTGACAGTGTCAGTGCTGAGGTAGCATCATCAGCTCTTTACCCAAAGTCCTAATTATGTACCCTGTCCTGTGTGGGTCAGTTCTGCTCCTTTCCATAGAACCCCTCTTCAGTCACCCTCCTGCAACATCTCAACAGGACCTTGTGTCTTGGCCAGGTTAGACAGACAAATTTAGAAGGTTTGCTTAGAGTATCCTAATCTGGATTATTTTAACAGCGCTGTCTGTTCTGTGAAAGTTTGGATCCGTCCATTTGGGTTTTGAGACCTCTCTGTGTATTAGGACTGAGAACCTTCGTCATTGTTCTTTCTTTCTCGGTCTTGTACTACTGTTCATTGGTCTAGATTTTCCCTTCCATGTCAGGGCTTTTATTTTCACAGTTACCTGCAGCTGAGAAACTGAGGCTTTAATAAAAATGCTCACTATTGCAAAACTGGCGATTTAACACTGTGAAGGAGTAAATCAGTGATATTAAATGGCAGGGAATGCCCTTTGAAATGCTTATGCCAAGGCACAGAGGAAGGGGAAGGCCTTGCTGAGTTTTGTGTCCTGCCAGTACATGTGGCAGTTAATGGAGTTTTCAGGAGTGGGCTGGAATGTAAAACTGCAAACAGGAACAAAATGGTTTTGTCTTGTCTGAGTTACGGTGTTGGGGTTTGCACGTGGGGTGAGAATTGCAGTTGTTGCTCCCTGGTGAGGGCAGTTGGGGATTAGGTGTTGTGCAAGGGATGAGCTCCTGTGGGCTACACATGTTGGGAATAGCAGCTTGTAAACTGAACACTGAACCAGGCACTTGAGATGATAGAGGAATATATGGCATTCCTTACTTTTTGTGAGCTAATTTGTGGCAGGGAAACAAACTCAGTGTTGAGTTTCATCAGCTGTTTTTTCAGAGGACAGTCCTGCAATGCAAATGTAACTTTTTTATTTTATAGTCTGGACTGAATAATCTGAATTATTTAAGGCTTTTTAGTGAGATGTTCTGGGCACTTTGCCAATCTACGAAGCAGTTCATTTATTGAAATGTCCTTAAAATTAGTTTCAGATGTTGTAGTGGGCATTGAAATCTTTTTGTTAAGGGTCTGAGGAGTCGTTGGGGGTGGAGACTGAAAAGGAAAAAGAAAACAGTGAAGTAAGGGTTTGGGAGCAATGGTGTGAATTGCAAACAGCTGTTTGCTATGATCATGTCGAGGCTCCACTTTAATATGGCATTTCTAGGGATTCACGCTGTGCTTTCATGAGGCTGGGCCTTATCTGGAGATCTCTGCTTGAGAACAGAGCATTTTCTGTTTGCTGAAGGGGTGTTAATTATTGCTGTGGTGTTTTACTCTATAACACAGCTGAAAGCAGAAGCCCGGAGCGTGACCTGGGCTCAACGGATCCAGTGATCTGTGTGAACTGGTTTTGTTCCGTGAGGTTTTGGAAATTTGTTCCAAAAAAACCTGTCTGAACAAACTAAATGCTAAGACCTTTTTTTTTTTTTTTTGGCTTGCCATTTCTATGCCAACAGGACAGGCCCAGGCTCGGTGGCTGCAGAATTTAGGGTGCATGGCTCTGAGACATAACACAGTTTCTGGGTGCTAGAATACATTTGTTACAATAACATCTGCTATTCATGCACTGAGAGATGGATATTAATCATTTGAACAGGAAGAAAGCAGCTCTTACCAATGTATGTTTTCCAAAACTCCATCTGCAAAGGGAAGAGAAAAAAAAAAAAAAAGAAAAGAAGTTTCCTTTGTTTTCTAATTTCTGGGCACTGTCTGGCGGAAGTAGTACAGGGGTGACTCCAAAACTGAAGGAAAGGACTTGCAGGGGAACCACCCTCCATGATCCCAGTAGTGACTGACAAAGCTTTTAGAGCAGTTCCCCAGCCCAAGAGATGGATCACAATTGAGAATCAGCCGTGCCAAATGCTGCTCTTGGCCCTGCAGGTTTTCCCTTTGCTGTTCACTCCTCTTCCCCCTCTGGGCCTCACCTGAAGGGCTTGTAGAGGTGTGGGCAAGGGGAACAAGGTGTTGCCATTTTGCAGCAGTGATACTCACTGTTTTCTCTTGGTTTTCAAATACTTCTCGGGCTTCTTCAAAGCTGCATTTTTCTTCCATACATTCTCTCTCGAGGTTCCCAGGAATAAACTCTTCTAGTCTGTTTGAGTTGGCTCGTCTTTGCCTCTGCAGAACCGAGCTTGCCTCTTTGTTCTCGATGAAGACTGCAATTTGAACAGAAATAGGGGCTGGAGAGCAGCACGTTCGTGTGGTACAGCTGCGGTGGACTGTCAGGGCTTTGTTCTCCCAGAAGGCAAGCCCTTTCCAGGCATTCAGCCCCCTCTTGCCCCATGGCCAGGGACATTTCCTGAGTCTTATTGTCTACCTGAGGTTTCTTCGGTGCCCATCCTAAGCACAATCCAAAGAATCAAATCTGGAGAACCAAGTGTCAAAATAGTCAATAGACAGGAATGACTGATGGCAAGACAGTGATTGGGAGCCCTGAAGTTTGATGCTTAAAATACCCCAAAGCAGATGGTGTAGCTCCTGTCACAGATGCACAGACCAGAATAAGCTGTTTGAGAGGGGAAAATAATGGGCTTTTTCATGCTGCTGGTTGGTGAGGTCTTGTTTGGACACAGAAATTGTCCTGCTTTAGCTGCCTCTGCCAGTTTTGGCTGTGAAAGGCCATTTGCCTCTGCAAGCAGCTGCAGCCCTTGGAAGCAACGGGCCATTTACTTTTCTCCCTGTTCCTCATCCTTGCCCGTGCGCCTGGGTCCCACCATTTCCTGCTGACAGGAAGGGTGGTATGAGCCTTCCTCACCCCCTGAGCCTTGTCATGTCAACAAGGGTGTGTGCATCCTTCAAAGGGCTTGCCAAGCTCCTGGGCCATGCGTCCCATCAGCAGGGACAACAGCAGCGGCCGTCCTGTGGCAGCCTCCTGCCAGAGTTTGCTTCTGACTCCCTTCTCAGACACCCCCATCTCTGCCGGGGACTCTTCTTCCCCCATCCCACTGCTTTAGAACACATTGTTCACCCAAAGGAGCTCCCCACTTTGCTTCCCCAGCTTCTCCTCTCTCTCCACCTTCCCTTAGCACTCGCAGCATGTCACTTTTTGTCACCAGATGGCACGGTAGAGCAGCTCTTGGAGCTGCTGGTGGCCACCCGGGACACGGACCCTCATCTGGGGGCTCTGTGCTGGAAGGGGGTTGGGTGTCTGTTGGACTGACCCCTCTGAGGGCTAAAGAGAGCATGAGCTCAGCCAGGTGGGCATACAGGAGAGCGAGGGGTGAGTACCAGCCATTTGTCCTGTCTCATGGCCAACTCCTGCTCCCAGTGCAGAGCAGACCCCAGCCTCACCAAGTCTTCAGATGATCAGCTTTGTTGAGCTCTCATGAGCCCCAGGCAGGCTGGTCTGATTGACACCATGCCACTGACAGTGTAACAAGCCCCTTCACTGTCAGATCTCTGGCAAGAAACTGAACTAACAGCTTTTGCAATGCTTTTAATCATTGCACAGCAAGGTTGCACCTCTGCCTTCCTCACGCTAGTGTGGTTTTGGTTAAAATGAGAAGGATGGGTACAGCGCTGACCTCTGATGAAGCCAGGCTTGTTTCAAACACTGCTGGTCCCCTCCCAGCTGCAGGGTTGTGGTTTACGTGTGGGACATGAATGTACACCCAGGTCGGCCTCCCCAGCTGTGTGGCACATCCTGGCTGTGGGAGACCTGCCCCCTTCTCCTCTTGGCGTGGCCTTCAGCCGTCAGCTTGACCCCAAGCTGGGCTGGAAAGGCTCAGGTGGGAATGACGGGGCAGCCTTCCTTGGTTTTGTCACCCTGTTGGGCTCCCCACGTGCTCAGTGCCCATGGAGCATGGTGTGGGCACAGCTGCACATTGCCCTGCACCGAGTGAGGCAGCTATGTCAGACATCCTCCTTCTTCTCTTCCCAGTGGGATGTGCCAGGCACCTGCTGTAATTAACCCATTTAATGGAGAGAACTCATTTTAATGAATGCAGTTTTACCTTCCCTCATATCCCTCTAGGCTTTCTCCATTGCTTACTGATCCCACGTGCTGCTTTATGAGCAAAACTTGATTTGGACTGAAGGTTGCAGGCCCCATGGGGTGACAGGAATGGCACTCACCTGGCTGGAAACCATTCCCACACTAAGAATACACTCACACGTGATTTACCGACTTCTGAACCAGTATCTGAGAGGGTGAGATGGGTCTCAGGGCCAAGTGCAGGAGGGGCACACCAGTCCTGCCAGCTGAGTACTATATTTTATAGTGGGTACACCGGTGTGGGTGGTGGTACCAATATGAGGTTCTGCTCACTTTTCACTGCTTAGCAAACATTTTTTTGGAAAGAGCCTTTTTTTAACCTGCTACTAGCGATGTTTTAATGAAAGAAGAAAGACCAGCCTTGGACCAAACAAGAACTCACACTGGATGTGAACCAGACTCTGCTGGAACTGTTGCTGCTACAGATAAATCAAGCAAGAGCCTGCATTACTATGTGTGATTGCCCACATCCATCAACTGCTCTATCTTGTCTACAGTTTTGGCTGCATCTTACAGTCTTTGTTAAATTCACGCTGAGTTTAGCTTTAAACAGTCCTTGCAGTGGCAAATCCAATGACCATTTTATGGATGTGAGCACTTGTTTGTACTCCAGGACAAAGTGATGGCACACAAAGATGTGTGGATGTTACTCCGTGGGCATCTCTCTCCCCTTTTTTCCTTCTGTGTGTGTGTGTGTATGTGTGTGCAATCTAAAATGGCTGAATCAAGCTCTGAAAGCTTCAAAGCTGCAAAAAACCCCCAAAATCTAAGAAAAATTCCATTCTTTAAATTAATCCCTGTGACACAGTCTGTGTAAAATCAGCATAAAAACTATTATTTCATTCCCAAGAAAAAAAACCAGAGCTTTAAGGAGGAGCTATGAAATGCAGCGATCCCTCTGAGCTGTCGTCTCCTGTAAGAGTGCACAAGCTGTCCCACTGTCAAGTGACAAACTGTCTCTTCACCAGTGTCTGTAAAACCCAGTACCCAAAAGTGAAGGATTTTCTAGCTTTTAAATGAACTCACCCGTACTTTCATCACCAAGACAAGCTGCCAGAAGACAAATGGAGAGTACGAGGGAGATACTTGCCATCTTCCTCCCACCGCCCAAACCTCTCGCTGACAACTTGTTCGTGTGGTGGAGCTCAGTCAATAGTTCCAAAGTGCAAGTGCTTGTTTATTGACTCTGGGTAACCCTTTAATTTAAGGTCCCCAGATGTGCCATTGCTGAAGCTTGAAATGACAGCACGGGTGCTGTTGGAGGGGGCACCTCCAGGTCCAAGAAACATGCCGGGTTTTTGCAGTCCTCGGGCTCGTCTTCTGCTGTGTGGGATATTACTGCCAGGTTTGGGGGTTGAGCATAGCTCGAGAATAAATTAATTGAGCTTCAGAGAACCTCTTTAAAGCACTGAATTTCTCATTCCTACCCACGGGATGTTGACCATATGAAAGTCAACAGCAGCATTTTCAAAGACTTCACCGTAGTCCGTGATTCATCAAAAAGAGCAGGTGCAATTCCCTTGGAGACGACCCTACAGATAATGTTCCCTCTCAGGGGCCAGGCAACCTTGGAGCAAGGCTGTGTCAGCCAGGATGGGTTACCTAATTAAAAACCTGGATGAAGTGTGGTGTGATGATTGGTCCATTATCCAGGCCTGCTGGGGCAAACCCTGGGCACAGAGGGAGTTTCCTCAGGTACAGGACCTAGGATACAGGAAGGAACTGCTACTCAGTGGCTTGGACAGTGGCTGGTGTAGGGATGTGCTGAGAAGTGACACTCTGGAGCAGGGAGAACAGGCAGGCTCCTGGCTGCAGAGAAGCCTCTGCCCTGGGCAGGTCCACAGGCTGTTTCTGATCCACATTGGCCAAGGAGTACACTGAAAGAAAGGGAAGATGAGGGAAATGAAATAGGAAAAATAGTAGGTTTTCATACGGAAAAGAAAGGGTGGGGTTTTGCATGAAACCATTCGTATTTAATGGTTGGCTACTTACAACTTTTAAACCCCATTTCTTCTCTTCTTCTGACTTTTCCTTAGTATGAAGAGCTATTTCAAGGTGAGTAAATGCTTTGGGGAAAATACTGAATATTAAAAAAAAAAATAGAAACAAATGAAACATAAACTTCTGGAAAGGCCAAACCTCTCCCCCTTACCTCCCTCCCTGAGGAGCTGTAAGGAATGTAAGCCAAAATCCTTTCTCCCACTCCAGGGAGTGCCTGTGGGCTTTCCACCAATGACCTGTTCCTCAAAACCTGCTTCCAAGTTTCTGCTTCTCCCCCCATTCCACCATCCACAGGGCAGAACTGGAATCCATCACGGCACCTGTGCACGTCTGGGGCTTGCCCAGCTACCAAAAGGTCTTAGACAGAGGTATATTAAAGCAGAACTCCATTTGTAGTGTGCTGGTTGTGCTATGGCCTTTTGGTATTGGCTTAGCTCTAGTACTAGGCTTGGGAAGAGCAGCAAGAACCTCAAGGCTTGTTAAAGCAGGAGAGCTAGAAGAGGGGATCTGGCAGGTTTCACTAGTTTCCAGCAAAGCAAGATGGATATTCTGCTATTGTCAGTGCAAGGGAGTCCCACAGCGTGTTTCATGGTGCTGTGAGTGCTCACAAGCAGGCAAACACCATCCAGAACACTGGAGAAGTGTCTTCCAGGCTGGAGAGAGAGCTATTAGTTTCCATGAGGTTACAGTAACCCTTGGGTAGATGTTAAAGTGTTTGCTTGAGCTTATGAACCATAAATTCTGTGCACACAGTCCAAAAAATTAAGGATGTTCCTTCGTGATGCAAATGGGAGAGACATTTATGGTTGCATGGGTGTTTGGAGTTACTTTTGTATGCAACACAGACCGATCAGCTGCAGGTAAATAGAAGATCCTGAATGTGAGTTAAAGCCTCGTGAGATCCGTGTTGCCTAGGTGGAAAAAATCCGTTATCTTCCCTTTCTTGAGCAAACAAAAGGTCCTGAAACCTATAATTCATCTCGTTTCTTCTTGCTTCATTTGAAACAATCTTTATTCATCACTGACAATAGCTTTTGTTATCAAATTTCTGTAGTAGATAAATGAGTTAGGATGAGGTAATGTGCTGTTGATGTAAATTGAATGCAAAGTGAAGAAGGTAATGATCATCTCTCATTTTCCATGCATAAGGAAATGCAAATGTGAGAAAATAAATTGAGCTAAAATGCTGAAACAATACATCTCCTATCAATAAAGAGGAGTGTGGAGAATGGTCTGCCATAACAAAGGATAATTAGAATCTCATTACTGTAAATATTTTACTTCAGAACATAGGTCAGTCAAATTATTTTAGGTTTATAGTGCATATTTCCCTTGTAATAGTATTTGTGACATTATTGTCAATTAATCTTCACTGAGAATGCCAACATCATTAGAATAAACATAGCTATTAATACAAATAACTTCTATTGTTTACTACTATTGCTGACAACTTCTGGGGCACTAATTTGAAGGCAAAGTCCTTCTTTTTATTTATTTTGCACACAAAATCCACAGAATTGTGATCCCCATCATGGGCACTTTGGAGATGAAAGCTTTGCTGTTTATATGGATGACATCAATCAAATCTGCATTTATTTTGGCTTATAAAGAAGGTATTAAAAAAGAAGGGTATTTAAAATACACACCCCAGTCATGGGGCCAGGGCCACCACCTCTGGCTTGGGGACTGCCCCTCTTTCAGAGAAGCTCTCTTCTGCAAAGTGAACTGAAGTTTATGAGAAACCAGAACAAGAAATCTGTTTTCATTTTAATCTGATAGATTTTTTTTTTTTTTAATGTGCTCTGGCTGCACTGATCAATAATGTTAAACAGCCTGATGGCTTGAGGATCATGTTAAAGGATTTTTCATAATCTCCCTTGTCTCCAACTGCACTCTTTTAAGTGAAAAATCCTCACTCAAAACCTTTAGCAATTTGCCCTTGCCCTCTACACAGCTGGTACATAATCTTTCCTTAACCAACAGCAAACAAGGCATTTCTGACCAAAAAAAAAAAAAAAAACCAAACAGGGAAAGTAATGCTTGATCTTTATGTTTTCTTATTCTTTATTTGATCACCTTGAAGTCCTTGGCTTTTTCTGGAGCAGTGAGTGTGGGAAATTATCCAAATATAAAGGCAGCAGAGGCATGGAGTCCTTCGCAGTGCCAAACATTCTGTTGTGGTCATTAACATGCTGGAGAAAGTACCAGTTCTGCTCAAAGTCCCATAACCTCTACAGGTACTAAGGTGCATCTGTACATCAGTGGCATTAGTGACCTACCCCAGGTGAGGACATGCCCTCAGCTTTCCAGGATGCAGAAGCCTTGTTCCTGTGGTGGTGGCCCTGGGCTGGTGGGAATGCAGGCACATGGAGATGCTGCTGATGGCTGCAGTTCTGTGCTGTGGGAGGGGTACTTCGGCCAAAGGAGGTGTCTGGCTTTGGTGATGGGAGCTAGTGATGAGGACCAGCTTTTCAGTGATGGCAGCAGACAGTTTGTACAGGAGCAGTGTTGGCTCTCCCGTCTCTGAAAGCCTCTCCTCTCATCCATCTCAGGGCTTTCAGTTCTGTGTTGGGCATTTTTTCTCTGCTTTCATGCTTCAATAGTTGTGCCAAGAAGCAGGCTCCCTTGCTGAATTCCCTCTAGACACATCCATGGCAGTTAGCACTTTAGCTCCATCACTCCCATTTTATTCCGTTTTTAATTAGACTCCTGAACAGGAGCACAGAGCAAACTCTGCTTTCATCTGGGAGATCCTGTGGCTGTGAAATATTTACGGGAAGTAAATAACTGTCAGAAAGTAAATAAGTCCCTGACTCTACATGAGCGTAAAAGTGCTTTGAAATAGTCTCATTCAAATAAAAGCTCCTCACATTGAGTGGCAGTAAGAAAACAGCAACACAGGCAAAAAATCCCCAATGTAGAAGATAAACACAATTACTAATTCATGGAGCAGCACGTTTCACAGTAGCAGCTTTAGTATCTTTCTTTGCAGTTTGATTTAAAATAGGCCAGATTAAAAGGAAATCTGGATTTGGTTTGGTCATCATCTTTTCAGACAGTGGAGTGCAAGCACGGGTAGACGCAGCGTGCTGCTGAAGTCACTCTAAATTTAGAATTCACCATCTCCACTTCAAACTCTGGATAAAGCAATGAAAAAGCTCAGAGGAGGCAGCAGCTCTTGCAGGTTTGATGGGTCAGGTAGATTAACAAGCTCAAACATCAATGTATAGAGCAAGAACTAAATTAAATATAAGCTGAAAAGATGGCTTGACACTGTGTATTGTCATGTCAGGCCAGGCACGTGTGTGGGATGGAGGCTTGTCCTGCTCCAGGCTTGCATCCAGCTCAGCTTGTTTCCTTCTTCACTGACAGGAAAGGATTTATCTTGCCTTGCTCTGATGCGAAGAGGGATGTGTCTCTCTCTTTCTCTCCTTTATTGTTGACTAGAAAAGCAGGCTCAATTGACAGCTCACACTATAAGTCAAACTTTATTTTTGGGTATTAAAACTGGGGTGAAATGAGTCTCAACTAGCACATCCAAACCCACCACTATAGCCAAAGCCCTTGCAGTTAACTCCAGACTGAGCTTAAAATAATTACATTCAGTGTTGTCCTTTTGCCCGTTTTTTATGTCAATATTTGTGACTATTCCCTTGTTCATTTTCTTTGCCTTAACCATCTGATCTTCTCCGTGTGCAAGAGCATCCTTGTGTCCTATTCACTTTTCCAGCTCCCTTTCTTTCTACTATCTTTATAATTTGCCTTCTTGCCCTTTAGGGACAAAACTCTCTGTGTTATCAACGCTGATTTCTGAGGGGAGGATATGCAGAGAAGACAGAGGGATATTTCTAAGCTGTGCATCCCTAATTGACTCCACCAGGCAGCTCCCTGAGTAACAGGCACTTTGAAACGTTGGCACTTGAAATTTATCCTCTACTTAATAAATGTGATCCTAGAATGCCCCTTCCAGCTGATTGACTTGGGAGGGAACTGGAGAAGATGAGAGCCCTCCCCATGACTCTTGGACCTGCTGCAAGAGGCAGTGATAGTTAAGATTCAGAGAAAGGGACTTCACAGTCTCCATTGTCTGCTCTCATCAACACACATGATGAGTGAAACCACCACTCTGGCTCCAGAGGGAGACACTAATTTTTCTCCTGAAATCCCAGGCCCATCAAAGGTGTATGATAAGATGAATAGTTAAGAATGAATTGGCATTTCTAGTGAGTGTGACCTACTTGGGTTTTCTCTTCTGTTCCCTGACCTAGTGACCTGCAGTGCTTTTCCTGCTGTAACAGCATTCACTAATGGATGGTTGGATGCTCTGACTTGCCAGTTCTCACAAAGCCAACAGGGCTCTGCTATGAAGGTTAATTTGCAGCCAAATCCACCAGGAGAGGTAGCCAAACTCCTCAGCTTGGGCACTACTTTGAAAATTCAGGAAGGATGGCGATTGAGAGCCCAGGGTTGCTTTAGAGGGGTGATTTCCACTGGTGTACAGTGCAGTCAGCTCCCTGACGGAGGAGGGAACCTGCTGACATAAAGATCTGCCATGACTCTTTGCAGGTGAGTTTTCCACTCTTTGGTGCAACTCAGGAACAGAAGCTTGGGTTTATCTTCCTGAATTTAGTCTCCTAATTTGAATTGCCAAGTCAGGCACCACAGACTCTTTAGCTGCAGGAAAGACACGCTTCTGGAGGTTCAGAGACTCAGAGATCAGGCACGGGGGATATGGCTGGGCTTTAAAGTACCTTTCTCCTTGTGTTGACTCCATGGGAGTTGTACACACCTACACTGTGAGTGCAATGGGAAAATGACACCTCACTGTCCATTTCTGCTTCATGCTTATGAAGTCAGGCCTATGCTTCGTTCAGAAGATATTGGGAGCCTTGACAGTAAGAGGATGGGTGAACAAAAGGATGCAAGGGGCACATAAGGGCTCCAACCTGAGGTGGTTGTACAGAGTGCAATGGTCTTCATCAGATTTGCACTGGTTGAACTTTTAGTTGAAGTTGCAGGTGCCCTGAAAGTTTTGCATTTGATCTAATACAAAATAATCTTAAAGAGCAGCATTCCTATCTTATCTGAGGAAATTCCGTGTCTTGGTCTGGCCAGTACTCTTTGCAATTAAGGTTATAAAACTGTTTGAGCTGAAGCATATTGTAAACTTCTTCAGAGAAATGTCTCACATGGAAATACAATCAGTTAAAAGATGCAGTGTCTAATATATGACACACTTTTTTCTAAATTAGGCTTATCTCTGAAAAAATGCATGAGTTCTACAGCTCAGGCTTAGATCATAATTTGAAACCATAGAGGATTATCTCAGAAATCACAAAAAGCATCTCCCAAGGGTTTTTGATGGGTGCCTCTTCCCATCAGCTTTTTATCTTTAAACCTGTGTCAAACTCATGGAAACATGAAGAGTTTGTGATATATGCTTCCTTTAAAAAGCATTACAGCTCTCAGCAATCAATCCTGATTTGACAGGTAAATGCTACATATGCTCTTCCTATAATTAATATGGACCTGAATGTTAATCTTCAAGGTGTTGAGCTTTCCAGCTAAGGTTGCACCATGCAGGGAATATAGGATGGGAACACAATTCCCATCTTACTCAACATGATCTTGCTCAGGTTGTCCAAGAACTGACCTTGATCTTCTTGTAGGTTTAGGGCCAAATTCTGCTAAATGGCACCTAAAATTACATATTTTATCCCACTTTTCCACTACTCACTTCTTTTGAGAAGATCTGTCAGCTCCCTCTGTCTCCTCTTGGGGGGAGTGATGCTGCAATCCCTCCCTTCTTTTCTTTCTCCCATCTCTCCTCCTGTATAATTCTGATCTTCTGCATTTCTCTAAGGCCATCATAGTACTGTTCAAGTCAGCTTAGTCATAAGCAGTCCTTAACCACAAAAAAGTCTTTTCAGCGTTAATACAATAGAAAAATTCAAACAATGCTTCTTGCTGTTATGGACATTTGCGCCAGTGCAAGGCCAGGAGACAAAACTGCTGTGTCAGCATGGGAATAAATTATCCCCTGGGGCTGGAGATGAACAAAACTGAACCTCAGGCCTCTGTATTCTCTGCTCCTGGTTTAAAATACTCCTGGGAGGTAAATTTGAGGAAAGGAGCTCAATGCTAGTAAATATTTTTGACCTGTGCCCTGGCTGTGGGTAATTTACAACACACTTGAAAGTCTGATCTGGGTTATGTCCAATTCACAGAGATTTATTTCCAAGGCAGTTATTTATAGATTACCTTCCTGGCTCCTGGGTTCCGTGGGGAAGTGTCTGAGCATCAGCTCTCTGAGAAATCCCCATAAAATTAAAATTTTCAATTTTAATGGTGAATAAACAGTTTAGGGGAAATGAAATATTATCCAACAAATCCTTCCTTTCACTTAAAGCTCTGAGACTTTAAATATTTATTAGCAGTGTCTCAACTCTGCAGCGATGTTAAAAGGCTCAGCCCCGTTCTAAGGAGGGAAACAATCCATTTGATTAAAAACAAAGAGAAAATGCCACTTCAGGTAACAGTGTTTGGAAAAATGGTCGGCACTTTTTTCTTCTATGTAGTACAGTTAGAAATGGGGTTTGGGGTTTTTTTTCCTCCCTCAAACCTTCTTTCCCCTATAAATTTTTGTGTTTTTTTTCTCATGGCTTGATCCTGTAGGAGCAATGCTGGTATTTCTCTGGGCAGATCCACCAAGTTGCTCCCCAAATTGAGTTCTCCATGTACTTTATGGTCTTCATTTTCAGACGGGGGGTGTTGGGGCCCTATTGTTCTGTTTTAAATTCTGGTTTTCCCTTGCCTTAGCTATGTAGGAAACAACTTGTAATCCCAAAGGACAATAACTTGAGAGGTTTGGGAAATCTGGGGAAACTTTATCTTGCCATGTACTGATTGAACTACCTGTACTTTTTCTTTCTTTCTCTCTTTCTTTCTTCTAAAAAAGAGAAAGAAAAAGAGCTTAAAAACTTAAAAATAGTTTTCTACACAGTAGTGAGCAGAGGAAAGATGCAATTAATGAACAGGATTTCAAATTTCATCTTCATCAAATTGCCAGCTGGAAAAGAACCCCCCTGACTTGTCAGTGCAAATGGAGCTGCCATTGCTTTGCCTGGGGAGGTGGCTGGTTCCTTCTGGAAAGAGGGAAATGGTGAAAACCTTCATTTAAAGTGTGACTTCCCAAAGAAAATTATCTCATGGTAGAAAATTGTTTTATTTGTAAGTTCCTGAGAAGTTCTGTTCTGTGAAAGTCGTGGGGTTAACCATGACTAGAAGGACCATGCCTGGTTGTTTTAGCAGTGAATGTTTAAGAAGTTATTCTTATGGGAATGTCCTGAGTTTTTGTGTGTGTGCCTGCAACCCATCAATGCATACAAAATTCAGAGGAACTAAGGGCCTCACAGAGATCCTCTGCACCAATGTACAGGGAGAGGAAACCTCTTCAACAAGAATCCACAGTGAAGAGGAAGGGGAGATGGAGGCGGTGGAATGACAGTGCAATGAAATAGTTTCAGAGCCAGGACAGAGAGCCCTGGTTTTGCAGAGAGCTGATGCAGCTCCCTGACCCCTCTCTCAGGCTAACTCCGTTGTGATAAGAGCAGCAGTGTTTTTGGAGGGTCTGTACAAGACATGGTGTGTTCCTGTCATGCATTAAAGCTCCCCTAGACGGAATTGTCAGTGAAATTATCTGGGAGACGGAGCAATAAAAAGCTTGATAAAGGAAATATTATCCATTAAATGAGATAGGTCTTTCTCACAAGTGTGGAATTTATTTGCTTATCTATGAAAAATCTGGGTAATGCACCTTGTCTTCAGCAGAGCCACTTAACTTGTTTGCAAAATGTATGTTCAACCCTCCCTCTTAAGTCTGTTAGTTCAGCCTGTGAAGACATCCCCTCTGTCATGCCATCTAAATGGCCCAGTTTCCTTCTCTCTGGTGCTAGAAGACACTAGATTTTTGGTAACTGAGCCCTCTGCTAAAAGGGCTGCTGCAGTCAGACTTTATTGCAGAAGATAAGGTGCCATCAAAATTGTTGATGGTGAAATAAAGGAAAACAAATTACTGTGCCTGACATCAAATGAGTTTTAATTAATGCCTCTAATCTGTCTAGTGAAAGTTCTAAATGCCATTTGCGCCTTCACTGTTGCTCTAAACAGTGACAAACTCATCAGAGACAAAAAAATTTGCAACATGTGCCACTAAAGCTAAAACATACCAGAAGTGAAGTGAGTAATTTGGGAAGGAAATACATTGTAAGGAAACCTTCTGTAGCCCTGAGGTTCATGCACTGCATTCCACCTCCACAAGCTTTAAATATCTGTTACCCACACAGAACTGGGATTTCTGCTTGCTCCCAGTTAGACAGTGTGAGAATTCTCGCAGACACCATCCCATATTCCCAGTCCTGTCTCTCAGGAGGAGACCTCTCCCTGTGTGCTCCAGCATGGAAAGATCTGGTTGTGGATTTCTTTTGCATGTGGCTTCCTGCAAAACCACCACCACTGAGCAGTGATCCTGCCTGGGG
>VXAY01007089.1:5863723-5907280 GCA_013399855.1 Oxyruncus cristatus | reverse complement strand
GGGGGGGGGGGGGGGAGCTTTCTCTTTATCTGGAGAAGGAATTTAAGCCATCCAGAAGGGAGAAGCCTAAGCAAGCTGAGCTGGCACAGATCTTTATTTTTCTTGTCCATATCAGTTTTTCCCTCTGATTTCCTCTTAAAAGCTACAAAACGCATAATTGCTGAAAAGATCAAATTTACTTCTTTGCAGTGTGTGCATAGCTTGCAGGTTGGAGATACTCTACAAGATTGAGACAAGATCTTGTTGGGGATTTTGTTGTTGTTTTGGTTTTTTTAAAATCTGAATTTTATACCCTGCAGGAGGAAGGGAACCTTGATTTAAGAGCAGAAGAGTATAAAGCAGTAATAAATAAATATGGGCTAGAATTTAGAGGCAAGTTCTCACCTGAGAGTAAAAGAAGAGTTTGGGAACTGCCCAGTAGCAGTGGGGACGGGGGAGCAGATGGAGGAAAAGTGGTTTAAAAAAGCACTTAAAAGCAAACTGTGATAAAAGCAACTGGATGGGACAGTAAACAACCTGGGACTGGGCTGGGAGGGGGCAAAGCTGTATCTGTGATCACAAAGTGCAAGGATTATCTAGGCACCTGCTCCGAGGTCATTAAGGGAAGTGCTTCTTGTGTGGAAAGACCCACTGTCAGTTGTAGAGATGGTCCAAGTCCCTGAGAGCGGCATCTAAAATGAAGCAGAGAATGGGAACACATCTCTGATTTTGCAGCCAGCCCCAGAGCACCTCAGTCTTTTACTTTTGATGTTTGGAGGAGTGGATTGCATGTCTTTGAGGCCTTTGGTCCTTGGCTGTAGAAATAGAAGCTGGTTGCTGATTCACCTCTAGGAGTAGAAACAGCATCACATTCTGATAAAAGATTTATTCTAGTAGGGGTCTTCCTGGAGCACTTTCTCAACCACCTGAAGATAACGTAAATGTTCAGTAGAATCTGACCTGCATGATTAACATTAATTTTATCTCATTGTTGATTAATTATTTCTAATAAAAGGAAACGTTGAACTAAAACAAGCTGTTCTGAAAAATAAGCCTGTGCAGCACCATAAGCAGACATAGTTTCTCTCCATTGTTTTTACCATCCTGCAAATTTGATTCATCCTCATTCTGCTGATGCTTAAATGTGTGAATAATCTGTCAGGAGCCTCAAACATTTCTCTCTTTTACATTACATAGAATATGGCAGATCTCTGTAATCTTCTGTCCTATAACCTCTGTGGTATATTTAACAGCAGAAAACAACCAGTATTTTAAAATAAAAATTAATTTGGGTTTGCATTAAGATGCAGAGGGAAGGAGTTATTTTTGTTGCTGTTTTCTTTTTCTGTCCTTTTTTTTTTTTCTTTACCTGCTCCAAGTAGAGATTCTTCTAAGTCTTTGGTGCTTATGCTTCAAGCTAATGCAAATACAACAGTGACTAAACCTGCTGGATTTTGAATGTATGCGGAGAATCATGAATTTTATGGATTGTTGATGTTATCTGAAAGAAATCTCGAAGAATTAGACTGAGTAGTGAATTATAGGAGGAAAACTTTCCTTCATTCCTACCTGGGTTAAGGAATCTCTTTGATAATAGATACTATTCTATTATCTATTTAAAGGAGCTCAATGTAGTATATTTGGGGTGAATTTACAAGTTTAATTGACGAAAATATGCGGGTTGATGCAATAGAATATACACAGACTTCTGCAAGGCATATAATTTGGTACCTCAGAGCCCTTCATATTAAGTAACTAGAGAGTGTAAAAATGAACATTTTGTGGTTTAGATGGATTAAGAACTGTCTAATAATGGTTCTCTAAATGATCTCTGTCAGCTGCTGGCACTGGTGTGCTCTCCAGAGCTCAGCTTTTTCTCCCTTTCCATGATACTTATCAGCTGACTGGAAATGGCACTGGCAAGGAGATTCCAGCTCACACATCAGGACAGTGCCATAGGGAGAGATGGCAAAGAATGACCAGTAGAAAAAAAATACTGAATGTGAGTTCACCTAAAGCTGAAATGTTAGTGTGGTCCCTGAGGACACAGTCTGGGAAGGGAGCATTGCCTCTGTGCTAATACAATTGCAGCATGAAGAGTCTGCCTGGGTCAGCAGCTCAGAAAGGGTTGGGGTTAGTCAGGGTCCCCCCTAAGAAGGTTTTCCAAAATAATGGCAGGATTCATTATCATGCCAAGTTGTGAGAAACCTGAGCAATTTGCTTTGCTATTAAAATAGCAGGTTTGTGTTAACCAAGGCGAGTCTGAGCTCTCCACATTTGGAACAGAAGGTCGTAAGGGGAGCCCTTTCAATATAGCAGATAAAGCTCTAATGACATCCTGGAAGTTGAAAAGAAGCATCTTCGCACTGGAAATATGAGTGAATGGTCACTGGCACAATAACAGAGGTCATGGTCAAGTATCATTGCTGCAGAATTCTAGATGCACTTAGCATTGATGTGGAATTAAAAAATGGTGTATTGGGATGACCTGTGGCTCTTGCTGTGTAGTTTAGGCTGGAGGTTCAAAGCAATTCTTTCAAAGCAATTATTTTACCCTGTACCAGGGGAAGAGTCCCCAAAGCCCTCTGAATTAGTCACAGAGGTTTGCCCACTTCTGTCTGCACTCCTGAAATGTAACAGTCTGCAGCAATTGTGTGTCTTCAGCAGCATCATGGAGACAGAAACCCATTCTGCCACGTGGGTCCCTGTGAAAGGCAATGAGCACCCTCAGGAATGTGAGGAATCAAAACTTTGGATTTTTTTTCTTTTTCCCATTGACTTTGCACGAAGTGAAGAGCTGAGGATGGTTTTAAAATAGGAACTCTATTTCTTATTCAACATCCAGGCCTAAAAATTGATGAAAACAGCAGCAATTAGAGCGGGTGAGAGTGAGTAAGGTGCCTCTTCCACTTCATTTAGTAAAGAAACTGAGTTGTCTCCCCTAGGCGCTCGTCTTGCAGCTTGTGTGACTGCAGATGGCTGGCACTTTGAAGGAAGCCTGTAATTTAAAAGCAACTCTGAATCATCCTGCCTGCCTTTCTTGGCATAGCACCACTTCACTTTGCTGCTCTGCAGAGGCTGGTGTTCACGGGTTTATCTTCTTGACTGGCAACACAAGGCAAGCCACGCATCCGGGACTAATGGCAGGTGCCTTGGGGAAGAGGAGGTCAAGCATTTTGGTCTACTGCCTCTGCAGCAGGCAGATCATTTAGCTCCTAGTGTTACTTGCTGCCCAGTGCTCCCTTCTAAGCCTTCATTATGAACCAGCAGGGGAAGCAGCTATCTTGCGCTCGTTCCCCCTGAGATCAAAGCTGTGATGTATGTAACTTTTTGGGGGGGTGGGGGGAGGAAGCTGAATATTTCTTGGGAATAAGACAAATGTGAAGGCTCAGCTCTGGCTTGATAGCTTGGAGTGACTCAAGTAAGTTTCTCTGTGCAATACAGAAGGGTGCTGTATTATTAGGCCTCCATGAGGAGCCACAAAACCCAGCGTTGAGGCCTCCAAATAGGATCCAAAATGACCCCTCCCTGCCCAATATTTCAATGGTTTATCCATCTCAGGGTAGCAGGACTAATTAATAAGTAGTGAAGGCAGTGTGATTGCAGATTTATCCCCCTGTGCTAGTTCCTATTTCCCATCTGCCATTCTCCTATTTGTTCCTCAACCAGCTTCACCTCTTTCTTGCTGGCATCGTGAGTAATGGACAGGAGCTCCCCTCGTGCCTTCTCCAGTGCTGATGGAAGCTCTGAGGGGCATTAAGGTGCCTGCATCTGGTTTCTCAGGCCAAGTAATAAGACCTAAAGACCGTCTGGATCAGAATGGGCAGAATCATCCCCAGAACCTGGACCTGGGGATGTCAAAGGCTTCGGGAGGTTTTGGAGTGCCAGCTTCCCAGTGCCTGGGACACCTTTTGGGTTCTCTTTTTAGCCTGCCTACAAGGAGAAAAGGCTGATTCATTTTAGATTTGGTATTAGCTAGTGTAGAAGCGTTTAAGCCACTGGAATAGGAAAATGAAAGCCTAAACTGCCCAGAAGGGTGCTGTATGAATTTGTCTCTCAGCTACTGTTAAGCATCGAGGCTAAGTAATTGCCATACCTGCTTACCCAGACATGTTTTGACCTCTTGTTTAATTGTCTTTCAGAAAATTGTCCATTCCTTAAGGTTTCTGGGTTTTTTGCTGAACAAACTGCTGCCAATGTGCTTGAAATAGATTATTTTAAAGGAAAAGCATTTTCACAAACAGATTTAATGTTCACTTTTCTTCCTTTACCCAAGGGCTCTCTACCTATTTATATTCCTTATATTCCCTTATCATGAAGTGGAATCCAAGGCCCTATTTACTGAGAAATGTTTTTAGAAGCCTAAAACTTTCTATTTCTATAAATAAATATGTCTGTTCTGCTAGAGTCAGAGCCTAGTTTTCAAGGGCTCTTGCTTTGGTTGAAGCTGCATTGCTGATTGAACTTTATCTGCCTTCACCTGGGAGAACACAGAATTAGGCATGATGTTGTTTTCTCAGTGCAAGTTCCCCTATGCAATGAGAGCTGTGTTACTTTCTGCATCTCTCCACATCTCCTGGGTGGATATGGAGGTAAAAGATTCTCTCCACTGGGGGTATGCCTTTGATTCTGAATTGCAAGGTTAGCCTTTGAACTTTGAGCCTGCTTTTCTCCAGGATGAGCCCTCTCAGGTCCCTCAGCCACTCCTCATGTGAGTTTGGCTCCAGACAGTTTCACAGCTCTCTTCCCTTCTCTGGACTTGCTCCAGCACCTTCTTGTAGTGAGGGGCGCACAGCTGAGTGCAGGACTTGAGGTGCAGCCTCAGCAATGCTGAGTACGGATCGTTGCCATCACCCTGCTGGCCACACTGTTCCTGTGGCCAAAAGCTCGGCTCTGTCCCTACTCTGCAGAGACAACAGATGCAAATGGTCTGGGCCAGCGGGCTGCAAAATGAGAAATGACAACCAGGAGGAGGATCTGAGGCTCCCGGTGAAGTGGTGCTGGCGGTCTCTGTTGCTGGCTTATCTGCATCTGCAGTCACTGCCTGGAGGCCCTGATCCCAGCGTGAGACGCTGGAGCGGACCAACAGCAGATTCTGTAGTGAGAATGTTGATGTGGTGATGTTGAAACCATCATGCAAATCGGCATCTCCCCCAGTAGCTGCCGGTCAGTGTGTGTGGTGATGAACAGCAGAAGCAATGGCTTTTTTGAGCTCCTCGTGTACGTGTGTCCTGATTGCGTCCAGGACAGGGTTAATTTTTGCAGTAGCCAGGAGGAGCATGGCTAGGACCCAGAGGTTATTCTATACCACCTCACATCATTGCCAGGGGAGGAGGGGAGAGTCCTTGTGGTCGGAGGGAGCGGTCGAGTTATGCAGGTTCTGAGCGATCGCGCGTGGATCGTTTGCCTGTCTTCTACATAGTTGTGTACAAGATATGTATGTTGTAACATATCGTAGCTGTTACTGGTCATTTTCTTATCTCATAGCTGTTTCCAGTAAACTGTTCTTATCTCAAGCCATGATCTTTACATTTAGTACCTCCAGTTCTCCTCTCCAGCCTGCCACAGGTGGGGGGAGAAGTGAGGGAGCAGTGCCTGGTTTGGAGTTTCAGTGGGAACACTAAATTGGGGAATACCATTCCTAAACCATGAAAATGTTCTGGCCCTGTGGAGGGTCTGTGCCCAGGGGGCACAGGGCTCCAGTGAGACCCAGCTCCAAATCCTTCTCTTGCCCCCCTCTACAGCACAGACACAGGTGGGAGGAACAGCCGGGCTGGACTGGAGCAGATTCGGCCTTGTCTTGATTTCTCAATAATTTAATACACTACTTTTCAGCCAGCCTTGGTCAGTCTTGAAATTCATACTGAATCCCAGTGCCTGTCTCATTTGCTGAATGATGTTTTTCAGCTTAATCCTTTATTTTGTATGTCTGTAATGCAGGAAGAAGGCCTTTGGACTCCAGTTTTTTCTGACTGACATCTTATGCACTGTCTCATCCCCACATACTGAGGAGATGTGTTGTCTACCCTTGTCCTGGGATAGAACAAGTCCACCTCTCTCACCCTGGGAGAGCCTATTCAGCTCCAGAGAGTGCAGTTCAAGACTTCTAGCACTGTCACACCCAATAAAATGGCGATTCATGCAAACTCTTGGTTAGGGATGGTCTTTGCCATTCCTTGGGTGGAGAAGGGCATGATCCTGTCCCTGTTTGGTTGATAGGAAAACCCACAGAGGCTTGACATGACATTTACTGGAGAACAGACAGATGATGTGGGGTCTGTCAGGGGCAAAGTACTGAGATTTGCAGGTTTGCCCAAGTTCATCCCTAGACTAACAAAATCTTCTAGGGCTATGGGGACAACCACTCCTGCATGAACAGGGCAAAGTTTGGCTCAGAGCCATTAACACCTCCACTGGGTTTGGATCTGATGCTGTTTTGGGAAGAGTTTCAGGTGCTGGTATAAGCTGTTTGCCTACTGCCACTGCAGATTAAATAGATGTTTGACCTCAATAACAGTGTTAGCTACCTGCTGGGGAGAGCCAGTCCTGCCTCAATCTACCCTGTGGAAAAAAGCATTTGTGCATTAGCAGCAGCATTTGGGATAGAGAACACAGGCTTCCCAGTGACCTAGTCAGTAAATAACATGTGGCACATGAAATGAGATAATGGTATTTTTATGTAGGAAAGAGACAGGCCAATCATTCATTCACACTCATTTTTACAGTCTTTTTTTATTCTCTCTGATTCAAAACAGCCAGATTCCAGCACCTTTTCATCCATTAGAAGAACAGACTTCAAAACCCATCTGTTTTTCTCATACTTGCTCCATCAAATTCATTAGGCAAATGCCTCTCTGCATCTCATTTCAACACCTCTGAATCTGGTTGTTCACCTCAGTACTTCCAGATGTAAAAATCATGTAGTGATGGCCTTGGCTCTTCCAACCAGCATAAACAGAAGAAGGAAATGCAAGGTTCATCTAATATCTGTCAGAAAAATGCATGGAAAGTCCCCTAAGACATCAGGCCTGAATGGGCTGGTCCTGGTCCAAAACCAAGGTTGAAGAGGAGGAGAATAAATTTAGGGGTCAGCTACTGTAGCTAAACTTATTTGCGGAAAAATTCTCTGGGCAAAAATCTCCAATTTTCTTCGTCCTGGAGTGGTGAAAATACTAAGCTGGGTGGAAATGGCTTTAGCCTTCTGCCATGTGGCTTTGATCTCCCCACAGCTCTTCAGGGGTCCTAAGCTGAGGACTTTTTACCACTGTCCCTGGTGGTGTGTGAAGTTGGAGTGCTGCTAGTTAGGCTCCTGTCTCACGTTTAGGATCTTCTGACAGGCTCAGAGTGGTGCCTGTGTGCATCCTGGATTCCTTTAGCTTTTCACTACCCTTCTCCTTTCCCTATTCCAGAGAAAGGGAAGCGTCAACTGTTCGAGCTATGGACTACGTTACACCTGGTTGGGGAAAGGTTTGAAGCTGTAGGGGAGGACTTGGAGTCGTGAATTTTATGCCTTGGGAAAGGTGAATCCCTAGATTTTATTCATAATTCTCTATAAAGCTATGCCAAGGCTGCTGAGCAAGGACTGCTGTGGAAACAGGCAGAGGACTTGCTATGACTGCTGCTGAAGTCTGTGCAAGCTTTGTCTCATTGTGGGACTAGATTCAGACTCATAGGTGAGGCTCCATAGAATAGCACTATCAATGACTTAACATTCCAGGTAACCAGCTGGATTTGCAGTTCTTCAGACTTATTATGGCACAAACAAAATGCCTACTCTGGAAAAAGTGCAGCACTGGGCTATATCATCCCCAAAAGCTCAAACTTCTTGGTGAATCTGGGTATCCTGGGAACACCAGGAGAATGAGCACAGACAGTTCCTCTGATTCACTGTACTAGTCAGATCATTTTAAAAATCAGGATCATACTTTAATAGGAAAATAGTTATTAAAACACTGCAAAGTGTTTTACCCACATGCCTATTGCATAATACCACATGTTATTCACTGCTTGGTGATGAAGACCACTGCTTGCAAAACTGCACCACTGCAGTTCTCCATTCATCGGTAATTAACATATATTTTTGCATTATCCATAATGTAACTTTCATCTCTTTAGCCTTTTAATTTTCACAGCTTTATTTTAAGGACAGAGAATCTGTAGTGTGGGGACACTCGTGATTTGATGGGAGCTGATGAATAGGGTAAGACAAATACCATATAAAAGTTTTTTTTTGAAATAATGCAGTCACTGGCAGAGTGAATCAGATGTCTATGTCGCATGATGGTAGCTGTCACTTTATTAGACTTCCTAATTCAAAATTGAATCCATGCTTTACGTCCAGCTATTCCTTTCCTACTTTGTAATTTGTCATCTTCAGCATATTGACTGTGCACCTAAAATATTTGCACATCTTCTCAAATGCAATTTGCAGTGTGAAATTTCAGCAGGCAAAACAGCACCAGCAAAGTGGAAGTGCAGTGAAATCCCTCAGGTTCAGAGTGGGGTTGATTTTGGTGGGTGGCAGTCAGGCAGCTTCTCTGGCGGATCATATGATAGTTATTTGGAGATCGGAGAGAAGAATCAAAGCTGGAATGATGAGTTGTAAATATTAAGTACTTTTTCGAGTTCCTACACAAACAGATGCACTTTCAGAGCTCACAGTGGTCTACAGACCATGGGGAAGACAAGAAACAGTTATAGCTCCTAAAGGCAATGTGAGTTCCTGGTTCCCACTGTTTTTAGGAGGTCATCACAGTTATTAATGAGTGGGTGAAGGTTTAACTCCTGGCACTTGCCAGTGAAAAGATCTGTGCACCAAACCAAAGTTGGAGATTCAAAATTATCAGACAAACTTAAATGAATGATAGCCTGACTCACCGGGGTGAGTCAAGCTTGTTCCAGAAGGAGAACTCCTTTCTGCCTTTTTTTTGTGTGTGTGTGGAGGATTAGGTATCACTAAAGTGTTGCCAGTGCCTCTCACTGAAAACAGAATAGTAGAGCAGGAAGAAGTAATGAACTCGCTCGTGGAACTTGTGCAGGTGGGAAGAGTCACCCAGATCCACTTCATATTCCTTGCAAACTGCTCTAGGAATACAGTAATCTAGGAAGATACAGCTGTCTGTCTATTCTCTGGAGTCTCCTTACACTAGTTCACTGCAGCAAAATCTCTTGGGATAGTTCTCCTTGTACTTTCTGTTGAACTGTGAAACGCTGGAAGAAGTATTTGCGAAGAGAGTTTCTTAGGGCGATGTTCTCTCCAGTGCAGCAGCACAGACATCTCTTTCCCGGACATCATTCTCTTTTGGTTCGCCTGTTTTACTTATTTTTCTCTGCATCATTTTCTGGGCAATGTTTTGAAAATTGCTTTAAGCCTGAAAGGTAAAACAAAATGGGAACTCTGCCTCCTCCCTACCATGGTCCTTTGGATTGCAGTTCCTGTGTTGTACCTGCCTCCAGGCAGATCTGCTGCAATGCTATGGTCAATCTCCTTCTGTCAGCCAAGGAGGGACATTTGTCTGGAACAGCCTTGGAAACCCTAAGAAAGGCACTGTCTAAACAAATGCTACTTTAATTATTGGAATGGGTCCAAAACAAATTGTAATCACAAAATTTGGGATTTAGGTTGCAGCTGCCAGCCCCTTGTTCTTTCCTGACTAGCTTTTTGTGGATGACTTTATTTGTTGCCTGAGGAAGAGGGTGGGTGGGGTGGCAAACAGATGGAGAAATTCAACAGAGAGATGAAAATCCTGAGCCCCCAAAACCTGGACCTCAAAAGTAATAATATCACAGTGTTCAGAAAGATTAGTCTTTTGATCCTTTTGGCAAAACCTGCTGTTTCCCAGCTGGTCAGCCAGCTCTGGCATCCTCCAGTCACAATTGTAACTGCAAAATGACTGGAGAGCTGCTTCTGTGCTCAAACTCTCATTGCCAGATGTACAATTATCGCTACTGAAGTAGCAAAAGAGCCTAGCTTGGAACACAGCAGAGTCCAAGCAGCTTGATTTCCTTGTGACAGCTGTTGCATTGCATTTTGTATCTCACTTCTAATTCTTGACCATGGCTGACATCCCTCACCTCTTGACCTGTGCTGGCTGTGCTGTCCTGTAGCTGTGATTACTTCAAATAGATAAAATACATGAGAGTGTTTATAAGGTCATGTAAGATTTCGGCTGTGGGGAAGGGTGGAAGGCGCAAGTCTGATTTCAGTGAGAAGATCTGTTTTTCCTCTCACAGATCTGTGGCTTCCCTTCTTGACTGCTCCTTAATTAGCATGAAAATGGACTAAATATTTTAAGCAAATCAGAATTTCAAGAAGCATTTACAGCAGTGCCTCATGTTTAAATGCACACAGCACTATGCACGTCATCATTGAATAATGAATTAATAAATATCTTTGAAGGAATTTTTAGCCCAGAAAACATACACCATTTTAGCTTCCAGTCAATTGCCCTATTTACTGTGGGGTTTTTTTTAGCACCACTATCAGTCCTGGAAGTAGCCTTGTCAATATTTCAGTTGCTTTGGTGTACAGAGCCATGGCATTCAGTTGAATTGTAATCCTTAAATTGGCAAGCAAGCAGGTTTGCTTAGCTGGTCTGTTCCCTTTTTGGTAACAAAAGCTTGGAAAACCTTCTCTACAGGGTAAGGATGAAGCTTCTTGTCTGGCACAGCTGTGAGATTTTGTTGTCTGTGGTTAAAGCTCTCCCTGATGCTGTTGGTTTGAAGGGTACAGAGAAACTTTGCCTACACAAAATAATCCTATTGTAGGTTCATCTGACCCTTTCAGAGATGCAGGGAGTTTAATATTTAAATCACATCTTTTCTGCTCTGCCTAGGAGCCTTGGAGAGAGCTCATCTCCTCCTCCTCATTTTTAAAGGTGTTTATAGCCCTCAGACCCAAACCTGTAAGGCTCAGTTGTGATTTGGGTGACAGGAGTTTGGACTCAGCTTGACCCCCCTGTGTGGATTGTATGGAGCAAGTACCCCGACCCACACTCCTCCTCTTCATCCCTACAGACCAAGAAAGGATGCTGGAGTCAGAGGGGGCCACATGAGGAATGTGGGTGTGCTGCAGCCTCTTTCCTGACCCCAGCACCTGGCCCTGTATGATGTCCACCCGCTCTGAGAGAGAGGGAGGGACACTGAGCTGGAGGGAGCTCCTGTGGTGAGGTTACAGTGGCCAGAAAGCCTGACTGCCACTCAGGTTACGCCCCCTCTCCTTAGCACCATCCAGAATGGTGTAGAGGCTCCCAGCATGACCAGTGACATCCCCCAGACAAGACGAGAACCATGTCTACCCCGGCGACACAAATCGCTGGGGCTGCAACTTCTTCTCAAGAGCTCCTGTGGGTTTCCTGTCCTGACAGCATTGTGTTTGTGTTCCTTGCTGTGCCTCCTGCTGTGCAGGGACATGCTGGTGACAGAAAAAAAACCTGTGGGAGAGCACTATCAGATACAGAGAGGAGGACCTGCTGTATCATGACAGTGATGATACATTAATGATTGACAAGTGCATAAAGTAAATGGACTGGCAAATAGTTTTCCCTGGAATCTCATTTTATAATAGCCATATCAAGTGCCACTTCTAATAGAGGAGGTAAAAAGATAAGATGCTGGGTGAATGTGACTTCTAAAAAATTGAGTGCTGTTAAGCTGCAAGTGAGACAGGGTTTGGGTTTTGTGTTTAGGCTGTGCACGATGGAGAGCAGTCAGCAGAACTGGGCTATGGCTGGAAGTAGGGTATCAGGTCACACAATTCTGTAAGATGAAACCAACATTTGTTCAGGCCGTGATTCAACTTGGCTCTAAAATATGTGCATTAAATCCCATTGACTTCAGTGGGACTATTCGTGTCCTTTTAAAGTTACACAAGGGCTTAAGCATTTTGCTATGTAGAAGCCTCCCATTGAGACTTAAATACATTCTTCCACGTATTAAAGTATCCCAGTGGCAATATTTAGTTCTAGCTGGGGAAAGCCAGAGAGAAGATGAATTACACTTCTCATTGAGGCACACTCAACATTTACATGAGTAGTTGCTGCGAGGTGTTTTCCACTCGAAATTATGTGCCCCATTTACCTGAACATATTCTGAGGTCTACAACCTTTACAACCCTAGCTCTGTTTCTCTTCAATTTCTTTACCATAGAAACAACTAAACACAGTCTCTGAAGACTAGTTGATCATTTAAATTGTATTATTAGCATTGATTAGCCTGACAGCATGGCACTTCCATTTGAATGGAAGTCATTAGAAGTTAAGTGAGAGCCAAGATGGAGCAGAGGAGGAAAAGAAGCAGTCAGCCTGGAGGAATGTGGAGAATCACTTCAGTGATTCTGAAGGCTTCATAAGGCAGTAGAGAACATAAGAAAGAGGTGAACAAAATGTAGGAACTCAGGGCTACTGCATAAGAACCAATAGCTTAAACCCTTCCCCTTCAGGGAAAAAATAGCACAAAGAAAACAGTGAAAACACAAAGCACATTCAAGCTGCATGTAAACAACACCAAACAAAGTTGTTCTTACAGACCTCAGCTGTGCCATAGGTAGGAAGACTTGAAAGTCCCCCAGTGTGGGGATGCCCAGGAGAGCAGGTAGGGCAGGTGGTGTTGCTGCTTCTAAGGCTCCTGCAGCCACCCCAGGACACAGGTTAGCTGGTGTCTGCAGGGAGACATGGGGAAACAGCTATGGAAAAATGCTCTCTCCATCCCAGATTAGACCCTGGAGGGCTTGGTCACATATAGGACATTGTAACAGGCCCCTAATTCACATCTTCTAGGATGTGAATCAGTTGCATAAAATGAACCTGTTAAATTAACTCATGGCCTCTAGGAGCATGTCTGTGAGTAGAAGTTGCCTTTAGCAGCCAGGCTGGCAGTACAGAACCGTGATTAATGTGAACCTTTGTGTAACTTCCACTGTGTTCTTTGGTGGCTCTCACAATTCACTGAGCTGGTGTACTTCAGTGAGTCTGTGGTCTGATTTGGAGCCAGATGGAGAACTTTAACATAAATTTTGAGCTAAACCTCCCTCTGCTTCTGTAGGGTGGTAGTGAGGCTGCTGATGGGCACACAACCACTCCTCTGCTCCCTCTTTTGATAAAAGGTGCCTCTTCCTGTGGCTGAACTGGTAGTCACTGAATAATTGCTTCAAAAGATCTATCCTGTCAGCCGGCCTGTCTGATGCAAGCAGGAGTCAAACACACAGTAAACCCTTTAGAGCTGACTTTTGGGTTTGCAGTCAAAGTTTTCCCCTTACAGTTGTGATTTCAGGTTATAACATGCCTAATTCTGTGCCGGTGCTACTCGGCACAGCAGGGGAGGCATTTGCCAGACTTCGTTACTGGCAGCTAACTGAAACATCTCCAGCTCTGGCAGGCTTCTGAAATTCATATTCAGCAATGGCAGTGGTTTTGCAGGGATGGATTCTCTGATCTCTTGCCCCTTCAGTTGTACGTCCTGGTTGTGCAAAGTGATTCGACCTACAGCAATTCTGTGCTGGAGTGTCTCATACTCGTGTTGTGCAGGAACAGCTGATAGTACGAGGTGGAGAGCAGAGATGTGATCAGGCCCAAGGAACTTGAGTGGAAATTTCAGCCAAAAACTCCTTTTTTTTTTTTTTTTTTTTTATTAAATGGCAAGATATAAATCCTTGAAAATGGCAGGTGATAATGGAAATGCTGACTCAACCATAGCTGCAGTCACAGTGGCCCTGCTCTGACTCTGAGCAGAGAGAATAGATTGTTGTCAGCAGATGACTACATTTTTCAATTTTAGGAGCAATTCTCTTGATGTGTTAACCTTATTTACACTTGTTTCAGTACCCTCATGTCTTTCTACTGAATGTCAAGGGCAGCTCAAGAATTAAAGGGAATTAGCAGTTTCTTCCCATGTCCTCTGCTGTAATTGCTGAAATCGTTTCAGCTTTTAAGCAGGATGGCAAAAGGTTTTTGTCATGAACAGCAGGGTGTTGTTATAGTGATGATGACCAGGTTCTCATCTTGCATGCACTGGTGTGTACAGAGACAAGTCCCTTGAAGTCTACAGAGTCACAGATTTGTCTATTTAAATCTAGGACACAATATTACATGTAATTCAAGGAATTGGTTAAATAAGCCACTCATGTTCTTCTCTGGTGTCTTGGGAGTATGTCAGTATGGATGGGTGTGTGGTGGATGGGGTCTCCAAAGAAGATGGAGGGAGCTGGGCGTACAGTAGTTGGACCACATCGACTTTTTTAGGGTCCCTGAAGTTTTTGGGTATCATCCAAAGTCTTTGAAAGGTGCTGCTGTCCAAGCACCTTGCAAGCCAAATGTACTTTTCAGGTGTCCTTATTAAAAGGCAGAGAAGACAGTGGGGAAGAAGCTTGGTATCAGAGGGGAGTAGGATAAGAAAGTGAAAGGAAAAATTAAATGGTACCAACAAACTCATACCAATAATAATATGAGCTGTAAGAACCAGCTCCCAGTGCCCAATTTCCTTTTGGCCATTTCTACATAGGAGTTTAAGTTTGGGTGGCTAAATATAGACAGTCTGATGCCTATTATGTGAAACCTCAGTCTGAAATTATCCGACATCTTCCTGTTATATATGAATAATCAGTGTTTTATCGTGCTGTGAGACTGTCTGAACAAAAATCCTTTCAGAAGGTACTTCTTTCTGTTAGTTGGGTAACTTAGGAGAGATCTCCTTTATGAAAAGCTGCTGTTGGATACTCCTCAGAAGATGAAGATCTTTGCAGACTCTAATGAGGAAGGAGACGTGACCAGGATGTGAGATCACACATGCCCTCTACCTCCCACAACTTTTGCTTTTTGGAAAGTTGGACTAGAAACTGTTCCTGCAACAGCTAAAACCTGGTTGTTAGAAGCCTCGTGCGGGTTTTTGGAGGAAAGTACCATACCTGATTCTTCATCCTGAGCCTGCCCATCAGGATTTCATTTACCCAGATAACATGAGCAGTTTGTTGTGGAATATTCACTGTGCAGTCAAATCATGCTTGAGATTAAACCTTAGCTGATGAATGAACCCTTCACTTCTGAAAGTAATTGCTAACCATTAAAGCCTTAAACTGGCAACAGTCCTGTAGCACAGTCAGGGAAATGGTAAAAAGCTGTAATGGCAACCTGTATTTTTTTGAAATAATTCCACTCTTATTGTGCCACAAATAGATTGACTTGTATACCATGGTGTACTAATATAGTGTATCAGTGCCTGTCCATCCCTGCATGAACCCTGGGAGCTGCAATCCATTGAAAAATGTCTTTGAAGGCCCAGCATTACTCCCTGTTTCTAAATGAGAGCTATGGAAGCTAAATATATGCTGACTCTAGTTGTGACAGATCCTGAAAGCGATTCTTGTTCATTCTCATTCTTGCCCAGAATATCTTTCTTGCAGTCCTACTTCTGAAGCATTGAAGAAAACAACACTGACAACTCACCCTTGAGCCCTGTGCTGTGAAAAGGAAAGGCTCGGCCATGGTTACCCAGCTCAGCTAATAGCAAAATGAAACAGAATATCGGTGTCTTAGTTTAGCATGATTTCAACTTTGAAATTAAGAGGCTTCAAATGAAAGTGTGGAAAAGGAAGAGAACAGTTCTCTTTATTAACAGACTCAAATAAACAAATGGTGCAACCAAAACTTTCAAAAGAAACAAATCGAAGTCCTAATTCCCCAGGGGGAAAAGAAGCCCGTGCCAAACCAGGGGAGGGGGGAATGAGGACAAAAGTGACATGAGTGGCCGCTGGCTTCGCAGGAAGTCTTTTTTCCCACAGGCGCAGTCTCAGCTCAGGCAGCTCTGATAATGCAGCCCCCTCGCCCCAAGATGTGTCGGTGTCTCTCCCTCAGTCGCTCTCCTTGTGGTATCTGCCAGGGAAATTAAAAAAAAAAAACAAAACAAAACACAACTTCCCCTCAGGGAAAAAGAGGTGGCGGCGGGAAAAAAAACCCAAAACCACCACCACCACCACCACCACCAAACAAAACAGCCAAACAAACAAACAAAAAAAAAACAACAAAAAAACCCCCAAACCAAACCAAAACCAAAAAAAAAATCCAAAACCCCAACCCAAACAAACAAAAAAACCCCATCAAAAAACCACAAACAAACAAACAAAAAAACCCCCACCAACAAACTGAAAGCAGCTCCCCTCCGTCTCCCCCTCCTGACTTCCCCCATCCCAGAAGAAATAGATGCAGAAAATTTTTCCAACATCTCTTTTCAAACCCCTGGCAACTGGTCATTTCCTTCCTTTCTGGACAAAATCCAGACTGTCATTAAGCCTCAGGGAGAGGATCTTTATCTGCTTTAGACCGGCACTGATACATTGATGCCATCAGCACTCTTTGGTGTTAACTGGTAAGAGGATCCAGCCTTGTAGTCTCGTTAGCCCAGCCGATGCTTTGGGCTTCTCTGGATGGCACAGTGCTGTCCGCAGCTGCTTCATCCTTGCCATCCATATCATGAATTCCCAGCTCAGAAGGTGGTAAAATGAAAAGCTCAGGCAGATGCTGGAGGACAGGGGAGTTTCCAAGAGGATGGTGTGCCGAGACATGGTGGTGTGTCAGACATGCTCTGGCTGATTGACCCTCCCCACCACAGGATAAATTCTGTGAGGAACCGGGTGTGTAAGAGCAGGGACAGGGCTCCTCCTGATCTCTCCAGAGGTAGGAGACAAAGAAGCAGAGAATTCCTGAGGACCAAAACACATTTAGGATTTTATTTGTTGTACATGGTGTGTACAACCTCCCAGGGAATACAGATGCATTTACACTTTAAGGTTAACCCGAAGAGAACTGGAGTTGTTATTCCTGCTGTGGAAACAGTGAAGATTACAAGGTGGGAAAACATAGCCAGAGACATGAGGAAATTTGCTTTGGTCCTCCTGTGGTACTGACATTCCAATGGCAACCTTGCTTCTTCCCTGCTTCCAGGCATTTTGGCAGCACTGCAAAATCCCAAAGCCACAGAAAGTGCAAATTTACACCTGTGAGTTTTTGCTTCTCTAGCTCAGGAAATGAAGGCAGGGTTGCAAAAACAGATGGAAGCTATCAGCCAGCTCAAAAGTGATCTGCCTCAGGAGGTGCTTTATTTATGGAGTTGTTGAGATCAAACAATCACAGAAGATCATTGATATCAACTGGAGAAGGGGAATTTGGTTCCTGTGGCCCAGTTCTGCCTTCTTTCAAGCATTTGCTTTAAGCTTGGGGGAGGACAAGCAGGCAGCAGGGACATGCAAGCTCCCACTCTCCCACGAGAAGCCTGAGCTGATGGAAGGCATCCTTGACGTATAACATTAACATTAGAAGGAAGGGACAAGTCACTCTTCTCGTTCTTACAGTGTGACAGAGAATGGGGTTTATTTTGAGCTTTCAAAAGTGCACGCGTAGTGTTAATGTCAGATGCCCAAAATATTGTTAAACACAAGCGATTTGCGATTTAAAATATTACAAGCCAGCTATTTTTAGAGCAGAGGAACCTTTAGTCATTCTACATTTAGATGGCTTATCGGAATTAAATAAATAACAGCAATGGTTACTGCTCAAATTAGGTCTGTCTCGGTTTCCATGGCATCCAATCTGTTATCTCCAATACTCTTGCCAGGATTTGTACTGGGGCTCTGGGACAGCAACATTTCTTATAAGGCTTATAAGGAATTATCCTGTAGCAATTTCAGCTATATGGTTTCTATGAAACCCTGGAATAAATGGATTTATTTAAGATGTGTTGAAGGTTTTTTTCTTTTTTTTTTTTCTTCCTTTTTTTGAACCGTTTTCTATTTTTAGCTCTGCTGCCTGCTTTTACGTGGTGCTGCTTTAACCCTTTTGGGGATGTGTTGCTGTGCTGTCTGGCAATCCTGTGCAGTGCCTGTTGCACCCTCCTGTGGGAGCAGAAGCAGACTTGGATGCTTTGATGCCACCAGCAGAGCGTATTTGAAAACCAGGACTCGGGAAAATGGGATAACGCAAGTCTTTGCTTCTACCTTTTTGGTACCTCAAAGTGCTTTCAATGCAGCTACACAGAAGTGTTTCCACTTGTTCTAAGACACCAAGGGTAGTCATCCTCGGAGGAAATATAGCAACGCTTTGTCTGAGCCCAAGAATTCTGTCTGAGGCCAAGACAAAAAAATATTGCCTACGTCAAGTTGCTGGGTTCAACGTAGAGGTAAATGGGTGGAATGCAAAGACTTGTGTTATGTGGAAAGCCAGGATGGATGATTTAGTGTTCCCCTCTGACCTAAGACACTGTGCAACTATGCGTTAAAAAGACAATTATAATCCCAGCTCAGAAGGACACGGTGTGCACAGCAAGCTGTATTGTTGTAGAGAGCAGGAAAATGTATTTGTGCTGTAACAGCTGTGTATTTGCCCATAGCTCTTCAATTAATATTACCTTTTACAGGTACATTTTTTCAGTTCCTTGGCCATTAGAGTTTTCAAGTGAGGGTTTCATTAATCTTTTTTTTTTCTAATGCTTCCTAGGATATAGATCCTGTTCCCTTTTCCCCTCTGGTAAGCACTAATTTACTTTGAGTTTATTTGCATCCTGCTGTGAAGAAATTCTGGATCCGTGGCATTTCAAAAATCAATGGCTCACTGGGTTTCTAATTTCCAGGTAATATTCCTAAACAAAATGTACTGTTACATAGCACAGAGATTTATGGCAAATATGAGGTAGTTCTAAACAACACTTGTAATATTTCTGTTGGAATGAATGAGGTCACAGAGGATGAGCACTTTTATAGAGCTTCTTTCAGTAGATCTCAGGAGGACAGTGAGGACCATAGTGAATAATTTGGTGTTCCCTGTTTACTTCCTTGTATCTCAGTCTTGCAAGAAAGACACTAACGCTGCCCTGCAGACCCTCAGCTGGCATAAACTGACATCTTTTCCTTAGACATCAGTGGAGCTGTGCTGATTTATATGAGCTTAGGGTGCACCTCTGGCGCACACAACGTTTCTGCCGTACCTCACATGGAATTTGATTTACGGTGAATCATGATTGAAATATAGCAGTGTGTTTAAAGTAGGCAAGAAATGATAAAGTACTTACTATTTATAGAGTCACAGCTACTTTTCGGAGCCAGCTGAGCAATCCCCAAGTACAATCACAATACAGAGACTTTAATATTTTAGTGCTCTGTCACTCCGTGGTCACTATAAATTTGCTGTGGCTGGGCATGCAGCCCCAGCACAAACCTATTTGAAAACTCCTTACCTAGGCAACTGCATTAAAGCAGGGCTTGGCTACTCATGTTTGCACACACCCTCTCTTGACCTACTCTGCAAGGAATTGAAAAGGGCTAAGCTGAACCTGTGAAAGGACACATGGCATTAGGCAGTGGGTGGGCAAGATCATGACTATGGACCAAGCACTCACTGGAGCACTCTGCTTAAACTTTTTGCATGGAAAAAAATGGTTAATGGTTAACATTAATGGTACATGAGCCACTGTTGTAGTTATTTCAAGATTTCTGTTACTGAAGCCGTGGTGATTGAAGTACTGCATGCTCTCCTGTCTGGGCTCTAGCCAGAGTTTCTTCTATTTCTGGGCTCTGCATTTTAGTGCAATAGTTTTCTTCTTCAGTCATATTTTCTTCTTAAAGTGTATTCTTCTTAAGGAGAATACCCTCGAAAGGCTACAACTTGTCTGACTACAGAGGTGGTTTTGGCATGCAGCCCTGCTGCTGGGATACGGGAGGCAGGAAGCTTAATGCCACCTAAAGTGCATAGCAGTGGCTGTTAACTGGTGGAGTCAAACTCAATAGGGCAAGGTTTTAGCTCAAATTCATTGCAAAAGTTCCCAAGAAAGGGAAAATAAAGGCAGTTGTGACATCTCTGTATCTGCTCTCCCACCTCACTGTGATCAGTGCAATTTCAGATGCTCCTGTGGCTGCAAGAGGTGGCTCTGCCCCAGGCTGGTGCTTGGTGCTCTGAAGAGTGAGAGGAGTAACATTTTTGTGCAGCTGATACACCTGGGAAAATTTTTCCATAGCTCCTGTGGAGCAGGATGTGGTCCAGTCTGTTCCTACCCTTTCTGTGCTCCTTTTAAAATCTTCTTGAAGCTCCTCTTGTCATGTCCTCAGGGATGCAACATATTGAGAGAAAAATAATGTGGAAATTGTATAACATTTACTGGGGCTTTGGGTTTCTCTAAGCTGAGGATAAACACTATGTAAGCCACTTGAGAAGGGGAGGGGGATGCTCTTGAAAAGGCTCACCCAGTGCAGAAAGCCCGAAGGGAGAGGGCTTGTACCACAGAGCTCTTGGAAACTACTGCTGCCAAACCAGCACCCAGAGACACTGATGGAGTGTGTTCTCAGTCCTAGAGACCCCTCCATCCTATGGGAAGCAGGTTATGCAGAAAGTTGTGTTGCTCATATTGAGGTTAGAAAAGGCCTGAAGGAATGAAACCACATGTTATGTGTTGATAGCACATCTCAGCAGTTGGTCCTGCCCTAAGCAGAGCCCAGATGTGCCATAAGAAGTGAGGAGCTGCTTATTTAGTTGCCAGACCAGAGCATATTGTGCTACAGGGAATATCATGGCTCCTTGTCACCTGGAAATGTTTGGGAGGATGCTTTCTTCTGGTGGAAAACAAACAGATTTCTTTTTCTAGGGAGAGGCCAAAACTGGTGGAGGAGTGTGTTTTGAATGATGGCCATCCCAAAAGAAAAGAAGTCATTGATGGTTGGACTGGATGAACTTAAAGGTCTTTTCCAACCTTACAAATTTTACTTAACAATTCCATGAAATTGAAATATGGTTAAGGGTAAGCAAAACACAATCCCAGAAGGGTCCAGTGTGCTCTTGTGGCTGGTCTATGGGGAGGCATAAACCCATGAAATTCTGCTTACAGTTTTTTGAAGGAAACACAAATCCTTTCCATATTGTCCTACCTAGACTCCACCCACCCAGTCTGGCTTCCCTGGGTGGTTTTTGTTGCATTCAATAAAGAGATCACTGGTTCAGTTGGTGTAAATGAGGGAAGAAATACCTGTCTAGCTTCTGCAACACAAAGTTTCTCTGGGTTTTCTCTGGTGCCACAGGTTTTTAATGGGACTGAAGCACAGAGCGTCTATATCAGAGCAGAGAGCCATCAGCAATGTGACCGAAAACAATTCTGAGGAGAAGTATAAGATAGAGGTGCAATGGCACTTACCTGGCTCCTTTCCCAGCTTCTGTTTATCAATGGCTCAAGGAATTCCTGAGGTGGAGGCTTCTATTTTTAATGGTTCTGATGTAGATTCCCCCCATGGACTTGTTCAATCACTTCCTAAATCCCTGTAAACTATGAGCATCCACAGATGTGCAGGGCAAGGCGCTCCACAGGTGCACTGCTTGCTGCTGGCAATGGCCTCTCTTTTTCTTGGTTTTGAGCTTTCTATCTGCTACTTTCAGTTGATGCTCCTTGGTTCTTGCACTGAGAGATAGTGAGTAAACATCATGTAACCAGCAGATAAAGTCACAGCCCCTGCCTTCATGTGCTACCATTTCACCTGTAGAACAACTGCACATGAAATAAATAGGCGTTGGGAAAAAGGGTTTAGAAACCATGACCTCAGCGTGGTGCTGCAGGGGCTGCACCTGCACACAGGGTAAGAAACTGCTTACGTAGCCATTGGTGAGGGAAGGCTCATTCCCACACTGGTGGATTTCTCTGCTGTGCCTTTTCACTCCCCTTTTCTGAATACGTCACTTTTTCCTCTGCCGGGAGCAAACTGCCATTTGTGAATACTTTTGCTGCTACAAATACCGATATTGCTGCAGCATTTGGCACTTCCCAGTTAATGTGCTGAACACTGGCAGAGTGATGTGTGGGTTATATAAACCACCATCATGTTTGTGTCTTGGAAGTAAAGGTGTTAACTCTTTCTGACTTAATTCATTCAGGTCGAGGGGGCACCAAGGGATTGAACCTGGAATACAGCAAATCAATAATATAAACTCTTTCAGCTTTGTGAGCTAAGAATAAACACTAACCACAGATCGAGTCAAATGAACCTGTGCAAGAAGCACGGGGGAAATGTAGCAGCGGTGTTCTGTTATTGCAGGTCAATAAAGGCTGGATAATGTTTCGCTTTCATTACTGATTAAAAAGATTTCCTTGCAAATGTTAGGAGATTAACACTGAGCTTTCTGTGTGCGCTGAAAGGGTAATGTTTAGAAATTATCATGCTGCACTATGCCAGTGAAATCATGAACAATGGTGCCCAAGACATTGCTGCCCTGGTTGGAGGTGGAGTGGCTCCTTCTGCCTGAGTCATGGATGAAGTGGGATCTGTTCCTGTGTGACAGCCTGGTGAGTGGAGGTGAGAGGACACCCTAGACTTAGTGATGCCCTGAGCCACCGACAGCAACAGGAGCCTTTTCCTGACTCAGTGGGATGCAGGACCCTGTCAGCTTTGGGGTGGACATGGTGCATTATACCAGTGATACTCCAGTTATGGTTGAGGAGGCAATTTCATTACGTATGTCTGGTTTTAGGTGCTTATAACTCAAAAACATTACCCTCTTGGAGAGAATTTATCACACTTGTTCTCAGCTCAAAGTTGATATATAAGACTTGGCGGGGCTCCAGATAGCTGAAGAACAGCTGCTTGGGATGTTTCCCAACTGGGGTTTTCACCAATTAAGAAGTTTGTTTTCACACAGTTTGGAGGAGTTTTTCCTGTAAGATCTTACCTCAATAACATGCCATGCATAGACATTCTCATGACTTTGCAGCCTCATGAGTTTGGTCCTGAAACATACTCATTCAGAAATCTCAAAGGCAATTGTTCTCCTTGAGAAGCCATGGGGAGATATATAGGATCTATCACCATTTAGTCTATGTAGATCTAATCTATAACTCTATAAAATCAGGAGCTGCACTCCCTGGAATAAGAATTCCTTACTTTTATTGCCACAACTGTACAGCAAAAGGAAGGCGGCACAGACCGACAGAGACTGTCGGGTGATGAAGTTGTTGGTGCTCTGGTGCCAGAATTGGCACCAGACTTCTCTGTGCCTTGCCTTTTTGCTTTCCCCCTTCCACACCACCTGTGTGGCAGTTATATCAACACAACTTCAGTGCCCTTCTGCTGGGCTAGAGCTTGTTTCCCAGTGTTATGACAAGAAACGCTCCATCACCTTGAATGCCATGCCTGATTTACAGCATTTCCCCCACATTTCTGTGACATGGACATGTCTACAAACAAGAACTTCTAGGTGGCTGAAAGGTAGAGGTGCAGGCCCTGTCAGACTGAGCCAAATGAAAAATTAGGGGTTTTTTTAAGATGAAATTTTCCCCTGAATTGGGTTTCTCATGGTTCAGAGAAAGAGGAGTATTTCTTAGCACTCAGCAGTAACACTACCAGGCACAAATCTGGTTTTTTTTTGGAAAGTGCCTGGGCTCAGAAATTTTCATCCTTCTCTGCGGAGAGGTAGACAGCTGAGGCATTTAACAGCTGAGTATTTCCTTTAAACATGTTTAAAGCTGGTCTACATTTCCTTGGATATTCTGAAGCAACACCTGCAGGCTGGCTAGTATCTTTTCCAAGGCAGAGCAGCTAAGTCCCTAAGAACAGTTCTGGGAAGTTATAAAGCTGTTTCTCATTCAGATCTCTGGAAGTGGTTTATTCTCTGTGCTGCTGAGATACTGACCCATTTCCCAGCTGTGATAGGATAGTGGCATGGCCAAAGGCCCTGGATGGGTTTGTGATGGAAACAGCAATGATGAAAAGCCCTTAAATACTTTTCTGCGCCATTCCTAGAAATATCGCTGAAGGAAATGATGCTAAAGGGATTTAGCAAGCATGAACTGGGCTTGCAAAGTGTGTTTTATGTTCCCCAAGCACAGAAATATCTGTATGCCAAGAGTGCAGGTCTGGTGGGAGGGCACTGAATGTCCTGCTGCTGAGCCCCTGGGCAGGAAATAAGGCACGTGTGGTGTGCAGAGAAGGGGACAGAGCAAATGCCTGGGGGAGATGGGCAGGAGAGACGCTGCAGTGAAAGTACACAGCCAAAGGAGGATGCTGGCATCACAGTAACTGGGATATGCTCAGGTTTGACTCCTGTGTGAGAAGCAGATGGGGCAAATGGTCCATGAGTGACAGATGCAGCAGTCACTTCTGAGCTAGGGTTCCTGGGATCTTGCAGCATTTCAGCAGCAAAAAGGAAGAGAAGGTGAAGATTTCCCTTCCTTCCCAGCACTGTATGGTGGAGGCTGCCAGGCACATCCAGGTGATGAAAGGATGATACACTCCTCATCTTATCACCCCTGGAGCACCAGAGGTACAGTCCTTTCTATCACCTGGTCATGCTATAGAATTGCTTTGCCTGACGTTTTCATCTGGAGGGAGAGGTCTTAACTTAATAAAAACCCTTTAAATGTTACAAAAACTTCACATCTCTCCAGCCAGATGCAAAATGGATGTAATAAGCCATAACAGGCTACCTGGAGTCCCCAGATCATTCTTGCTTTTAAAGGTCCAAAATGAAATAAATATGAGTGTTTCCTCAAAAATAAATATCCTGGGTTACAGTAAAAGGTCTTCCCAGTCCGGATGGTGTTTGTAAGTCTATAAAAGTTTGATGGTGCAGCCCACACTCTGGCGCTCACTGTGAGAAGTTTTTTTTTGCAGAATTTTTTTCTGTGTTACAGGAGAAATTTAGCCTATTAATTAATTTCCCAGCATATAAAACTGCAGCTGGAGGGGAGTGCTGTGGAAACTTTTCCCAAATCCCATGTCTGTCTTGAAACCTTCCCCTGGGAGGGTTAAAAGGTATCTGTCCATAGTTGTTTGTTTTCAGTTTTTCCAGACTCAGGCTCCAGTTCAAGCAGTTATCTCTGGGTACTAGGACCATGTGGTCATCTCCCGTGTAATCTCTCTTTATTTTTTTAAATTAAAACTATTTCTAAATATAATTTTTTAAAAAACCTAATTTTTAATTCTCCATTAAACTGGTAAAGTTTATGGGTTTATATCAAATGGATGCAAATTTCAGTTGCATTTAGCACAACCTGAGGCAGAAGCAAATGTTTCTAGTGGGCTATGAATTTTCTGGGACCAAACCAACATATTTCTTGCTTTTAATCCTGACCTGTCTTCCTTTGGCATTTGTTATTTCCCCACCTCCTGTGAATAAAACTTGAAGAAAAGATTTGCATGGCTCCCTGCAGCAGGAATCAGCACACTTAGAGCACCACAGGGGAAAAAACCAAAACCGCCAAACCACAAATCTTCCTTTTTCTATTTGAAAGGTCTCTTTGCAGATGGTTTGTTTTTCATTATTTTATTCCATTTCTTCCCCCCCTTCTCCCCTAGAAGATACCATTTGGGCCATTAGCAATCTCAGTGTTTTCTGTGCAGTTCTGCTAGATATTTTTGTCAATCTCGAATCAAAACCGTGCCAGATGGAAGCCCCATGCTCTTCATAGATGATCATTTCCAGCATTCTTCTGTGAGGTTGTATAACATATGTCCACAAGAAATTAAAAATGCTGCTTCCTTGTATGAATTGTGCATGCTTAAGGGCTCGGAGAAGGTTAAGAAAATAACTGAGCCAGGACTGTTCTGTACTTCTAAAACAGATTAATTTCCTAAACAGAAGTTATATTAACATTCAGAATGGTTGTTGATTTGTTAGGAATTGTCTTACTGCTAAAATCATGCATCCAGCAAAGGAGTCATGAAACACACTGGCAAAGAGAAGAAGTTTTATGTTAAAAATTGCAGTTTTTTCCATCAGGAGGGTGCTGTTTTTATGGTTTGGTGGGTTTTGTTTGCTTTATTTTTTTCCCCCTCAAATATGGTCATTGCTATTCCCACTGAATGGGAACTGACCACTGACCTCCTCCTGTGCCGAAGGGACTTCCATACTTCGGGCAGGGCTTTTGAAAGCAGTCTCTGTGTCAATGTCATAACTTGCCTGAGATCTCTGATGCTGGTATTTGGATGCTCAGTTCTCATTAAATGAACAGGAACAAAACATCCAAAGCCCTGTAGTAGCTCTGAGAAGGTCTGCTGGGGCCAGCTGCCCCAGGAGGCTGCTGTCCTTGCTAACCGTGCTCTCCTGCTTTAGCTCCCAGCCTCTGTCTCTGCAAGCTTGTCTCCTTTCATCTACGTCTACATATCGGGTCATCTCTGTTGTTTAAGTACAATCCCTTTGCATCTGTTTGTATGGGTTTTGTGCAAAGTACTACATATGTTCATGAGAGCTATGAAAAGACCCCTAATATTTAAGCTACTGAAAGAAACTGAATTTGCAGGGACTGAAAATAGCTGCAGTAAAAAAACAATAAAAATGGCCAAGCATCCCTATTCTTCTAAAGTGATCATTTTACAAGCCTAAGTGGATTAGCTATCCTGTGTTCATGCATGTACAGAAAGCATTTAGCTTTGCTTTTTGTGGGTATTTGGCAAAAGGATTCAGATCTTGGTCAAAACCAATGTCTTTGTGCTAATGTAAGTAAAACTGTTTCGCTCTACTTTTGGGACAGGCAAAAGGAACACACGGCATCAATCACTGTGGGCTACCTGATGGGTGGTAACTTGTTCAGGAGAACTAATTAGGTTGCTTGCAAACATTCTGTGCCAATTTTCAGTCTGCTTTCCTAAGGAAAAAAGTCTTGTGTTCCTGCTCTCCTTCGCTGTTGGACAATTTGGTCAGTTCCAAAAAAATTGGCAAAAACAGCAGAGGTTGCAAAATGTTGGCTTGCTCCAGGTTTCACAGAACTCAATAGCTGGGCAGAATTCAGAGATTCCTGCAGATGAGGCAGCGATGGGAGTTCAAGTCATCTTAGACAGCAAAGCATAGTCATCCACAGCCATTGTCTTGGATCAGCCATCTCTGCAGTGGATGGGGTGCTCACCTGGGACGTGGGGAGATGCAACATCAAGTCCCTGAACCAGAAAGGGACCTGAAGCTTAAGAGTTTTGGTGCTGGGTGATCTTCTGACAATAAAGCTATCTCTTTGTTGGTTGTACCTGTTGGTACAACGCCTGGTGTAAATGGTGAATCCCCCTAGGAGGAAGATGTGAATTGAAAAAGGAAAAGCAGTGTGCTTTGTCCATTCTGATCCTCCACTGCTTGTTGGCACTATCCTCATCCATTTTCAGACATAATGCAAGCTGCCACTTGGGAAAGAATCAGCGTTTTTGGGAGGAGGGAATTGTTTGACTGGGATGGCTGTTTTGCAGATGCGGTTTATTTTAATACCCCTGTACTTTCCTGGGCTGTTTGCTGGGTCTTGAGCTGTCAAGTGCCAGGTCAGGTGTTTTGGGGCTGTGAAGTGCCATGGGAAAGGAACTGAAATACAACTGACTTTTCACCGTACATTCAGAACCTAGTCTGAGAAGTTGGGACACTGGGGGCCCTCTGGATTCTCTGAAAATTAGCTTATTACTTGACTGTTAAGTGTATTGTATATGCCAAGTAATTAATTTTTACAGCAAACTTGTCTAGGACTTGGGCAAAGGAGCAATTAATTCTCTGGAAATAGATCCATTATCATAATTGCTAATGGATGCAAAACTCCCTTAGAGACAGATGGACAAAAAACCCTCTTTCATCTCTGTGATTAGGGTACCCAAAAGTCAGGCCCAGCATACGTGACAGGTAGTTAGCCCATTAAAAACCCTAATCTAGCGCTAATTGTGGCTGCTGAGCTCCAGGTGTCAGATGGAGGAGAGAGCATAGGTGGCTCCTCCCCTCTCTCCCACAGCTAGCACGGGAGCACCCAGCCCATCACCTTTTCCTCTCTGTGTGGATGTTCTTCCCTTTTTGGGTGTAATTGGGGTTTTCCTGCTGACATCAGGAATCAGCTGATGTAATGCCATAACGTCTGAAACTAGAGAGACGTTCATGCCCTCAGTGTTGAGCAGACCTGGTGTGTCCTGTGCTGAGAGAGGAGTGTGGTCCCTGCCACAAACACCTGCCAGTTTGTGCAAAAGATGGGTTTGTCTCTCTCCAGCCCAACAAAATGAGGCTAATCAAAGAAAACACAGCTGTACATGGGACAGAGCAAGACTTTTGCTTCTTCTTCTATTTGCTGTGTCATTCTGCAACAGATCTTACGTCTTCAGCTTGATTTGTGGTTGAAAGGACGTTTGGGAACTTGCAGAATCATAATTAATATTTCATACAATCCAAGCCTCGAGAAGCAGCTAACAAAGAGCACTCAGCACTGTGCAGCTGCCAAATGCTCTGTGTTTCCCTGGGCCAAGGGACTTTTGTGCTCCATGGGCATGAGCCTCCCCCAGTCTCCAGACAGCATCCTCAGGGCCCTGGCTCTGCTGCCCAGCAAACACAAGTCTGCATCTGCAACTGGCTAATGTACTGGTGGAAGATGGGAAGGGATGAAAGGAATAGAACAAGAGGCTTTTATGAGAGCTGATCTCTTGCTGTTTAATCTATAGTGACAAAGGCATCGTTAATAGAACACAGGGAGGATGCTGAGATGGGCCAGACCTCAGGCCTCAATGCTTGTGATGTCTGGGAACACAGACCATGCTCTTCTGATGTGCTCAGCACCTCTTGAGTACCTTCATTGTGCTTCTAGAACATCATCTTGTGTGGTGTTGGGTGACATCACATTTTTTTTAAATTGAAAGCCTGACATGGTTCAGACGTAGCACAGGTCCAGCTCTGCTTTTTCTAGCAGCTAGTTAACAGTGTAGGAGAAAAGAGACAGAGAAAGGACAGAAGAGACAAATGGGTAATTTATAAAATACCAAAATGTTTGATGGAACTTGGTTTTCTGTGTATTTATACAACAGTGTATAACAGGGCTGCAGTCTAGAATGAAGACATCTAGTTTAGGTGAAAAGATGTGAAAGCAATCAATAAGTAGTATTAATCACTGTGATACTGCCCTCCCCTCCTCTAAATCAGGAGAATTGGACCTGTAATGGCAGTTGGTGTGAGATAAACCAGCACGGCTGCTTCCCACACAGGTAGGTGAGCAACACAAACAGCTGTGCAAATTCTGCATGGTTTGGACCTGCAGGATGAATAAGACACAACAATAGCAGCTCGCCAGAAGCTGATGTTCAACATCAGAGGCCTTTGTGTAATTAAAAATAAATCCCAGCCTGGTGAGGGCATTTATGGCCTCTGCTTTACTAGGCACAGAGCAAGCCTGAATCTTGCGGTCCCAGGCAGTGAAACAGCCATTTACATTTCAAATGTAATTGCACCTCTTTCCAGAAATCCCAGCACAGGGATGAACTGGCCCAGAAACTCTCCCATGGAGGTTGGGCTGCCAGCAAAATATTGATTGAACTAAGGGATGGAATATGAAGAATTACATTCACTAATTTGGCATTATGATGGAGGCTTAGTGACCAGGAGGGCTTCATCCCCGTTTTCCAGAGCTGTGGTGGAGGAGGCAGTTTCTCAGTGCTGGGGGATTGTAACCCTCTGAGATAACGGCAGCATCTGGCAATAAGTCATGAAATACTAATTTCAGAGGTAAGGGCTCCCTTTCTGAGGTGTAGCACGCTGTGTGTAAGCAACCTTGGTGCTTATGGTTAGACCTGCAGGGATTCAGAGTTTACGCACCACCAAGTACTGTGATAATTCATGGAACAACCACTGACTCCTTCCATCAGTTTGGTTCAAAGCCTGTGGCTGAGGGAGATGTTCAGGTGCTGGGGAGGCAGCCTGCCCCGTGGATGGTGGTGTGGGCTGAGCTGCACCACTGGGCAGAAACAACAATCTTGCAATTAGCTGTAAGCCGTGTTCATCACCAAGTGTCATCGCCAGGTTATATTCAGCTAATAAGCAGTGGTGTTAGAATCCTGCAAATGTCAATACTGTTAAGTCACTTTCTAAGACATATTTTACATGGTTTAAAGATGTATCTTCTCTTTCTATAAAGGCGGGAAGCAGTTTTCTTCATTCCTGCTTAAGGCAAGTCCAAGCTAAGTAGCCAAACCATATAAAATAAGACCTTGTGGTCAGGTATGGAAAGCAGGTTCTCTAAAAGATAACCATTTAAAGCATTGCACATTAATTATGAATGCATCTGGATTTGACCAAAGACCACACAGTGTAGCAAGCTGGGTTCAGAACATCCAGCGAAGCAGGAGAATTGACATGGTCTTTCATGACTGTACGACCACATAGAAAATGTACTCAGAGTGTTTGGAAATAACGATAGTTTTGAGGGAAAGAATAGGCACTAGCCTCTCCTCTGTGGGTAATGACTTCACAGGCAGGGCTTTCAGTTCTTGGTGTTGGGCTGCACAGTGCTGCACAGGCGTCATGAAGTGAGTTTTGGCTCTTTTTGGAGTGTGGGAAGCATTATTGCCTGTTTAAGTGTGAATTGACCTTCAGACAGTGGAAAGCACTATTGACCATAGGAAGTTACTTCAGTACTGTTGGATAACCATAGAAAAAGCCATAAAACACTTTCTTGGTATGGCAACACTCTATGTTACTTTCTGGGTGGCTCCAGGAAAAGACAGTGTTGCACAACACTTTTGTATTTGTCCATGTGACTCATGGAAGTGAACACAAGGGTACTTCATTACCGGAGGTGTTGAGGAAATGAGTCTCAAGTCATTAATGAAGAGGTCTCAGTTCATCCCTTCTTCAGGAAGTAGCAGCTCTTCTAGGTATTCTTAATGGAAACTGTTCTTAGTGTTTCAATGTCAGGAACAGAAGTTGAATTGTTTCTTGAGAAGCATTGTCTTGCCACATTAGACATCCGTAAATACAGGTGTATCTAACTTTTTGCTCGAGGAAGGGAGTTTAGTTGATTCAATTCCCTTTTTTTCAAGTTATCAGCTGCTGCTGTTTCCTTTAATTATGTTTTACTGAGAAAACAAACATGACATTTTGTTGTACTGATTAACACAGCAAAAAGATTCTTAAACAGCTTATAGTCAAATTCATTTAAATACAGTGGGATGAAGTCACATTGCTGATTCCAATCCGCTTTGCAAGTTGGGCATTCAATGAGGCCAGCTCACTTCCAGAATAAAGTATCTGTCCCTTCCATGTACATTGCTGGTGTCTTTGGCTTTTTGCTTTACAGTAACTGCTTTGATTAGTAATTGGTGCATGAACCACTATAGGTTTTCATTTACAACCAGGTGCCTGGGCAGTGGAGGGGGCACACGAGGGCAGGCAGTGGAGTGACTGCTGGCTGCAGGCAGGCAGAGCAATGCCTGTCAGTGCAGTTGCTGGGGGTGATTTTATCCTTGTGGGAGCAAGGCTGTTGCCCCAAGCTGGCAGGCTGCTGGGCTGTGGTGCCAGACACTGGGAGACACTGCAAGGAGCAGGCAGTGTGTTCTCCATGCTGGAGATGCGTGTGAAGCTGTATGTGAGCACGGACAGCTCTGGCAGCTCTCCGTGTGCACCTGCCTTGGCAGGATGGTGCTGTCATTTGCTAATAGCAGCTTCCAGTCTGTGCCTTACACAACAATCTGTCTGCTTTAGCTTTTGTCACGAGAAGACAACAGTAAGTTGCTTGCCTATGAACATCTGTTTGTATGAAGGTCAGTGGGGTGTAGTTTTGAAACAAGGACTATTCCAGGACCATGTGTTTCATTTGCAGTAATGGTATAGCTGAATACTTCTCATAAAAACTTTTCACCACATTCAGAGCAACTTTCTGCTTAGGACAAATGTGACAATGACATCAAGCTTCCTCTTTGACTGTTTCCCCCAATGACTAAAACATTCTTAACACTAGTATTTGTTTTGATTTGATGTGTGTGTTCAGTTACTGGTGCCTGTGAGTTTTTCTGCACCAGGAGTACAAAGATTTTGCTCTAATGTTACACTCAGGAAGGAGCAGTTCCCCTCTCCTGGTCCCCTCCTCTCCCTACCGTTCTTACTGGTGGGTTGAAGAACCAGAGGAAAGGATAGGAGGGAGTATAAGAGCACTATGTGTGAGATGGCTGCTCTGGAGCTCTCCTCTGCCTCCCACTGCCTTCTTGCTGGGAGGATCACTGCACCACTGTGCTCCTTGGTGAGGGCGACAGCTCCCGCCAGCTGAAACCATTTGGAATGTGGTGTGGAATCTGCTTTGCTAATTATAAAAGTATCTGCTCTCCTGCTATGGTGGTGATCTCAGCTCTATAAGCAAATGTACCGTGGATGTCCTGGAATACCAAGTTCCAAAAATAAGTAGAATTTTTGAAAGGAATTTGGGGATTTTGTAGATTCCTGAAGCTGCTTCTGGTGGAGTACTTACTGGGATTGGTAACAAAATCAGTCATTTTGCAACACTCTCCCAGTTTAATGCATTTGGTCTCATGGTGGCAGCTTTTAAAAGCTGTTTGTCTCATTAAAGTTCAGTTAACTCATTTCTGATATTAGAAACTTTTATGATTAATGACTTGTGGTAGTTTGCTTTAAAGAAGATGCTTGCTAATCAGATCTAGTTTATTTCCCTAAATCACTTCTGAGACTTGCGTTATTGCTTTAGTTGTGACACAGTGACAGTGATGCTTGGTACTTCAAGAAAAATAATTGGTAGGGAGGCAATTCGTGCCTACAAGATCTGTGTCTGAGGAGAAATTGAAAGCTATATGGCTATAAAAACAAAACTCAAGGAGAATGGTTTTTGGTGAATTTTCCAGCTTCAGCACAGAAATTCTCATCCATTTTAACGGAGGTCTACCAAGCTAAAAGGCTTAAGCTGAGGACTACAAAGAATAGGTGACATTCGACTGGGCTTGCTTTCTTTAACCTTTGCTAGTGCCTCTGAACTGAGATGTAAATAACATGGGTGCTAACCTTTCCATCATCCACACGCTCACAACCGGGATTCTGAATCAGAAATAGCGGTTTCGCAAACAATTATTTCCAGACCCACATGAGTGAGGATGAGAGCGCTGGGGGTGTTGTCGCTGAAAGGATGAACGAGTCGCAGCCACCTGTCGCAGTCGCCTTCACAGTGCGGCTGCTGGAGTGTGGATGCAGGGTTCAGACTGAGGTGACGTCTCTGCTCCTCCCCAGTCCAAGGGGAGTGTGTAGAGGATTAATCCTGGGTTTTACAACGTCTCACATCAGCTGAGAACGCTGGGACTGATTCTGGCAATGCCCCTGATGGTCTGTGCTCTATGGTTTTCAGACTTTGTTTCCAGTTGAATTAAAAAGTCTTCATCCTGTGTCTGGGTCCTGTGGTGGTTTGGGGAAACCATGCAAGAGGGGTTTCCCTTGCAGACTGGCTGGGCTGCAGCCCTGGGCCATGCCCTGAGGCTGGCAGGTTGCCCAAGGAGTGCTCCCAGCTCCCTCGAAGTCCTGAGCCAGCTGAAGCCCCAAGGTCCCTCCTTGAAACCAAAACCCCCCAAATGCATCTGTTGGGCATGTTCATCACTCAACCCTCAGAAGTAAGCATCCAAGTCTTGTTCACAAAATATATTTACCTCTTGTGGGAGGCAGTGATTCCTTTGTTAAAAAAAATAAAACACAAAACCCTGTCAGAGCCTGGATCTCTAAGATTAGCATTTTCCAAGAGGCAAGTGTTTTATTTGCTTTCCCTCCACTCCTTTTGTGTCTTTTTTTTCCCCTCTGTTACACATCTTCTGGTTTGTTGAGATTCCCTACTTTGAAACTGGTCATATCAGGCTACTCCTCTTTGTATATTATAGTGGGATTTTTAAGCAATACTTTATTCTGTTATCTATAAAATTACAGACTTGGCCCATGCAGTTCTACTCCACATTCTCCTCCTGCTTTGAAAGGAATCCTAGAAGCACACTAAAGCAAGAAGTGTTTGGAGAGTGACTCCCTGAGTATAAATAGCTCGCAAGCAAGAGCAGCACCTGCCATCTTTGATATGTCTCGCACTTCCCACAAATCACTCGTGCATGCTGGGCTTGATCACAGCTATTGTTTGTGCTAAGCTTCCTCCTACTCTTATAATCCTCCTGTTTAAATGGATGGGATATTTTTCATACAGCAAGGATTTTGGGGATATAAATCGCAGCCAAGTATGTTGTGGACATGACAGGGTGTGCGTGTGCACGTTCTCCCAAGGGCAGAGAAATGGAGATGTTGTCAAGAACCACGCTTTAAGTGGAAAGGATGCAGCTCTTTCAAAAGTGCCCCGTGTCACATATTTTGACTCTTACTGCTTCTTTTAAGGAGCTGCTGATGCTTTCCAAACACAGCAGCTCTGGGTTTGTGTGAAAGCCATAAGATCTGTGGCTTTTGTTGGGCTACTGGGTGCTGGGCTCTTGCCACGTTCTCCTGGGGCGGTATCGGGCACATCAGCCTCCCAGTGTCCTGCTGCCCAATGTGTGCCTGCCCAAGGGATGGTATCATGCTTTGTCACCAACTCGGGTGTTCCCATATCCATTACTGAGAGCGACAACAGAGTCACAGCTTTGCATCCCTCAAGGACTGACCTGAGGCAATTCAGTCCTAATCACACCTCTGCTGCTGGTGGTGGCTTTGCAAGAGGGACGGTCTTTGCCACTGGCTGGCTGCCCATACAGCCTCTCTGACACCACATGTCGTTTCTTCTACTGCTCTTCCTGCAGGAGGGAGTTGAAGCAGAGCACAACCCAGTCCTTAGTGCTTCACATCAACAAGAGAGGGGTGCACAGTGGTCAGAAGCATCAGGGTAAAGGCTGTGCAAACCCTTATAAACAGGACTGTGTGAAGCTCTTTCCCTCGGAGCAGCTCCCCTGCACTGTGGGATTGACTTGCAAAGCAAAGTACTGGATAGGCAGTAGGGTAAGAGTGGTAAGCAGCTGTATTTAATAAAGTCATGTGCCCAGAATATCCTGATTGCTCTTTACAAACATCTAGTTTAGTATTTTCCTTTTTTTCTCAAAAAGAATACCAGCAATGGTACCAATTGTATTAGTTGTATGGAATAAGCTCAGTCAGATCTCCCAATCCCTTCTCATGGAATTCCATTTATTTCTTTGGTGGAGATGGAAATGTTAATTTTCCCCATGTTGAGCCAATAACACCAAGCAGAGGAGTTATACTTTTCGGTTTGGTTCTTTTTCTCTCTTAAATAAATTCAACTCTTTCTGTGAGTTCCTTCTATAATCTTGGGTTTATGGCCATGGATTTTCTCTTTCAAAAATATCCTGGACATATTCTCCAGATAGAACTTCAAGTGCCATTGTTCTGGCCTCTGACATTTTCTACAGATGTCTGCTATATTGGGCTGTAATGCTATTTTTTGTTTCTCTCATTTTAGAATACACCACCTATTTCTTTTGTGTATAATTTAATCTCCTTCAGTTTTATGAAGCCAACAGATGGCCAAAAAAAAAGATGTCATGGTTCCACTATGGCTTTTAAATAAGCATTGTATGTGTAGTTGCATGTATTCACGTGCTTTGCAAAACAAAAGAAGTCAAGTTGGTATATCAGGATCTACAAACTCTTGAGATTAACTGTTGACATGACACATTCAGATCGTTCAGCATTTGGTTAGCAGCCTGTTCTGAGAAGCATAGATTTTATTGAACACACTGAGCAAACCACTCAAAAACCCCCACTTGTCTATTGTCGTGTTTTCCTTCAGACACAGCCCAGGTTGTTTTTACAAGCTGTTGCCTGTAACTGCTGAAAGGAGAGACATACATGGGGCTTATGCATCCTAGTTAATGTTGTCTGCTGTACACAATGTGGCTTAGTTTTCCCTCAAGCTTGAAATTGCACAAGCCTGCTTAAAAACCACTCATGCTGTGGGGGGTTTTCCTGGTCTTCCAATGTTTGATCAGACCCTGAACCCCTCCCCTTTGTGCTGGCTAATATTCTGGTCGACCAAGGCTCTTCTTCCAGTCTCTGCAAGGTGTTATGGAGGGTGTGGATAGCTCCTCCAGCTGAAAATGTGCTCGGTCACGGGTGGTGGTGTTGTCAAGTCAAGGAGTCTAAAGAGAGGCGAGGGGCAGGCACGTGGAGCTGGCGGGCGGGCGCGGGAGGCACTCGGGGGGAAGGTGATGCCGGTGCTATTTAAATCGGCGGCAGATGTGTCGATATGCCTGCGATGCTCCTCAAGACGGCTGGGGGAGCTTGAAGTTTATAAACGATACTTCTGCCTCCTGCTAATTTTAGCCTTGGAGTGTTTACAAACAGAGCAGAATTTGTCTCCACTCCTGATCCAGAAGGATTTCAGCCCCATCCCTGCTGGCATGTTCCCTAGAGAAAAACAAAAAGGGGATACAAAATAGCAATAGCTATTAAAAGATGCCGAGGGAGCATTCAGATTGGAGGCACAGGAAGCCAGATCTTGTGGCTATAAATAATGGAACTGCAGCTATCATAGTGTCACCAGAAAGTAGAAAGGATATACACCTAGAAATAATTTTGGAGGAGAGAAATGGGGAACTGAGCTGAAGGCAGCTGAGCTGAAAGTGCAGTTTCTTAGTGCTGCTCCAAGGTGGTATCTAGCAATATCTCAAGAAAAGGCCAAAGCAGAATGGCATGACAAGGAATAACCAAGTTGTAGTCACCAGCACCGAGCCCAGGTGCATTCCTGCCTCAACCAAAATGCCATGTGTTGGTGCACACTGGTTATTGCAAACTGCATTCCTGATCTGAACACATTGTTTAGCTACTGCTTTGAAATGCCGCAAGGGAAAATGTCAAAAAATTCAATTATATCAACAATGTTCATATGGAGCTTTAGAAACAGATTTCTGAATACACACAAACCAGTTTAAAATACTTTCCTTTTCAAAACTGTAACTTTCAAGTACAGTTCTTTGAACAGGGAACATCTCCTAAAGTGTTTGTGGTTTTCTACAATGGATGAGCAGCCAGAATCCTCCTGGGCTGCTGAGGCGAGGACCTGCACTTGATACCAGTTTGAAGGAGAAAGGCTGTAGCTAAAAGCTTCGCCATAAACAAATCCAAACCCTCCAACATACCTGAAGCCTTCTTGTTAAAAAAAAATCCCCAGGTCATGTGACACTTTGACTTTCAGAGCTAAAGCGTTGCTTCTCCTCAAAGATCAAGCTACCTACTAGACCACTGCCACAGCCAGCCCCCTGTGCTGTGGGAATTTTGTGGGCCACGGGAACTCACATAATTCTGTTAAAAACAAAAGGAAAAAGCATTTCTCATTTCTTTGCTTGTGCCCTGCCACAGCACTGTGCATGTAGTTCAGATCAAAACTTGCTTGACGCATGAGAAATACCAGCTGCCATCTGATTAAGACCTGAGAGGTTTATGAGGGAGCTATGAGTTCAGATCAGTTGGAAATGTACATGAGCTGCTTGGTATGGCCATAATGTCATGACCACAGGAAAGAGGAGAAATAGTGCATAAGTGTTCATTGTAGTACAGATGGGCTTCATCTTCTGATCCTGGGTGACTGCTGAACCTAGATCATGTTTGAGTGAAGGAAATTACAGAAAAATTCCATCAGATGCTGCTTAAAATTGCTGCAAGTTAAAGAGAACTGAGGCAATGGGATGAACTGCATAGAGCTTTAAAGGGGAGGGCAATTCCATAGTGGAAAGGAAGAGAAAATAGCAGAGAGGTAATAGGTTCACATCAGAGGAAGCAACTTACTTTGTGGCTATACAATTCTGGTGCTGCTTTGTGTGAAAGAGCATGTTCAAATTAGCAGAATATGTCTTGTCTTATGCATTTTAAGCTTCTTGCAACACTTAGAACTTTCTTTTAAGATGATTTTCTCAAACTCATTTAATGTCTTTATGCTTCTCCTTTAAGGATTTGCTCTGAACTTTAAGCATAACTGTTTTTTCAGATTTCTTTGAGACCAAAAATAGGCCTGAAAAGCTAATCATTAGATTCCCCTCTCTGTCTCTCAGGCTTGTAAAAATGAAACACTGATTAATTTTTACAACACTTAGGGAAAAAGTCAGACATGAAAATGTTATCCTGTGGCATCATCGCATATGCAAGCCTGCAAAAATGTTAAAGCTCTGCTTGGCAAGTTTCCTTTCAAATATTACTGTATGTTCTTTTCTTTGCTGTTGCTCTATTAGCTTTCTGTGTCTCAAACTTGAGTATAACTCCAGGGAAGGCTCAGATCAGTCTCAAAATGCTCATTGCAGTCTTTTGCCTGCCTATTACCAAATGGACCAAGGTTTTTAATGTCAGGTCACCCACTGCACTGGGACTTTATGACCATTTGAGTCTGCCTCTGGATTTCAGGACCAGATTTAGTATCTTGCACATTCTGCTTCCCCAGCCTCTTCAAATACTGTTTTCTCTCAGCTCCACAAAGGCTGGGTGAGATCAGCCGCCACTGCCAGTCTGCAGCTTGGGGGAGTCAGACATCAAAGCTCCTGTTTCAGCTCGACTTCAAAACCTTCCCAGTTTTAAGACTTGGCCAGGTAGCTAGAAGGAGTTGTAAGAGGAAAGCTGTAATGTGCAGGATGATGAGCTATGTGGAGGGCACTTTCCTTTTACTTTACACAATAAAAAAGTAGCAAGCGATAGCGATTTGTGCTTCTTATGTTCATGAGGGGTGTGAGACCACCTTCACCTTTTGACTAGTGCTATGAATAGCACAAGAACCACACCCAGGTCTTTCATCTTTATTCTCTCTGTCACAAACCTTTCAGCAGCCTTGGAGAAGCACTGGGCAAAAATCTGTTTTGACATCAAGGCGTCTGGTTTCAGTTAGGATACCAAATTCTTCCTTCATTTTCTTTCACTCCACCTTCTAAAGTTCTGTCTGCAGGTGCCTAAAACCAGCTACTGAGTAATAACTTTATTTAAATTTATCGTGGTCCCCACTGTCTCCCCTGGAGAAGGAACAAACTACCTGTCATTTTTGCAAGGACCTGGCTTTGTCTGCTTTCTGCCTGCAGGCACATTGATGCAAACATGAGCAGGGCTAGATGAGGTGAAGGAAAAGGGTGCACCCTCACTGCATTCTGCCAGTACAACATTGCCATGTCATACACTTGCAAACCTATGTCCTTCGTGTGTCCAGTGTTACTCAGTTTCAGTGTGCTGGTGATAAATGGTTATTGCATGTCTAGAGACTCTGGTGTCAGGATGATGCTGCTGATGCAAAGGAGATGAGAATTCTTAAATGGTTGCAATTCATCAAACTTGAGGAGAGGGGTGACCTCAGAAAAAGGCAGGCTGACAAGCAGTCATCTATTAGAGGTAATCTCGGTAGGATTTTGAGACAGAAAACTTCTTTTCTATGTTTTTAAGATTTATTTTTTACTTCTCACTATCCTACTCTGATTTGATTGGTAAGACATTAAATTAGTTGTTTTCCCCAAGTCGAGTCACTTTTGCCCATGATGGTAATCAGTGAGTGAACTCCTCCTGTTCTGATCCCAATGTTAAATTTTCTCTTCCCTGTCCTGCTGAAGGAAGTGATGGAGCAGCTTTGGTGGGCACCTGGCATCCAGCCAGGGTCAACGCGTCACACGATGTATGACCATTATCCCTTCCCAGCAGTGTCTTCTGAGGGTGTCTCTGTTATCAGACTGAATTACTTAGAGAAATTAAACTGCAATCTCCGCACTATCCATTAGCTGGAACTCTATTTGCGTATAGCAGTTGGGTTTTGGCACTCAAAAGGAGGAAGATTGTGCACAGCAAGCTGTCTGCCCAAAAAAAGATCTTCTGTGTAGCGCTTAAGACTGCGTAGGAACAGGAATGGCAGAAATAAGATGGGGACCAAATTAAACATCCGTTAGAACAGGGATGTACCTGCTAGATGATAGGCTGTGTTTTGGCCCTGTGCTTAGTATTTATCTCTTCTGTAAATCTTCGTGGGTTTTGTTATAACACACAACTGTTAGTAGAGAAATTTGCCCTGGCAATCCAATTGAAATAGTGGCAGGCCAGGCAATAAGGAGAAGTGCGATGGATCTATTTAGACTGATTTTATAGGCACCATTTCAAAACAGTGGCAACAAAACTAGACACATGCCCACTTAATTTAGTTATTTTATCAAAATTAAATAGATACCTCTAGATGCCACTATGAATATTGAAATATGAATTGTAAGTACTTGTATTAGTGAGACTTCATCATGTCTGGAATCTTAAATTTAAGGCCTAATCCTGCTCCACGTGAATGTAGGGGGCGTTTTACTTCAGGTTTAACTGGGAACATACCAGGAACCATCATGACAACAGTAATTTAAACTTGCTGGACTGCCTTAAAGGCACGGTGTAAGATTCCTGCTATATAAAAAGTAGAACCTGGACCTTTTACAAACCCCTGCCTGCAGAAAAGAGAAAATTTCAACTTGAGAATCAGCCAAGGAACCAAAAAAAAAGTACATTGAACAGCAATGTCGCTACCTTAACTGTGTGAGTTCCAGAATTCCTCGGGGGATATATGTCTCTATAGATATTTTACGAGGGTAGGAAAAGCATGTTCATGACTTGAGTGTGCATTTTATAGACAGACCGTACAGCTAGTGCACATTAAGCAGCAATAGTTGTGTTGTATAAAAGCACTTATGGTTTACAGTTTCATATTGTAAGTGATACTCGACTTAGCCAAGCCTGTGCCAAAGTCAGAACCTTCTGGGAGATGTTCCTGGGGGAATAAATACCCTCAGCAGAGGCACAGCTCCGTGCAGCATGTCAGTTCTGCTGTGCCTGTTTCTAGAGAGCTACCGAGAGCTGTGAGTATTTGGAGAGCCCAAATACGATCTGCTGCGTGCGTCTCTCTGCTGCAAGAGCCTCATGTTTCACTTCACACTTGGAGCTTATGAGATCTTGCTGTGCCTGGGGCAATTGCATTTGTCCCTCTGGGAAGGAGAGCTCAGGAACCATAAAAGGGTACAGATGATGCTCCAACCACTTGTGCTGCCTGGCTTGTTGCCACTCAGTTTAGATGACTCCATCACAATCTTGGGAGGCACACAAAAGGTGTGTAATTAGAGCAATTTACTATATTTGACTTTAAATTGTGCTCCCCACAAAGAGACAGTCTTGAATTTAAAGCCTCCCAAGCCACACAGGTGGATAGGGAACACCTAAACAGCATTTGCATAGGACACATCAGATTTCTTTGTATCAAACATCACTAAATCTTCCTCTGGCTATCCAATTTATCTGGAGATGCAGAAATTGTTTCTAATTCAGTAACTCAGAGAATCCTGTCAGTGAGAGGCACCGTATCCGTGTCAGGACCATGTATAGGTAAGTTTCTGTGTAAGCCTGGCTGTGGTACAAAACTTGCTGTGTATCACTTCTGTCCCTGCAGCATCCAAGTGCTTCTCAACTTCCAGTATCATAGCTGTAAAGCCATGAGGCGACAATTTTCCCTACTACAGTTGGGAAGTGAGGTACCAAGATGCTAAAACTCAGATTCATGTTTAAATATTTGTGAGTTAGTTAAAGAAATTTTGTCGCAAAGCCAGACCTGAAGTGATTTACCTAAAATCCAGAGATGCTCACTTCAAAGGCAGGAAATGATGAGGAAAACTGAAGACATAAGTCAGTGCCCTGACCACAAATACCACATCCACTGAAACTGGTACTTCTAGGCCCTGAAAACTAGTAAGGGGAAAAAATAACTCATTTTAAACCAGCAGGCTAAGCTCTCTCTGCCCATCGTTAGGTACCATTCTTCTGCAACCTGCTGAGCTGCTGCCTCCTTCCAACGATTCATTTCAGCATATGGGCCTCATTTGGTCAATGCAATAAGTATTCCTGTAAAATTTAACAGGTCTCCTGGCAAAGGTGAGACGGGCTCACTTAATGCAAGTTCACTGTCAGCACTAAGCGCAGCATTTATCTGTGGCCTCCGGTGCTGGAAAGGCCTCAGACCAGAGGTGTGAATTGCCAGTGATTCTCAGCAAAGGCACTGCAAGTGCCTTCGAAAATCAGGGTCTAAGTTGCATTGAACAGCTGAAACGTCCTTGCTGGGGTACACTGCCTCCTTCTGACAGAACTGGCTCAGCTGAACGGCAGAATCCCTCCTTCCCCACTCCACTTCCAGCTCTCTAGGTTCAGTGATCTGTGTTTGACTGGAGAGAGACGGACAAAAAGAAAAGACCGAGTTCTTGATCCTCCTAGCATGTCTCTGAAGTGTTTAAAAAAGAAATCAGGGAAAAGGCTCAAGGAAAATAGACTTACATTGAGAGCACCCTAAATCAACCATCATCCGAGGGCTTACTGAATCCCAGAATCATTTCCTTTGGAAAAGACCACTGAGGTCACCAAGTATAATTGTTTACCTGGCACTGCCAGGTTCACTGCTAAGGCATTTCCCTAAGGGCCACATTTATGTGATCTTTAAACACCTCCAGGGATGGTGAATCCATCACTTCCCTGGGCATCCTGAATCTCTACAAACCAAAGTTGACCCTGCCAGGACAATTCCTTGGTTCCCAAAACAGAGCAGAGGTTGATGATAGTACAGACAGATGCGTGGAGGTCTGGAGGAGCTCTGCTTGAGGACTTGGGGTTCAGTTTTGTGTATTTTTTAGAGGAAAGTCTTTAATAAGCACAAGTATTAAGGTCTTCCAGGTGGCACCCGTGATCCTGACTCTTCATTTGTAGCTAAAACAGCCCTCATTTTCCCGATCGCACCTGACCTCCAGCCACCTGTGTGCAGTGGGAACGAGACTTTATCCCACGCTGTGGCTCATCACCCACTTAATCAGGGGATGTCCCGCCCTCTGGCCGTCCGGTGCCCTCTCTTGGGAGGAGGCCGGTCCTGCTGGCCGTCGTAAGCCGATCTGCCTCCAGCTGTCCTCGGCGCTGGGATGGAGCAACGGAGAGTGAAGAAGGGGTAGGAATTCGACTCCGCTAAAAATAGAGGCCGCGCAGCCCCGGTGGCTGTTGCCTGTCCCGGAGACCCCCGGTGCGGGGGCTGCACTTGTGGGCGCGTTGCCTCTCCTGCCGTGGGGGCAGGATATGCAGAGGAGTGCCCGGGCCACGAGGAGGGCCGTGCCCTGAGCATATTGCCTTCCCTCGGGGGTGTCCGGCTCTACCTTGTTCCCTGTTGGTCTTGAGAAATCCATTGTGTCCGCCCCCTCCAAACAGGCCATCAGCCCATTTTGGTGGGGTGGAGGGGGGTGGGGAGGAAGAGATTGGAGGAGTCCGGCTGCCGCACCGACGGGCTCCCCCAGGCACTTCACGGCTCGCCCTTCCCAGTATTTTATTTTGGGAGATACCGAGTAGGGCCAGGCTCCAAGGGGCGCCGGCTGCATTGGGTTTCTCCTTCCCTCCCTGCGCATCCCGCGCTCCCTCCCTTGACGGCAGCCCCGGTCGTAGGAAATTTTGCCCCCGCCAAGGAGGGCGGTGGGGGGACAGGACACGCCGTTTTGTAGCACAGCGGACATCTGGCTGCTCTTGGGGGTCCCCTCCTGCTCCCCGAGAGCTGATGGAGGGGAGGCAGGGAGGGGGGTGAGCGCCGCCCCACGCCCCGGGGCAGAGCAGTAGAGCTGGGAGGGGGACGGCGCAGGCTCTGCGTGTTCCCGGTTAAAGGGAATCCGGTGCCCCCCTTTTCCCTCCATGTCCCCCGGCCGGTTCTTTGCTCTCCTGCGACGGCAGCAACAGGCTGCTGGGCGCGGGACCGGGCGGTGCCGGGGGCTACAGCCACTTGGCCGGAGCCTCCCCTTGTGAGATGGAGGGGCAGTCCGGGTCTGCGCCACCCCCAGCCCGGCGATGGGGCACCGTCCCGTAGCTGGAGGGCAGCGGGGGCGTG
>VXAY01007089.1:5733245-5863682 GCA_013399855.1 Oxyruncus cristatus | reverse complement strand
CCCCCCCCCCCCCCCGTAGTATTGGATGGGGAAGGGGATGCGCGGAACCGGGGAGGGCTGAGGGGGCAGCTCCAGCGCTCCTTGATGCCGCGAGCGTAAACCTGCCGCCTCTTCTGCAGTGCCGGGGACTCGCGTCGTCGTCCTCCTCCTCCTATCCGCGGCTGCAGCTCTGCTGCTCCATCCCGTTATTAATAAGGGAGGATGCGAAAACAGAGAAACCAAACCCCAACACAGCCAAGCAAACAACCCTCCCCAACTCACAGTACCCCCCTCCCCCGGTCGGTGGGACTTCCAGGACCGGCTGCGCTTCCCTGGCCCTGGGGAGGGGAGGCAGTGCCGGGGAGGCGGGGGAAGGAGGGGGCCGGGGCCAGGCAGACACAGGGAAAATCGCTTTTGTCTCCGGCACGGCGAGCGGCGCAGGGGCTCGGTGCTGCGGCTGCCGGAGCCCCCCGCTCCCCGCTCCGCTCCCGCAGGCACCGCGGCGGCGCCGCCGGGCTCCNCTGTTGGTGTTATTTCTGCCTTTTCGGCGTAGAGGATCCCCTACACGCACGCACGCTGCCCCCCGCCCGAGGTTTCTTTGGGTTCAGCCGGAATCCGCGACGCTCCCGGGGATTTTCCCACCCAAGCTGGGGTCTATGAGCGGGAAGGTGATCAAGCCCAAAGAAGAGAAAGATGCTTCCAAGGGTAAGGCAGGCGCAGCCGCCCCGATAAAGCGGCGTGTTCCCCGGCCCGACCGCGGCCAGCCCGACCTTACCGGGCTGGGAGGGAGGCACCGCTCCGCCGATAGCCCCTCAGCTCGGGAGACCGCGGGCAGGGGATCGGTGCCCGGCGTGCGGGGCGCTGCACCGGCACCCCGGCACGGCGGGGCGTGGGGGCCCGGCTCAATGCGGCACCGCCGAAAGTAAGTGCCCCCCCTTTCCCCGCCGAGGGGGGTGCGGCTCCCCTGCCGCGGGCCGGGGGTGCTCGGCGCGGCATCGGCCCCGGCGGGGGCGAGCGGGGCGGCGGAGCGGGGAGACATCGCCATGGAGACGCGGAGCCGGGGCACCGCCGGTGCCGGGGGGTGACCTCCCGGCTGGGGCTGCGCTCGGGGGGGTTTCCCCGACCCCGGTTGGCCCCCGGGACCGGCGGGGCGCTGGGGGCATGCGGGGGCGGGGTGCATGGGCTGGGGCTGTGCTGCACGCAGGGTGTCCCTGTCGCGGTGCGTGGCCGGGGGCGCAGTGCCCGCTCGGGGGGGCACGCACAGGTGGCGGTGCCCCCCCTTTGTCGAGCCCCCATGCCCAGCGCGGGGCTGTAGGGGACGTGCGGGAAGGGGCTGGTGCGGGAGCGCTCCGTGTCCCTCCAGAGCGGTGTTCCTGTGTGTTCCGACATAAATCCGTGTGTCGTCTCAAACGTCCATCTGGGTGGCAGGCTGGGGCTGCTGGGGTACCCGGTGAAGGGTATGGGCCAGGCCTCCCCTAATGAGGGAGAACCTGCTCCGTATTTACTAGTTTTATAAAACGTGATGGGCGCTTCCCTGGCATTTACTTTTTTAGCAGCCTGAGAGGCCAAATCGAAACAGTTCATCCTTTCTGTTCTGTTTAAAAAACTTTTTGGTTTCTTGATTTTGAAAAAGTTTGTTTAACGCTTCTGAGATTAATTTTTTTTTTAATGTGGGGGTTTTTACCCCCAACTATTTTTCTACTTCTATGTTGTCCTTTGACCAAAACCTTAGCGTTTGCATCAGATCATTTTTTATTATTATTTTTCACAGCAACACAAGTTCACCACTCAGTTGCATTGCAAAACCTTACATTTTTCTATATAAATATTTTTTACCTTTACGTTATCTTCTTTGAAGTTGAGTTGTGTTGTGGTTTTTTTTTTCTTTTATGGTGGCCTTATTCCCTAAATTATGCTTTGAATAATTTATTTAGCAATGCAGAACAAAAAATTCCCGCCTTTCTGAGGAATTAGTTTGCATGATTTAGAACTGTGTTGTAATCCTAAACAAAAAGAATTTGCCATACTTGTGCTATGCTTGCTTGAAAGCTTGTTTCGTTAAACAAAACATACATATTCCATTTTGTGCTATGATTAGCATTTCTAATGACACATTAACTTCATGTTTGAAAGTGCCTGTGTACAGGTTTTGGCACGTGTGTTTCAAAACATTGGGGCAAAGGCATTTGTATCTGCTGTTAATGAGTCAGTAATGACTTAGACATGTGAGGCTTCGATTTCTGTGGTGACAGTGTACCAGAAGGTGTATATTCTGAGGCTCCCAAGAAAAGCAGTTGATGCTGATACTCTGCTTCCAGGAGACGCTGGTTCGGCTCCTTGAGCTCGTATAAAAACTTTCTCTGTTATCACCAAGTGAAGAGGCAGTTTTAGATACAGCAGGAGGAGCCGGTACTCGTGTAAGGTGTTTTGCTACTGCTGTAGGGAAGTGAGTTGTGGTTAACGTCTGTGAAATATGCTTTTAAAAGGCTCCAGGTACGATGATAAAGAGGTAGCATTTACCAGTAAATATATAGGCTGCATGGCCTTCTTTAGCCTCCTGTGCTGTAGGCGAAAATAGGAAATGTTTTTTCCTCTGGACCACCTGAACTTTCTTTTGGTGTTTTTGAGTGTTATTGCTCTCAGTGGGAAACATTTAATTTGGATTTAGCACAGTAAAACCAGGCTGTGATGGGTGGTTTTTTTGCTTGATTTTGTTTGTTTGTTTGTTTTATACAGTCAAACAGTAATTTGGAAAGGATGGTATGCCATTTCCTGCATTTTTCTGCCGCTATACAGTGGCATTGGAAATACTTCAGTCCTGAGAAAAACATCTTTGTTTTTGAGTTAGTTGGTCCCTCTTTCAAAGAACAATATAATCACATTTCAGGTAAGAGTAGTTTGTGGTGATATGTTCATGTATCCTACGTTCTGTAAGATATATGATGTAAATTTAATACCTGCTGTAAATGCAGGTGTCCCAGGGTTATATTTGCATAATAAATGTGGAGTACTTTGTCAGTGAGAGCAGTGTCAGCTTTTCTTACTCCTGAAGCTTTCTTACGCATTACAGGTCATGCATGAAATGAGACTTTGCTGTAGTTCTCTACAGAACTTGAGGAGGGCCATAATCAGCCCAAATGTAAAGAGCTGCTCTGTGTGAGTTGTGAAATGGCACTTTCTGCAATCGGCTTTTGTGGTGGGCCTTTGTAGAAAAACTTGACTTATACAGAACCTTGAAAGGCTGTGGATTTTGGTAGGAGTCAGCACAATCCAGAGCAAGTACTTACTGTCTTGCAGTGGGTATTTTCAGTTAAATTGCCCTCTCTCATAAAGCCTGTGGTGGTGTCAGTGGAGTTGCACAGGTGTAATAGAAGTACCAAAATCTATTTTTAATTAAATAATTGTGATTTTTCACTTCTTTTCTGAAGCGAGAGGAAAGTGACTGCTTGCTTCAGAGTCCGTTGGTTGTTCCACTTACAAGTCCTGCCTAGAAAACCCAGTGATGACTGTTTTGCCTAGAATTTGGCTGCTTTTAAAACTGGCTGTGAATGTTTGAAAATTAACTATCCCAATCTAAATAAAGCTCCTGGATTAACCTAATGAAGTCAGGGATGTGCACCTTTACTTTCTGCAAGGTGCTGCATTAACTGTGAATGTATGCCTGTAAGATTATGGCATTGATTCCCTCCCCCCACCCTCAATTTCTTTTTTAACTGTGTGTTAGGGGGATGCAGGATGCCATAAGCCCACGGAGTCTCCAGGCTGTTTTAAACAGGTAGACTGGCAGCACTGCTGCTGCTCCAGAGTGGTGTCTGTGCAAAGCAAACAAGCAAACAACTTGTTCCAGAGAGCAGCCTTGTCCACTCTGTGTTGGTGGTCTCAAACGCGGGGCAGGTTTCCGTGTCTCTCCTCACTCTGCGTTTGCTCTGAGGTTAAGCAGGAGTATGAGGATCTGTGTAACAACAGCTCAGCATCCTGCAGTGGTCGTATGATGGTTGGTAACAGCTCTTCTTCCCTTGTAGTAATGTGCTCAGGAAATTCCCCTGGGCAGCAGAACAGTTCCCACCTGCCAGGTTCTTTTCCTGCCTCACAGCTGGTGTGCGGAGAGCCGTGTGTGTGGCAGGACAGGTGACTTTCCCCAGTTCTCCCTCAAAATGTTTTTGCTTTGCACTTTGAGAACAGTATGTGGAGTGTCCCCAGCGATCCCTGGGGCTTTGTCAACACAACTTATTTGAATGAAATATTTGCTAACCTTTTATTTGGGGGGAGAGGTGTGGGGCAGTAGAAGAATACAGGGCATTAGAAAGGGAGCTGAGACATGCTGAAATCCCTGTCCTTTGGATCTGGGCCTTAAAAAGCTCGTGCTGTCTGGTATTACAGCCAGAATCTTTCCAGAGGCTGCTGTGCAATTCGTGTGGCTCCTCTGAGGAAAGTCAAGAGACGGAGCAGAGAGTCTGAAACTAAATCTGAGGAATGGATTCATCCACATTTGTTTTTCTTTTTACCTATGTTAGTATACTAACATATACTATTGGCTTCCCCATCAGGGCATGAGGAAGGTGTCTTTTCCTGTCACTGTGTTGTCACCACAAGAAACTTTGACTGCTTTGTCCAAATGTCTGATAACCTCAGCCATAAGCAGTGAGAAAATGCAGAGTATATTTTCTTCTCCAGAAAGCTAAATAGAAGTATTTTTGAAGCTGAGAGCTTCTAATCTGAGAGGAGTGTATTGAAATAGTGACAGTAACAGTGAAGACTTTGGAAGTACAGGTACTATTCCATTTCAGTGACAGCAGAAAACAAAGCACTTAGAGAAATCACTTGGCAGGAAAAATAGAAGTCAGAATTTTGAGGTATCTATTACTGCTTTTCCTGGCATAATGGGAATATAGTATAATGCAGCTTATGATTGAAAGGTCTGGAGAAAAGCCGACAAAAATAAAGAAGCTGATCTCAACAGTTATATTTCTATGGTACTGAATCATGAGACAGTAACTTACTTCAGGGATTGAAGAAGAGCAGCCTGTAAGCTGACCACGTCTTGGTCTGAGTCCACGAAATCAAAATTAGCAGCAAGTGCAGACCTGTGTGAGAAGGGGGAAGGGAGCACAGCACTAACAGCCTCATCTGCTGCTTGGGCAGCTCAAGTGGAAGGCAAGGCATTTCTTTGCCTCTCTGTCAGAAATTTGGGTGCCAATTCTTTTGTGTATCAGATAAAAAGCCCCACCAAACTTCAGCAGCAGCTTCAGTTTAGGATATGAACTTGAGTATCCGTTCAGACAGATGTTTGCCAGCAGTAGATTGGGTCTTCTCGTGGTCAGTTGGTGTTATTGACTTACGCATCAGAACTTGTGTTTGTTTTATAAACATTTAATGACATCAAAGAACGAGTAATTAAACTCAGTGCTTTTGTTTTATTCACACTAGAAATCTTTGTGCCTCTTGTCTGAAATTTGAGATTGCAGATTCAGTTTGAATGGGTGCCTTCATTGCCCACAGGAAAGTGACAGCCAAAATCTGAGGCACGACCCACCCCATCCTGGATGGTAATGCTCCAGGTTACAGTAGATACTTAGCTTTTGGCTGAGGTCCTGAACCATTCAAAATTCCCATTGACATCAGGGGGAGTTCTCTGTGTCTGCCCGTGGCATTGCCTCTGATTAGTGGGTGGTTGTTAATGTGCCCATGCTTGGAATATTTACAGTAACTACCTCCTGTTATGACTCATTATCTGTGACTGGTTTTGGTACCACAAACTACAGTAACTCTCTATGAAAGATAAATTTATAAAAGAAACATCCTTTTCTCTAAATCCAAAGACAGTGGCCCCTCATATATGACAGTAAAACACCAGCCATTAAAAAATGGACCTGGCTTTGAGATCAGGATGCCAGCACATTTGTGCCAATGCTTTGTAATGGTTTTCAGTGTTAGCTGAAGAAATCCACAGTAAGGCAGGATTTTCAGGGACGAGCTCCAAACTCAGGTTTGTGAGAGTGTTGGTTCTCACATGGCTGCTGCCCGTGCCAAAGAACTCGTGTTGCACAGAAGGTAGTAAAAGGCAGTCATCTTTGTTTTGCTTCTGAAAGAAAACTTAGTAATAGTTGCTTCTTGGCAGATGCCAAATCTCATCTTGAAAGGAAAAACTCTCAGGCAGATGAAGCCTGGAGGATGAGTAACCCCATGGAGCACTGCAGGGGACTGCAAAGGGGTGAATAGCAGCATCCACAGCAGATGCCAGAAGCCTGAGCCATGCAAAGTCTTACACGTCTCTGGTCTGTGGCCACCCACAATATGCTGGAGACTTGTCATGGAGAAATGTATTTTTGCCATATATTGTGCCATTTACTGTGATTTCCTGCACTGGTCTTACCCCAGCGCTTTGGGAATTTTGTGCTGCGGTGTAGCCTTGGGTCAAATGAATGTTAATTTTCTTCCTCTGTTCTTCATTGTGTTAGTGCTACAGTGTATTGAGGAAAAGAGGTGGATCCAGAGGTATGTGAACCACTTCCTCAGGAGCAAAGACTTGGCAAATCCTGTTCTTCAGTCTCCTCACTGCAAGCAGTGAATCCATGCCTTTATAAAATCCTCTCTGAATCTAGATGTGTGGTTAGTCCTGTGTCCAAACAAAACATCTGTAAATCTGGGAGGACAAGCTTGGCATTGTAGCCAACCTACAGCTGAGCATCTTCATACCAGGATTGTTTGTGTTTCTGTATGTTGGAGAGGAATTTCCCTGTAGATTACTGGATGCTTTCATGGATTCAGTGATTTTAGATCTATTTTGTGGGACTGAAACTTTCTTAGCCACTTGGATTTCTCGTAGTTGAGCCTGTCTGTAGGGTCTCTATACCCCAAACAGTGTTTTACTTTCCTCAACTTTGTGTTTTGGCCTAAAAGAATTCCCTGTTTTTCCCAAAACCCATCTTGGCCAAGCTTACATGAAAAGATATATTAAAATGAAACCCCTAAAGGAATATGTTATTTACAATAATCTTTTTATTTTTGTGTGGTGTCTTGGGTAAAGGATTTCCTTGAATTGCCTGGTCTGTTTTCTTGCTCAATATTTGTATTGTTTTGCTGAGAGAAATGAAGGTGAAAATAATTTGAATTGCACCCTCAGGCAGGTAACAATTCAGTTCTTTTCATGAAGAGAGTGTAAAGTGGGACTGTTCTCCACTTAATTAGTTTTGTGAGAGTGATGTATAAGGCAAGGTCAGTGCTAAAGGAAGAAAGGGCTGGCATGGATTGAACGCTGCTTACGTTGTTTGAATAATTAGAGCATCACTCTGAGGTGGGAGGGAGCAGAGGGACAGAAATGAAGCAGGAAGAAGAGATATTCCTGAAATAGCAATCGAATTGCCATTGGTCTGGGTTGCATTACACATACACTGCTCAGGATTGACTAAGTCTGAACTGGTGGTGGTCCATTACCTTTGACACTGTGGTTGTGACTGTAAGTGAAATGAAGATGTATTTATAGAGATCACTCTGTTTTGTGGCCTGGGTGATCTGCAGATGCTTTTCATCTGAGGTTGACATAATTGATATAAGCCCCTCTTGTTGCTTTAAGAATAAATTGTTTAATAAGTGCTTGGTATTTCTGATACCTGTGCTTTTAGTTACCGCCCAATTTAGGATTAATTTCTTCTGTGTTCATGGGATCAGGTCATGCACCATGTAATCCTTATCTGACCTGAGTGATCCACAGGCATTTGCTGGCTTTTGTAAAGTAACAACTTCATCCCTGTTCATCACTCTTGGATGCCAGCACAGGGGTTCCAGTCAGTGCTCTACTTCTCTGGTGGACTTCTCTGTTCCTGTTTGTGTAAGCTTTAACAACTGAGACTGGCATCCCAGGGGCGGGATTTCATCAGCAGTAGTAGCATTACCCATCTGATTGTTCTGCTAATCGTCTCCCTCCTCCATCCCCTTAAAACACACTTTGCCAAGAGGGAAAGTGCTGATGTGGTGGGTTGACCTTGGTCACCCAGTGCTCTCTTGCTCACTCTCCTCAACGGGACAGGGAGGAGAAAACGAGACAGAAAAGCTCATGCACTGAGATGATAAAGATGGGGAGATCACTTACTAATTACCATCATGGGCAAAACAACATAGATTTGGGAAAAAACTGATGATTAAGAGTTGGATGGTGAGAAATAAAGACAAAAACTTGAACATCTTTTCCACTCCTCCTGCTTTTTCCCCAGGGTCATCTTTACTTCTCTTATTCCAAACTCCTGCTCCTCTGCCCGAGCACTGTGGGGAATGGGGGTGGTTGTTGGTCAATGGGAGCTCTCCTCTGCCATTCCTTCCCCCTCCCACTCTTCCCCTGCCCCAGGTGTGGGCCCTTCCCATGACCTGCAGCCCTCGGGATAGACCTGCTCCAGCATAGGCTCTCCGTGGGCTGTGGTTCCCTAAGGCACATTTACCTGCTCTGCTCTGGTGTCTTCCACCTGTTCCCCCTATAGGGAGACCACAGGCCCCAGCATTTTTCCTTGTTTCCAATGTGTTTTCCCAGAGGTGCCACCGTTGTCGCTGCCAGGTTCGGTGAGGCCTTTGTGGAACCTTCCGGAACCGTTTGGAATGTGGTGGAACTCTTGGGGCAGCCGCTGTTCCCACCTCACAGAGGCCCCTGGCGATGACACCTGGGCACGGACACACAGCTCAGCTGCACAGGGATGTGGTGACAGCCAGGGCTTGTGGCTCAGCCTCAGCATCTGCTGACTAAGGTAATGGGCTAAACCAGAAAGGAAAGCTAACAGGAGAGGAGCAGGGAAGAGAGCCAGTAGGGGAAGGGAGTGATGTAGAATGAGCTCCAGGTAATCCACAGCACCTCATCTGTTCACACCCAGCCTTGCACACTTTTACCTTGCCAGCAGACACACAGATGGAGAGAGAGATTTCTTCTGATTTTGGGTTTTCAGCCATTTTTTTTCAGGAGTTGTCAAGAAGATAAGTGTTGGTTTTTTTCCCCTTGCATCTCTAAGTAGTTCACTAGTACTGGCCACAATGTTCAAGTAGCTTGGGCTGGATTTACTTCCACACATTTTCAGCGTGCTGTCAAATTGCTTACACAGAAACATTTTTGCTTTGGATTTTACTTCTGCTGCGAAGTTTTATGCAGCTACTTTTTATGTTCAGTGGCCATAGGAATTTCTTATGTTGCTCTTATTTCTCAGTTTGCCCAAGTTGTGCTACAGTGCTGCCTCGAAAATGATGAATTTTTTAATTGTAGTTATACACAGTGCTCTGAACTGCTGTCACTTATACTTTGTTCTTCCGAGTGCTTCAAGAGGATAAGACACTGTGATGGACCCAATTGACACTGCAAACCATTGTCACTTTTTGTGGGGTGCAGGGGTGGAATACCTGAACCGTGAAAGTCTTTCCCAGTGAAATAAAGATGTGGTGGTATTTTTGGGAGTTGTAATATTGGTGGGAATCACAGGCCTATGCGTTTCCTGGGGGAATCGTGATTTGTAATTATTTGAGACCTTCACGTGGTGCAGGTACTCCTTCCTACGCCATACTGAGGATGTTGAAGTAGTATTTCTTCTCATTGCAAAGAGGAGAAAGGTCTCTGCAGCCATACTGATGTACAATCAGTGCAGGTTTGTCATGTGCTCTGCTTTACTTTTTCTTCTCATCTTGCATACCAGTGACTGCACGTTCACAGCCTGCCAAAAATAGCTGACTGTTTTCAAGTGATTGGGTGAGGAGAACTGGAATGACTTTCATTTGCTGCTCTTCTCTTCTTCCCCCCTCTGCCCCGCGTTTGCTTTCTGAGGAACGAATGTTATTATTTTATGTATTTTGGTGGAAGTCAATAAAAAGTGGTAAAAGTGAAATAAGGCAAAAGGGATCAAACAGCAAGTTTGTTCTTGGTCACCTAATGGAAAGGCTACAGCAGCAGGAAGTCAGCAGTCTGACTCCAGCCATCCCAGGAGTTGAGAAAAGATTTCTGGGATGAAGTGTGGCCTGTTTCAGATCCACTCCAGTGTCAGGATATTTCATGGCCAGGGAGGGTGATAAAGGAATGTGTCTTTTTTAATGTTGGAGTTTGGTTGGTACCTAACCTGTTAAGCACATAGGGTTGTGTTGCTCGGCCACTGGGAAGCAGCATATTTGGTTTCTTTAGCTGGAAGAGGGGTTTGGGTGTTTGTTTTGGGGTTGGGTTTTACGTGGTTGTTTTTTTGTGTTTTTTTTTCTTTTCAGAATATCAATGGAAAAAACAGTTTTCAAGTTCTGTTTGTATAACTGTGTCTTTGCAAGGAATTTCTATCACATGATTTCTGGGGCATTGTGAGTAACAAACGTATAAACAATAGTCTTTTCATATTGGGTGCCCAGTTGGTTGGCAAAAGGAGGGAAAACTTTGTAGATAATAATGCAATAACTCATGTACAAGGAGAGAACAGCATGGAAGATACGAGGAAGGTAAATTTGTACTTCTTCCTAGTAGTTAATTTACAAACAGTTGATGTTCTTGCTAAGGATGCCTAATTTAAGTGGCAGCAATGAATGAATGTAGAGGAGAGCAAGATTGTGCAAAGCTGTGAAAATTGTCAATTATTTTCATGGCAACTTTCAATGTTTAAACATTTGAATTTGTTCCCCCACTGGATGTATGCAAAACTTCTTTGAGGTTACTCAGGAAAAATAGGCACACTGGAACTATTTGAGGGAAAAAGACCTGTCAGGTCTTCCTTCTGTGTCCTTGTTCCACCCTTGGTCTGAAAAGGCCTCCTGTCAAAACTGGGATGGTTTGAATATGATCAGAAAAATTACTCAGGCGCTTCTGAACAATGTTAGGAGTAGATTTTGAAAGACACAATAGTCAAAAAAAAGAACAACCAACCAACCAACCAAACAAAAAAACCCCAAAGAAACAAAAGCACAATTTCAAGTCAATGGCATGGAGGATGGTAGGAAGCTCGGTAGGAAGCTCTGTAGGAAGGTGGGGAGGGTTTGTATACGTGTCTTTCGGACTGGAAGTGTCTGGTTTTATTTCACTGCACACTTGATAGTGAAGGATGAACTTCCAATCGCTTTGCGATTTGTGGAATGAATGAGAGAATGCCAGGATGAGAATGGAAAGGGGAGGAAGTATGATGGAGTGACAGGGGAAAGCAAATTCTGTAAAACTTTGAACGGTAGAAAATTAGCTTTGAAAAGGCTCTGGAGAGCACAAGGAAGCTGAAAAATGTAATGGAAGAGGAGATATTATGGGCGTAATTTATCACTGTTTCCGGGCATGTAATAATAGCCTGGCTGTGTATTTTTTCACTGTGGAGTGTGGATTTGTGAAGAGCAGAGGAGATGGGAGTATCTGAGGCAGGAAGTGATCAGTGGGAAGAGTTTTGGTGGAACCGGGGTCCAAGGGAGAGGTCAAGTTAGCAGTGATGTAGAGGTGGAGATAGTGAGGCACAAGGAGGAAAAGGAGCTCATGGATTTGCTGCATCTCCAGGGCTTTCCATAAGGGGACCAAAGATACGTGTTTATCATCACTGTGGTCAGGAGTTGGCAAAATCATTAGCATTTGAGACACTGAAACTGCAAATACTGAGCATATAAAGAGAAATACCTTTGCAGACCAGGCTAACTGGCTGAGTTCATTGCCTAAGGATGTTTTCTACCAGTTGGGTGTTTTTCAGATTGTCTGAAAAGCACACAAATTGTAAAGTGGCAGGAGAGGCTGAAAATCTAATCAAGAGAGACAGAATTGGGCTTACAAGTGAAAAATAAATAGTTAAATATCTACATTGGAAACTGAAGAGGGGAGACCCAACTCTGTTTGATGTGCAATCTTCTAGTCAGTCAGAGTTTAAGGATCTAAAAGAACTTCAGTCATCTGGTCTGATTTTTCACCTTTTCAATTTACTAAACTGGGTGTATCTTTGTGATGCTTATTAAAATCTATGTATATTTGTTCAAACACACAAAACCAAAACTTTTTGTTTAAATGAAGTCTTCAAATTGTGCTCTGCCCATGCTTAAGTTTCCTGGTTTTCATTTACCATAGGAAAAAAATCTATCCTGGAGTTGCACCAGGTTGAGACAAGTGCTGTCCTTTTAATAACTAGTCCTGTGAAAGCCCACATGTGGCAACCAATGTCAGTGAGCCTTGTGACCCCCAAAAGTGAAGTCTGGAATAACTAAATTTACTAATTATCAGGGATTTAAAGGCAAAATTTTTCACTGATAAAGCAGCTTAAAAAAAATTTAGGCACTTGAGTTTTCTAAGGGTGTGAATGGGGTTAACTTCTATATCAGCATGGAAAGCAAAAAATCCCCAACAGCCCTGTCTTTGGAACTCTTAGCAGTAATATTGAGCTGTAGTGTGAAAGCACACAGGTTTGACAGAATAAAACACTGCAAAAAGACTTGACAATCTGTTCTGCAAGGTGCCAAGCATTTTTTCATTTACCAAAAAACTGTTAGCACTCTGGTTTGGGCCTCCTGTCAGTGAATGTCATGTATTCCTGTCATGTCATGTTCCCACTATCACAAATTCTTACGTTAAATGTATTTCAGAAGGAGCAATTGAGTGTGGATGAGGAAGTCTGAGTGAGTGACAAAAGGCTTATAAAAGAAATCAAGAAAACATAGCACACTTTCATCCCTCTCATTCAAACGTGTGTGAATGAGCTGTTTGTCAAGGCAGTACCTCTGTCACTAAGAGAAGATAATACATCACTCTTCTTTCATAAAGTTGTGAATATCGTTGCTGTTAATTCATCAGCAAATTCTTCCACTCAGTGTGAAACACCCAGTTCTTTTATATGTCCTTTCTTAAAGCGCTTTGGTCTTCTCAGTCAGATCTCCACTCGTTTTATTACTGCTTTAAACATTTTAAACTATCGCTGTTCATGGGACATGCGTTTGAATAACTACTGGTAAGAGACTTTGATAGCTCATCTGTGTTTATTTGGGTGACACCTTATAAAGGACAGAACCTGAACCAGTACTGTCTTGTCAGGTTAGATTGAAACATGATTTGTGCTGCTCAGTATCAGCCTTGCTGAGTAATATCCTCAGTGGGAGCATGATATGCTTTGCATTTCATAGTGCTGACCGCTGTTGTGATGAATATTTTAAATGTTTGGTCTCCTTTTCGTTTTTCCTTTAGAATAAGTGTTGGGGGGTTTTCTGTGTTGAATCAAAGTTTAGTTTTGCAACAAGCCTGAAGATTGCTAGAATAAACTGTAACTTTCATATTTAGGCTTGATTCTGCAGGGTGGGATTTTGTGTGTAGAATGAACTGCAGTGATAGTTCCAGCAGGTTTAATAGAGACAGAAGAAGTATGTAAGAGAAACAAATTCAGTTCCTCACAGCTGATCTTGCAATGGCAGAAAACCGTGTTGGTGAATAAAAATGGAGCAGAATCCTGTACTTAGTTTGCCTCCCCAAAGATCGCCTGGAAGATGCTGCAACTGAAACAGTGTGGTGTGAAGTTTTACCGTGTACTGTGCTGGATGGCCTGGGAGGCAGCTGCCACTTCTCAGTTCTGCTGTTTTATGGCTGTTTGTGCTTCAAAATTTGGCTTTGAGAATTATGCTATATAATTCAGTCTCCTGCGTTATCCTCATCTTTATCCCTTTTTTACTTATGTTTTACCTTTATTCATAAGCATAAGGATTATTGACTCAATATTCTTGATGATTAATATCTTGATGAATATGGTGTGAGTAGTCTTTAAAAGGTGGTGTCATCAGTTTTTGACTCCATCTGTCTAATACCACCACAAAGTACGGAAATATTAGTTTTGTGTGTTTTCTATTCAGTATTCAGATCTGCAGTGTGCTGTAGAATATCTGTGTTTTACCGTGTAGAGAGAATGGCTGACGCTTTAGAAGTTCAAGCTAATACTACTGTGATTAGTTTAAGTTTATTGCCAGATAAACAAGATCTTTCTGTGGAGCATGACTGTATTTGTAGGCTTAATGCCCTGGCTGCACTGATATGAGAAATCAGTGGGTTGGCTGATGATTAGGCCCAGCTAACACAGTGTCTCAGAGCACCAGGCAGTTTGAAGCTTACAGTTGAACTGCGGGATGAAACCAGATCTGCCTTTGGTTTTGAACTTCAAAATCTCATAGCAATGAGGCAGGCTGCCCTAGTCTGCCCAGCTTTATTTTCCAAGATGTAATTTATTCCTTGCTCAATGACTTGGGTAAATCAATTAAAATTCTATGTGTGTGTGTGTAACAAGGCTTTGATGTAAGCTAATGGATCAAGACAGGCAGGCATGTGAGCAAGGTGTGGGGTACATCTTAAAGCAGAAGGCCAAAACTTCGTGAGCTTTCTTTTGGTGTGGTGTGGTGGTAGCTGAATTCCCATCCTCTGTAGTAACAAGCTTTTCTCTGAGTGCTATGGTGTTAAACACTCATCTTTGCATGTATGCAGGTTAGGTTTTTTTCAGTCTGTCCTGCTGGAAACAGGTCATGTCTTGTTCCTTTCACCTTCATCCAGAAAAGAGGTTAAGGAAGGTATGTGTGAAGGCAATCTCAAAATGCAAAGACTCTCAGTAGTCCATATCTGTCAGTAGGCTAATATTGTTCACTAATGATTTCCTGCACCTTGACTACCTCTGAAAACTGGTCTGTTTTTCAGTTTCTCTGCCTCTGTGGGATGCAGCTTGAGATGACAAACATGTAAATCCTTCCTTTGCTCCTGTAAGGAGCATGAATCATAAGGACCTACTTTAGATCTGCACAGGAAAGTTCAGCAAAGAGGGAATGAGCACCTTGCCAGGCTCTCCTGCAAAGAAAAGGTCCTTCTTTATCCCCAAAATGGGCAATTGGTGTCTTGACACATGGCTCACACAGAGCGTCTGCTGCCGGGCAGGGGAACGGCTGCTTGTGCTGCCCAAGCAAGCACATGTGCGTGAGAAGTGGCAGGAAAATCAGCATCTGTTAAGGACCCAGCCTTCCAGTTCATCACTCCATGATATTTTTAGAGTTGTAATAGTTCATTGCCCTTGCTTTTCCTCCCCAGGAAAATGATATCTTTGCTCAAGCTGCATGTGAACTATTGGAAATGGATGAGTTGTTTGTGATCCTGAATCCAAAGGGAGGGCAGGTTTCACTTGCTGCAAGCTCTTCCCTTTCAGGCCCAGGGGAAGAGCTGATGAAAAGCAGTGTTGCCAAATCTTATTTTTAGCTTCTGTCCTATGGTGGTGTTTTTGTTGCTGTTGTTTAATCATTTGGGTTTCTTTTTTAATTTGGACTGCTTCTGTTAGGGGTCATGTTCTGTGAGAACAGCATCATGCTGTGTTTTTTTTCTCTTGGTATTACTTGGGGGCCCAGCCTGGACAGGTAAGTGCCCTGTGGCTGATGTATCCATGCTGTTGATGTGACTGGCACGTTACTGTTGTTGCAAGGTGCCTTGTAAAACAAGCACACTGCCCTGGGCAAAATTAATTTCTTGGTATTGATGTCGTTATTGCATTGTCTCCTCCAGCCCCTTGCAAATATTGCTGTTGTCACATTGACTGCATCTTATTGTCCTGGACAGAGCCAGCTGAGGTGATTCTGTAATGCAGATGATATACAGATACCTAGGGTGTCCTTGGTAGACTCATCCCATGGCTTGATGTGCCAGTTACCAACCTGGTGGAATATTTCTGTTTGGTTTGGTGTTAATAATTCCAGCCTTCCTGCTCTGCTTGGGTACTGAGACGACTTGCTGTCCATAAAACATCCACAGTAGTCTGTCAAAGGTGCTTTTTGCCACATGCTCACTGAAAACATTTTTTCTGAGAACATTTGGTTTAAACTGCTGTGAAAATATTCTTTATTGGCTAAGTGGCTATGAACCTTTATTTTTTGGCTTCCCTGTAAGTTTTCTCTCACCCTCCTGGTTTCATTCTTGCCCTGAACAAGGCTTGCTTTCAGATAGGCATGGCAAGTTGATGCAAATCACGTGCCTATGGTGTGGACCAAGGTCTCTTGTCTTTGCTTCTGTTACTATTAATGCCTTCCTCCATCTCCTCCAGCCCCTTCCCTCATCATACTGACAACTAAATTGGAAACCAGCTGCAACTCTGCTCTAGCAGCGTTTTTCCTGAGGTCCTAACAATCGACTAAAAGTGACTCAGATCATGATTATAATTGGTTTGATTTTTGCCACTGGGTTTAGAAAAAAAGAGTTATTTTAGTTCTTTTTCATCCTTGGTCAATTTCATTAATCTGTCTGTGGTTTTAAAAGCCTCAAAGACTTTCATCACAGAGAGGTAAATGTTTCAGAGTGAAGCTCCCCCTGCAATGCTGATGCACCGGTGGCATTTGGTCTTTACTGGGCAACAACATTCCATTTTGGACATGCAGAAAATTACCAGTTTGAGGGGACGTGACACCTATTGATTACTGTAAGAGGTAGTTTTTCATGTAAGAGTAGAGGCATTTAAATACCATTTTTTACTTTGGTTCTAGTTGTACTATCTGTGATATTTTTCTCCTTGGACTGCTGGTCCTGCTTTTAGAACCAATGCAGAATTATTCAGCTGCCCACAACCACAGAGATGAGTGATGACACGTGTTTGTGCTGTTTTGCTGTGGGATGAGAGTAGTCGGTTTGCTTTAATTTTTGATGCTTGGATTCTTTGGCAAACGCCAGAGGTGTTGAAACTACTCACTCATGCAAGAAATAAATTTTGCATGTGCACAGGTTTGGTGCCTGAAGGCATTTTCGTGGGGTGTACCTCCAGGCACGCAGGCTAAAGAACGTGCACTCCTTCTGCATGCACATCTATGCAGTGAAAGGACAGATAACCTTCCCTAAGGGTCCATATGGGCTTTCTTCAGTGTGTTACCACTTCCTGCCACCCCAGCTGCAGTTCACTTCTTCTCTTGGTTGGGCTGTTAGAACAGATTCTGGATAACTTGAATATCAGGGGGAATTGTTTGAGCATCTTGAGTAGAACTTGTTGAATTTAAAAACACACAAGCAGCTTTGTCTTTCTGTCCCTAAGCTCCTGTTGGGTGCAAACTTAGGCTCCCCCATTGACTGATGGCTTGAATGCCCCTACAGTTCTGGGCTGGATTTGTTGAACAGAAGTGGTTTAAGCTTGTGTGAAATGTGATCAGCAACAAAGAAAATTCAGGCACTGGTTAATTTAGAGATTATGTCCTCCTTTCCATGAGACATGTTTGTTCAGTTACATTATCTTCTAATTGTATTTCTGACCAATTTCTTGCAGAGACCAATGTGTTCTTGATACAAAAGCTGGATAATTCTCTCAAAGAAATAATCAGTTAGTGATGTACTGAGCTCAGCTTGTGCTGTCTGCTGTTTGCCTGTGTGGCAGAACTTGCATTTTAGTAGGTAGAGCAGAACTTTTCTTTATATTTTCTCCTTTATGAAGTAGATGTTTACTGGGAGGCAAATAGGTGAATTGGTTGTGATTTTTTTTTTCCCCCCCGTCCTAAGTTATTTAAAATCATAATTTTTCATGAAATTTTTTGTGCTATTTAAAAAGACTAAATAGAAATAGCTATGAGCCATGCAGTTCGTTATTAGAAGGCTCTTCTGAATCAGAAAACCATGTCACTTCTGAAAATACATCACTTCAAAACACAAATCCTTCTGGCTGGTGCTGGACTTTGGATTTAGAGGTGCTTTCCTGGCATGTAAAGCGCATCTTCTCTCGCAGTCTCATCAGGAGGAGCCGCTTATGGAGGCAGTACAAGTCCTTTCCAGAAGTGATGATAAGGCCAAAGAAGGCTCTTGACTTTTTGTGATATTAATAGGCTGAAATGGAAGATGGGAGGCCTTGACAGGGCTGGTGAGCTGGCATAAAATTTAGCCTTTAATTTACGGTTTGACACCATAAAATGCTGATAGCGCTGAGGCTCCTGAGGCATCACAGGTAGGACTCACTTCTCCAATAAAATTGTACTTCTTTTTCCTGCGTCAATATTTATGAGTTTTCCCCTGCCACACTCCAGGCAGCAGTGACCCAGCTTTAGGGTACTGGTTATTTATGGCAGACGGGGTTGATAATAAAATTGGAGTATGAATGTGATGTTCAGGGCAGTTCACAAATCTGTCACTGTGGTGCACGAAATGTTTTTGTTGAGGTTCCACTGTGGGTATTGGGTATGTCAGGTAGTTTTATTCACCTTCTCAGGTGAATAATTGTCAGAGGAAGGATGATGGGTGATAGTGAATGGTCCTCTGTGGCCATAGGTTTAAGCTGGCCCTGCCATCCTCCATCTGAGGTGGTATGGCCAGTATGTCTGGCCAAGGGCTCCACCACTCTAATCTTCTGTGGTTCATCCTTAATCGAAGTTAATGGGCTTCTTCAAGGAGTTACTGGCTAAATAGACAGTAGTATAGAGGGGGTTTGGTGAGATCATTTATAAGTCCTCTCTGATCTGAACTGGTAATAATAAAAAACCCCAATGAAACTGTACATAACCTATCAGAAATGACATTTTAAAGAGTACTTATCCAAAGCCCAAAAGATTACGGCAAATTGAATTCTCTGCCTGAGAAAAACAGGTATGTTGTAAATAAAACCGTTTCGATCAGATTTATCTTTCAACCTTTTTAGCTTCACAAAGGTAAAGAGCTGGCCTTTGTAGTCGACTGTCATGTAACTTCTAAGTTCCTAGCTTTTAAATTGTTACCAAAATGTAATACCTGTCCCTCTGAAGATTTCAATGCTTTTGTTTTTTGGTTTTGTGGTTTGTTTTTTGTTTTTTGTTTGTTTTTTTTTTAAATTGGGGACACACATCTTTCTATAGTCATGGTACTTTATAAGTCATTACATGCGTATGTTAAATGAACAAATATTCTGTGCTCTGGTCTGGAGCAAAAGAAATGGTGAAGTGTATTCCTGCACTTGCAGAGCCACTGGATCCTGAGAGTTGTCTTCAAACCAGTTAAGTCCTTTTTCAGTGTAATTCATGTATTGCGTGAAAGCTGTCCTTAATTGAATAGTAGCTATTTAGTAATTAATATTTAATATTTCAGGGCTTTCTTCTTTGCTTCATGTGTACAGGCTCCACCACAGTGCTTTCACACTGAAAGCAGATCCCCAAAAGGCTAGATTTTCTAGGCTGCTTAGCTAAGTAAATTCTTCTCATTAATAATAAGGTCTGCACAACCTGGTGCTTCTCATTTCAGTGGAAAAACTTGTCAATGACCATATGCATTCCCAGACTGTCTTTATTCCTTTATGCAAGGAAACCTATCTACGTAACACTCCAACTGTTCGTTTTTCGTTGTGATTTTACAGAGCAGTATTGCTATTAAGTAGATACTGGTAAAACTTCTCGAGAGATCAGGATTAGGTGAACAAAATGTGTGGCTTGAGCACTGAGCAGGCAGGCAATCTTAAAAGCAAAACGTCAGAGGAGAACAGTACATTTATCAGCTGACATTCAGATGGGCAATACAGACTCAGGTTTATACAGTTACTGCTCATCATTGACTTTTTTTTTTTTGTCTTTGTCTCCTGAAAACCCTTCTAGGCATCTTTCAAAATAGCATTCTCTCTATCCTGAATATGTTTAGGAAAGCTTAGATGCTGAAGAATCTTAGCCTGAAATCTTAGTGCTTTCCATTGAAGGGAAGAGATTAGTTTAGTATGCCTTACAAGGGACTTATTTTCTTTTCCGGTTCTATGACATATTCATTATGTCCTTTTCTGGGAAACCAGTCTCCCTGTGAAGTTTCTGCAGTGGTTCTGGGTTTTTTTTTTTTCCCTTGGGCTTTAGTGATCTAGTGCATTTTACTTGTCCAAGTTTCTAATTTTCTGTCCATGGTAAATATGCTCAAACACAATCCATGAGTCCTCAGTAGTGCTGTGACGGAGTTGCTCTGTAAATACACTGTGTTTACCTGGTTAGGGAATATTTCTGTGTGCATGTAGTGCTTTTGACTGTTAGGTGGTTGCAAGGAAAAGGAGGGGGGAGGAGAGTGTCTGGAGATGAACTAGTCCTCAGCAAATGCCTGTGAGTTCTTATATGACAGTGGTAAGATAGAAAATTGAGAAATACCAAAGACTCTGGAGAAGTATTAACAGTTGCCTTTGACAGAAGACCCCCCCTCCTACATACACAGGTTTCACCTTTTTTTACTATGTAACTTTGTTCTGACTACAAAGTCAGTATTTCTGTGGGTTTTGTTGCTTTATACCAATGAATTCGGATTTTGAGGAATGATCGTACTGGGAAAGGTCTGCGAATGTACAGGACATACCCAGACTATGGGATGCTGAAGTACCCTCTGTTAGAAGGGAGAGGAAGCATCTGCAAGGCACACCAGGATGCTCTGCATTTGTGACTCCAGCTGTGGAAGGGCTGGCACATCTGCATGGCAAAACACAGCTCTGTGCAGGCACTGCCTCAGGGCCTGGAGGCCGAGTGTCTGTCACCTCACTGCTGTGTGGCTTGGCTTAGCCCTTCCTCCAACTTAACTACACAGCTCTGATTCTGAGAGGAGAGGAGCTGGCACTTGCCTGCAGCATTCTGCAGTGTGATGTGTGGTGCAGTGCAGATGTACCCCTAAAGGTGCCAGGAAAACAAAGCGACACAGGTACTGCTGATCTTATTACAGCAGAAAGATGCAGTTTGAAACTTCTATTCAAGCAAACCCTCCTACCCCTAAATACCAAGGTTTTTAGCAGTGCATCAAACCTGCTGCTCAGCGGGGTCTCTGGGTGTCTCAACACCAGCTCAACACCACTTGATAAGGGCATCAGTGGGTTTCTTGTCTTGTATATCTTGTGTTGTCTCTGATCCTTCTAACGGTCCAGAAAATGTAACATAAAGAGACTTTGGGGCAAGTAGGTCTTAGAGACCAGGTCAGGGTTAGGGTTAGGGTGGCACAAGAGAGGAGAGGGAAGTGGTGCCTTGGGGAGGAAAGTCTCCAGCCTTTCACTGCTTCATGGGTCCCATAGCAGCAGTGCCCTGAAGTTAATTTGGAGCTGGCTTTGCAGGCAGGCTGCTCTGCTGGGCATCGGTGGCAGCTTACAGGTGGATTTGCACACCCCAGCTGATCCCCGGGTGTTCCTCTGGAATTTCTCAGGGATTTTCACGCTGTCTGCTTTCAGATCTCCCGTTGAGAGGCTGTCATGGGTATGAGTGTCCCTAGTAGTCAGGAATGCTCTAGAGTTGGTGCAGGCTGACCAAATCCAGGCTCTTTCAGTGGATCTACCAGAGAGCCTTGGCTTCTGGAGCCAGAGTGTGGCTGGAAGTGCCCATGCCTTTGATGTCTATGTGCTTTTGTGATCTGTTATTTTCTCAGATCACTCCCTGCAGACTCTTTTCCTCATGTCCTATCTCCTTGCTCCACAGCTGAGAACCTTTCAGTCTCTCCCCCTCAATGCCCTTCTTTCCTCTGCAGGTGCTAAGCATCCTCTCCCTAAAGTTGTCAAACTGAATAGCATAATTAGGTTAATTAAGAGCAGTTGTCTCTAACCTGTATTTAGCCTGGAGTTTGCTTCTACTTTTGTCAGATCTGGTGAAGGGATTATGTGTCAAAGACTTGTCCAATTTTTTACTAATAAAATAGCCAAATAAATGACATATTTCTTTCTGTCCTCAAACCACTGTGGCCATAACAGTGCTACACTTGGAGGCACTAATTTATTTGTCCAACTGCGTGCAGAACAGGCCCATGACTGATGCAATTCAGTGCCTTTTACTTAATTTCTTACAATTATGCCTGTTAATTGGAACTTTTGAGAGAGCCTTGAGTTGTTAGAGATATGCAGGTGCCTCGCTATTTGTCTGTAGTCCTGCATTATAACAATTCCAATCATCAGCCTGCAATGTCTGCATGTTAATTACTCCTTTTGTGAGATGAGATTGGCAAATGAATCTTCATCAAGCAACTGATGAGTACATCTGTGACTTTGTAATTTAAAACTAAGGTTAATAAGGGCAGGTCCTGGTGGGAATCTACTGGTGGTCTTTGTCGTAAAGGTAATGAGTCTGGCTTTCAAGTTTGCATGCCTTCTTTTTCAGAGACTGGCTAAATTAGTAACCAATAGCAGATGTGAAGTATATTATCCACTCTGTAGATCTTAATTACATCTGCGCAGAGTAAACAAATCACAGTTATTTAGAAATATAGGTGTGTACCTTCTGAAAATGTTAAGAACACTCGTTCTCCTTCTGGTGATGATACCGTGTAGTTATTAAAGATGTGTTCCAAGTGGGGCTGGTATTTCAGAGTGCCTTCTCTAACTGCCGTGCTGTCTTTGGGCTGTCATCAGGCAAATTTTCTGTTCTCTGCTGTTCTGTTACCACTTGTGGTTTGCTTGAGCAGGCTCATTTGGCATCTGAGCCTTGTGTTAATCCGTGCACAGATGTGACTGTGGCCAGCGGCTGTAAGGCAGCTGTCCAAGCCTGGGAAAACTGGAGTCAAATGTGCTCTTGTTTTGTTTTTCCTTCGTGGAGGTATTAAAATGGTACCTCCTTCGTATTGGACCCTTCATAATGTTAGGGATTTATATTCCACAGTGAAAACAAAGCCCCAAATGAAATCCTGGGTGGGTTTGTGTGATCTGGGTAAGTCATCTCACTTTAGGAGAACTGACCTGTTCCATGGAGCAGTAGCCCTCAAAGTTTGCCTCAATCTATCTTGTTCTGCTCAGAAGTTGAGCTAAACCTTGCTGCTGAGACCTGGACCCCGAGTGCCCTTAGGAAGAAGGCACTATGTTTCGCTGTGGGGTTTGCATTTCATGTCTTGATTTAAAAACAACCCTGCATTTCTTATGCCCTGCTTATGGATGTTGAAGATCTCAAAGAAAGAATGGAAGTGATATTCAGATGGTACTTCTCTGCATCAGAGGGAGCAGAAGATCAGCTAGAGCCATCTCTCTGCCTGAGCTGACTCTTGCTGACTCTGTCTGTCACCTGTGTGTGGCACTAACTTTTAAATCCAAGAATTTTAATTACCTGTCTTGCTGGAATAGAATTTTTGCTAGGTTTTTTTAGTGCAGGAAAAAATATTTTACTGTAATTTATTGCTTCCATGTTAATATAAGTTATGGATACTCATTAACTTTGGAATAAATACTAAATTTTGCTCTTGCAATTACAAGGTAGTATTAGTGTATAATTTAAATCAGCTTTAATATAGAATGTTAAGAAAAATGAGCAGAATTTTAAATGTAAATGGCATACATTTAAATGGGAGCTCTTTACTATATAATTATTAGTCTGCATGCCCTGCGTGTCTAGATTATATGTGAATGCTCTTTGTACACTAAGTACAGAGAACTAATCAGATGTAGAAGATGTCTTAAAGGTAATAAAAAAAAAATCAATTCATTACATTAATATATTCATGTTCAAAAGCTGGTGAAGACTCAAAAGTATTTGCTGGAGAGAAGATGATTTGCAAAGAGATGGGGAGGAGGGTGGAAGGAAAGCCAATTGGGCTGGTAGTGTAATAGCTAGCAATATATAATCAAATTCATATCAGAAAAGTAAAATACCTGTTTGTATAAAAATATGAGGATATGTGTAAATCTGTTACACAGAACTAATGCTATTACTTGAGTTATCTTGCTGCTGCTCCTCAATCCAGCCGTTTGGTGGAGGTTCCATCTTACATTTGAATGGGCACAGATTTTGCACTGCAGTGGGCTCTGGTCCACAGGTTGCCAATCTGATGTGCATCCCTGTGGTGTGGTACCTGCACAAGCAGGTTCTGCTGGACAGCACAGGCTGTGTCCAGAGTGGCAGAGGTGCAGCTGCTTTGCCTCTTTACAGCAGCTTGGTTTGGAGCCTTTCTGATGAGCATGACTGGGATCAGCTGAGGTATTAAATTCATCCTCATGTCACCACCTCAATAGTGCAGTTGCAGAGGTGGAAGCTCGTGGTGGTAGAGTGAACTGAGAGTGATGCCCAACATGGCTGGTGCTGTCACATAGGGATGAAGAACCACCAGGGCATGAGAAACAGTGGAGTGGTATCTGAAGAACTCACTGCCCCTCTGCACTACCTTTCTTAAGCTCAATTTGGTGCAGGAACTATCTCTACAGTGTAAGTAAAATATCTGAAGAAAACAGTGTTTAGCCACAAAATGGGGTTTACACCTCTTTGGTTTTTAAATTATTTAAAATTGAAAAGGAGAAAGTTCTTTTGGCTGGATCCATATTATTAAAAATCTGGTCATATGCTTCAGTGAGTGACCAAGTGACTTTGTTGCTCTAACATCATTATGTAAAAGTAATGCGACTTCTATATACAGACATCTGTTCTACTTTGCATTGAGACCTGTGTAAGCTTAATAATTCAGATAATGTTCATATATGCCTGTGGATTATTAGATTTTGGTACTTAGCATAATTATGAAGCTTAGCAGGCAGTTCTTCTGAAGCTGTTTTGACAAAGCTGTAGATAGAGGACTTTAAGATGAGGTGCTGAAACACATGCATTAAAAGGAAAAATAGTTTTGATATGATCAGTACTTTGTTGCAAAGCATTCAAGCACAGGAGGCTGTGCACACCTGACTTTGTCTTTGAAGCTGGTGTATATGGACATAAAAACTGCATCCAGGAAGGTGGGCACAATAAAAGAACAAGCAGGGACAAACCTATTGGCAAATGTTTACCAGTGGAAATGCTTGAGCAATAGCTTTTGTTAGGAAAATGCTACCTTTCATAACGCTTGATCCAAAACACAGGAGTCTGTGGTTGGTGATGGATATCTGCAGTCATATTCCAAGGTGGAAAAATATCTGAAGTTAAATTATTTGGATTTATCTAAACAATAACAAGTACAAGAAAATGATGCAAATATATCTAAGTAGCAGTCTGCCTTCGTAGTTGAGTTTGTCTCCCTTGTTAGCTTGCACTGCTGAACATTCACCATAGCAGCAATTCTCAGCAAATGCAAGGTGAAGTATAAGTCCTTAGGCTTTTAGTTTTGTAGTTATAACAAATTATACTCAACCTCTACATTTGTTGTAAAGATGACATCCTCGTTTGGTTTCTGAGGGACAGTGCAGTGTGTGATTACATGGTCTGTCAAGTGTTCTCAGCCATGTAAAGCTGCAGCTGAGCAAAGTCAGTGGGACATTGTGTTTCTGCAATTTTACGGAAAGTATTGCTGTTTAAAGCAAACCAGCACCTTCAGTGAGAGAGGGGGACTGCACCTCATCTCTTCCATTCAGAGAGCTGGTGAGATGCCTGATGCAATTGCATCCCCAAGTCAGCACCACCTGTGTCCAGCCAGCCAGGCCAGAAACTGGGGAAAAGTGGGAAGATGCTGCAGGGTAGACTAAGCATGGGCACTGCAGACACTGGTAGTGGAGAGGTGTTGGGGGAAAAAGTGACCAGTCAAGAAAAATACAGTCATCATATTTACTGTGTGCAGAGCTGTTTGTTTGTTAGCCGTGCTATTAAGCATTGTTAATCTAGATAAATGCTCTAATCCCTTCTAAGTCCATTGCAAAGCTCCTATGCAGACTTTAATGAGACTAGAGCTCTTTTCATCACTAGTTCAGAATTTTTTTTCTTGGAGCGTCTGCGTGTGAGAAGGGAATGGGGAATTAAAGCAGAGCATGTTTTGAGTTGGAAAGCAAATGCACAAACACTTATGCGTAAGAGGAAAAAACCATCTTATCTTTGCTATTGAGGAACAGGAATATTTATCTACTTCCTTTGCCTGTATCTCAGCTGAGGAAAAAATTGGATTTTGGCTGTTGCCCAGGTTCTTCAGGAGCTGGATATTGAACACAGCTTTGTTCTGACCCAGTGTGGCCATTACTTTGAAAGGAGAGCACCTTTGTGTTGAATGTGCCAGGGCTTCTCTCTCTCTTTTATGAGCACTGGCATAGGCCCCCAAAAGCATGAGTGGTGGATAGTGACTTAGGAGTTTTAGCTTTTTGTGCTAAAAGGAGTTTCTAGAAGTCTTTTTGCTTTAAAAAAATAAACATCTAACCCTTCTGTAACTGGAGAGAGGCTGCATATGTCATCACATTTGCTGGAGTTAGGTCCATCTCTGTACTGATACAGACATTCCAGTGGAGACATAGAAAATATTTCTAAGGGCAAAATATTTTCCTGTGCACTTAACCATCCTTCCGTTTCTTTACCTTAAAGTACAACTGCTGAAAACTGTATGCTGTGTGTATAATCAGCAAGTTACTCAATTTTGTGTTTGTTGAGGATCAAAGCATTTTGCATCTTCCTTCTGTTACAACTGTGGGTGTAGCCAGTTCATCAAATATATGGTGAAATGAGTAGTTTCCCAGCGTGGCTTCCATGCTTGGCAGAGGTTCAGGGATAAATGTCTTCAGTATCTGGAAGGAGTAAACCAGAATGTTGAGTTTTGGTTGTTGGTAGTGATTCTTATATTGAGCACTGTTGGGTTGTCTCCCTGATGGAAAGGAATGGCTTTCAGGCTTGGCCTTTGGCTGGCTGAGGTTATGTTGGTGTAGCAGAGACCTCAGACACACAGCTGGACATCTTGTACTGTAACAGTGGAGCTGGCTGTGCAGGGTGAATGCTTCTTCCTAGAGCACTCCCTGCTCCAAATTAAGTTAAGGATTGGACTTGAAAAGATTATATGTGCACAGAGCAAGAAGCAACCCTGTTAATTGACTGATTCGCTTTGTTTAATTTTTGATTTAGTGAGAATGTTGAAGTGATGACTCAGTGAGCCATGCTAAGATATAATCTGGAAATATCATATATATGATGAGTAGTCCTTTCTAATATAGTCTGATCTGAATAATAGATTTATTTCATAATTGATTTCCTCTGCAGGAAGAGCTACTTGTGTCCAAAGTATTTCAATTAAAAGGGAAAAGATGAGGGAAAAAAAAAAAGCCTGCAGCAGTGGGCTGATGAGCTAAACAAGTGGTGTCATTTGCTTTTCAGAAGGGCTGTGGCAATTATAGGACAAGTGCAGCTGAGCAGTGTGGACTGTTTTATAGGAGAGATTGTGCCTCAGTGAGAAGTGCTGGTATGACTTAAAGATAGCAAGAAACCACAATGTTAATATACTGGATCGATTCTGTCTCAAGGAGTACCTGGGGCACAGGAATGCAGCTTTTGCACTTTAGAATAGTTTCCACTTATTAGACTTCTCAAATTTCTGGGAGGTTTTTCACAAGCTTGGAACCTGCCTTGAAGGGAATTTATATTAAAACAAACAAACAAAAAACCACTACAAAAACCCTTGAGTCAAACATCAAACAAACAATCCCCCAAACACCACCCCCACTCCCCACCCCTCCAACCCCCCAAAAATCAACCTGATACCAAATACTTGCAGCTGAATTACATTTAAACACTTCATCTCTGTAGGCTGTAGGATTCACATAAACACTCTTGCGCAGTACAAAACCTGCCTTTCCTGCACAGACTTAACACAGCATCACGTTTACATTGTCTTTTCTGCTCTGGCTTTACTGGCTGAACCTTCAGTGCTCTGTGTTACAAGTGGATGTGTGGTGCTAAATCTGTTCCGTGCAAGGAGGACACACTGGTGCTGTTAGAAACAGAATGTTGCCTCATTCTTCCTTTCCACGACTGCAGGATTTACACATGGTGTAATGTAGGCATTTATATTCCTGTTTGATCCAGATCCGTGTGTGCATGCACAATTGGGATAATAGTGATGAGAGAAAAGTGCAGGAATCTTCTGATAGTGGAGTGACTGAGAGTAGCTGTGGAGAGTGAAGCCTGTGGGAGAAGCTGTGGAGCTGGCAGGGAAGAGACTGCTGACAGAGGGACAATTTCCCTTTATGTTGTGGAAGACTGCAGGCGGCTGAGGGGTCACTTACAAGTGCAAAGTGAAAATATGTGTTGGGAGTGCTCTGGTGCTGTGGCCCCCGAAGACGGGAGTGATTCACGAGTAAATGAAAGCCAGTGAATCAGACACTGCGTGCCACAGTGCTGTGGGTGTTAGAAGGACACGAAAATCAATGAATGGGACATAGAAATTATTCAGAAAAACAAAGTTTTAATGGGGCAAGCATTGTTTTTCATAAGTTGTGAATCAGTCTTTGAGGTAGATAAGAGTCAGACTCTGTAAGGCAATTTAGGCAGTTCAGGCTCGCATCCTCATGTTGGGAAAGGCAAAAGAATTAGCATTTGGAGTACCAAAAGTGATAGCAGGACCATCTGTCTTACTAAATGAGCTTTAAAAAGCAAGAGGCCATGATGTGATGGAGTAGTTTATTGGCTTGATTTGGCAGCATAATGTAAATGAGTGCTGTTCCTCTGTAGTGTATCACCAGCACTGCATCTCTATCTCATCTTTGACGTAAGAAGCCCAGTCCTGAAAAGCATGCCATCAGTGGTGGGGAAAATCATAACCATAGGAGTAATCCTTCCAGTTGATAAACTTCCAAAGTTTATCAGCTTAGAACTTTCTCAATTTTCTGTTTATTCTGAGCAAGAGAAACTTAGGGGAGAGTTACCATGAGTTTAGTGAAATTAATAACAACATATAAGACAACAAACCATAAGGATGAAGGACAGTTAGCAATAATAATGATGTACAGCCATTCCTGCCTGGAGTTCATGATCAAGATCTGTAATGACTGGCTTATTTCTTTCTTCTATTATTACCATGCCATACTTGAAAATATCCTTTTCAGAACTGCAGAAATTATTCTTTTATTGTAGTCCTGTTTTCCCTGAACATCAAAAAAGAAATCTTTTAAAATACTCAATGGGAATATGTGCTTGCTAAGATCAGTGAATGAGAAACTGAAAAATGGTCAGATATATTTTGATTCTGATTCTGTGTGCCTTCAAAATTAGACTCAATTTCATGATGTTTTTGCAGTTCAGAAGAAGAAATTGCTGCTAGTGAGTGTTTTAAATGCAAAAGTCTCAATTGTTCTGTATTTTTGCCCATGTGTTGCTATTTAAAAAATAATGGGTGCATCTAATATTGGAGGCAAAAATGGAGATGAAGGGTGATCTTTTCTCGAGTATTTTTGACATGCTTAATGAGGTAATACAGAATGCCTTTATTCTGCTGTTTTCTCTTTTCAATACTATTTAGGAAATCTGCGTATATGTGTGTGTGATGTATAATATATGAAAACCATAATGAGCAGAGATCAGTAATCTCTAGTCTCTGCCCAAGGCGTCATTCACCATGGTATCTGAGCATCTAACAAATCGATTTGCTTGCCATTCAGTCTGTTTGACTTCTCTGTGCTACATCAAAAACCTACGGAAGTTAATAGAGAGGCTCCTATTGATTTCGGCAGTGTTTGGATCTCATCGTGGTTTAGCTTTTCTTTCCTCTTACTTTTTGCCTTAGTATTTTTGATCCCTCATCTGAAAGGACTTGGAAAGCTTCATATTCAGGGAGGAGCGAGCTGCATTTCAGTATGTGCCTAAGCCAGCAGTGCTTGGAGGGATCTTCAGCAAGGGAGATCTGCTGATAAGGAAGCACTAAGGGAGCCCACAGCAGCTGAGATGGATTTGCTTAATTTCATTTCATTGTGTTTCTTGTAGTCTGGGGTGACTGAGGCTGGTGACGCGTTATCGGAGACTCGCAGGTCGTGCCTGTAAATTGGGGTCAGGCCTTTGGGATGTGATGCTGGTGTGGACAGAACTGTGTGGGGTGGGGTGGCAGGCTCTGGACACACTGATGTTTATGTCAAGGGATGTTGTAGGCCTGGTGTATCTGCTCAGGACTGCATTCATTCAAATGATTGAGCGGTGACAGTTTTCTCACACAGCTGTACAAGTTGCAGCTTTGTTCCGTGGGAGGTGGGTTGTAATGGCTTAGTGGTGAGTGGTGGTGAAACACCAGCCCTCTCTTGTAGTAGTGTGTGAATGAAATCCCCTGGCAAGCCCCTTAGGTCCAGATGTTGCCCTCGGAGAGGGAAGGGTTATCTTCTTAGTGCATCCTGGCCATCTTGTAAGAAGTTGGGGACGAGAGGGATTCATTCCTCCTTGGTTCCCACTAGGGAGCAGTGGTATGGACGTGGGGAATTTTGTGTGCTAATGATAGGATTTGACCAGTGCTGAGCTCCTGAGACCCCTGGACAGGAAGGGTTGTGCTCTGTGTATTCCTAAGCTACTGCCTAAATGCCCTAATTCACTTCATCTGCATTCCCATAGGACTGGTATTGACAGAGAAGGACTTGCTAACCCAGAGTGCAGCTGCCTCAGAGCAGTGGAGAAACTGCAGAGCTGCTGCAGTGAAAGGAGCTGCCCATCCTAAAGGCAAAAGTTGTGTTACTCAGGCTTAAAGGCAATTGTTTCATGTTGTTTAGTCCAGCTATGAAGGTGCATGGAAGCTAGAGAGCTCTCTGATCACATTTGCAGTGAATGATATTCCCCCCTCAGTAAAGCCAAATAAACTTAAATTGGAGGACCAGTTGCTTCTTTCATCTCCTGGTAGGTCTGTGAAAAGTCGGTCTGTGAGCCAAGTAGATATAAATGTTTCTTCTACATAGATATAAATGTAAGAGAAATCTTCTCACTGGCATGTATACCTAACAATTGCATGGTTTGGGAGGTGATAGGATACCCATGGAGGAGAATGCACAAGTGGTTGAATGTATCTTGAGTCTTGTAAAGCTCTAGTCAGAAACAGGCATTTATGCTCCTAATAGCGTTTAAACAGGAAAATATGTTTGGTTGAACAATTTGCCAAGCTGTTGCTTATAAGTCTTGTAGCTCAGAGCTTGATGGACATATTCATGTATTTTTGATGCTGATTGCTGCAACTGGGAGCTAGTCTTCTGTTGACTACTGTGGGTCAGAACTTTCTGTTTAATCAAAAAAATGTGCGTGGATCACTCATCAGGTTAAACCTCTCAAACTGCTTAGGTGATAATTTATTTTAGTAGAAACAGGAATCAGTATGTCTCATTTTGTGAATTCTTTTGTTGCTTTGGGTTCTCAAGACTTCATTGCCTTTTCATGTTTAACAGAGTAAAATGCCAGTTACTGGGATGCACTGACTCACTAGCTTTTGGGTAGGTAGCTGGATGTGTTTCTTTTTTAGAGTAGTTCCTCTTTAGATGGCTTGGAAGTTTGGACTGTGTTTTCCACTATTACAGAAATACATGTACAAGGAAACCTTGCAAAAAATGGCAGTGATGCTGGTTGGGGTTTAGACTGATGTCTTAGTTCCTAAGAAGGGTTGTATGGAGGGCAATTAGAAGCCCTATTTTAAATGTAACTTTTAACAATGTATTTCATTTGACAGCTCATTGTGAGTCTAGTGAACCAGGATATTTATTTGTGAAATTCCTATTCTCAAATAAACACATGTCCCAGTAAAACTGAATAAATAAAACCTTTTGGCTAGGTGCCTTCAAGGGCACATTTATGTAACAGGGTTCAGCCCTGGCTCGAATGTGGTTCTCCAGTGAACTGGGAAAATTCACATGTGTAAAATCTGCAAGAACTGTAAGAAAGTCCTTTGCCATTTTTGTTGCATTCGAAGGTGTAAAAATTATGACTAGAAATAATAAGGGAGAATGTATGGTGATGTGATAGCTATAATTATTGTGGATGTATTGCCACTTAATTAGCAAATCTGTTGCTGGCATGTCTGCAACTGGATCCCACAGAAGTGCTGTTGCTCTGTGGACAGGTGGTTAATAATCCTGAGGGGTTTCCAGTATTGACTTTGTGCTCCTTTCAGCCTCTATAAAAGTTGAGCTGGTCCATTCTCTGGGTAGCCTCCTGATCTGCAAGCCTGGAGGTGCCACATTGCACCCTTCTGTTATTAACTTTGAAAGAGTGGGACTCCATTAGCCTTTTGGTGTTGAATCTGTGCTATTACTTGTGTGGTATAGAATTGACTGAGTGTGGGATAACAGCCAGTTACCAGTGGCTTTAACTATAGGGAAGGAGAATGGCCTTTTGGGTGATGAGCAGAGTAGTTTTTTTGTCAGAGACACTATTCTGTAGTGCAGCAGATGCTAAAAATAAGACACTGAGTTTTACTTTATTCCTTAATAGTGGGTGGCATAACTGAGTTCAGCTAATTAGAGCTGATTTCTTAAAAGCTTTTTCATTTATAAAAACCTTGATGACACTGCTCTTGGTGGGACATTGTCGATTGAGTGATTTTTATTCATTTAGGTGTCAATCCTTAAAATTTCTTACTTACCCAGTAAGTACTCATGTGTTTGAAGCCAAATTCTGTTGCTCTTACCTTCTTTTGTAAGAATAGTTTCAGGGTAACTGGTGGAACCACTTGCAGACCAAAGACCCAGTCAATGTGATTGTAATACAGATATTGAACTGAATACCGATGACAGCCGTATTTGCTCTCGGGGAATATTGAAGATGTGCTGCCAGATGTCACAGCGGAAGAGAAATGCTAAAACACGCTTTGGGAAACTGCAAAGCCGTGATATTAACTGAGAATTGACATAAATAGCCTTGCATGCAGTCCATAAGAAAGAGAGCTTAAATTCCCTGTGCAGGCCAGCCGGTGACTTTTATGTGGAACCTCGGGTACTCGCTCGTTCTCAGGAAATTACTGCCTCGTGGTGGTATGTGCATTCAGCCCCTTATTGTGCTCACTTAACACATGTGCCTCACTGGAGGTTGTAACTGGAGGCCTTTGCTGAGATCAAGGCAGCACAGAACTAGGTGTTATATGAATGCAGTAATGTAAGAGATGGTTCTTGCCTTGAAAAGGTAAATTTAAACAGATAGGACAGAGAAAAGGACAGCGTGAGGGCAGGGAAGGAGAATAAAAAAGGCCAAGTGCTCTGTAGTTGATCACAGCACTTAGTGGTAGGTTGTACAGATCAGTCAGAGGCTGTTAAATGTGGGGACTCTGCTCCCAAGGGAGCTGACAAGCTGCTGATGGCTGGGCACCACGAGGGTATCAGTTTGTGCATCCTCATGCTCGTATTTCTCCCCGGTCGCTTGCTGCTGCTGCAGGATGGACTCGAATGAACCTTTGCCCTGACATAGGACATAGGTTTTTATGTTCATGCCTCCTGGCTCTCAGTTCAGTGTCTTATCCATGTAATTGCATTGTCTCAGATGTATTTGTTGGGTGGTTATCCGGCTTGTGATCTGTTGGGGGTTTTTTTGTTTGTTTTGGGGCACTTTGATATCAATATCCTCTTTTAAAATGGGTTGATTAAATATACATGCTCATAAGGCAGGTGAAACCACTTTAAACAAGAAACTAATGAGAAAACATTTTGCTATAGGATTTTTTTTTTGTAACTATCATTAGTGATTTGCTTCATTTTGTTCCACTGAGATATCATTAACCTCAGCATGCTTTCAAAAACTACTTATGTAACAGGCAATCACATATATGTATTTAATCTCTTCTCATTTCCATAAACCTTTCAAATGTTTAAAGGAGCAAAACATCTCTTGTAGAGAGGTTTTTCTCAAAGACAACTTGGCACCCAACTTCCACAGAAAAGAATGTGTTTCTGTATGAATTGTGCTGCAGGCGTACAGTTCTGATGGAAGGTCAGGGAAGGTCAAAACAAGGTCAATGAAGGGCAAAGACAGGCAGATAGTGCTGGGTGGATGGGGGCAGAGAATAATGGAGAAGATGGGTGGAGGTGAATGAGGAAGAAGGGTAAAGGAGCAGGGCAAAAGCATCAGAGAAGGTAGAAGAAGGCCAGAGATGGGCAGAGACAGAGACAGGTGGGCAGAGAGGGGTGGAGGGAGGCCAGAGGAAGGCAAAGGAGAAGGATGAAGAACGCTCAAAGATTGTAAATTCACTTTCCTAATATTGACTCTAAGGGTGTACTGAAGAAATTCATCCTGTGATTCATTGGAAGGGTCTGGAAAACAAGTCTGATGAGAGAGTTGGGGTGGTTTAGCCTGGTGAAAAGGAGACTCGAGGGGACCTTACCACTTCCTACAACTACCTGAAAGGAGGTGGGCATTGGTTTCCCAAGCAACAAGCAATAGAACAAGAAGAAACAGCCTCAAGTTGTGCCGGGGAGGTTTAAATTGAATATTAAAAAAAAATTCTTCATTGAAAGTGTTATTAAGCATGGGAACAGGCTGCTCAGGAAGTGGTGGAGTCACCATCCCTGGAGGTATTTAAAAGACATGTAGTTGTGGCACTTGGGGACATGGTTTAGCAGTGGACTTGGCAGTGCTGGGTAAACGGTTGGATCTGATGATCTTAAAGGTCTTTTCCAACCTAAACAATTCTGTGATTCTGTGAAAATTAGTGGTGTTTGAATACTAGCACCTTCTCGTCTCTATCCAAACCCAAAACTGAACAGAGCCCAAAGACAGGATTAATTCTGTGGCTCTCATATGAAACTGTTATAGTGGCTTTTATCTGAGGACACAACAGACATATTTGTCTCCTTTGTTTATATATTTGTAAAAAATATAAGCAGGATAAAGGTGAAGCAAGGAAACATGTGAGTCCTGTTCTCATGCCATGTTTTCCTTTTTAGAAAGGAGTATCCATGCAGTGATGCTTAGCCATGATGTAGGTGTGTTCACTGTAAATACTGAAGCAGTGAAAGGCCATTTTAAGTTTTAACTGGACTTAAAAAGTTTCATGAGATGCAATAGGCACCGTTCAGACACGTGAATTAATATTAAAGCAATCTATTGTGTTTTCTCAGCTTAATCTGGAAAAGGAGTGTATGTCCAACTGCCCAGGCAAGCAGTCATACAGAACGAAAAGTATTTTATTTGTCTGTGGCTCTGAATTTTTAATGAAAACTCAAGTCAGTCTCCTATGTGGAAAACACTGCCTGAGGACTTGCATTGGAATGATATTTTTCACCAAGTTTCATACTTCTGTGGAGGAGAATGCTATGAATACCTCATGATTAAGTCACTTTGTATCTTGCCATACAAGATTGTAAGAGTATAAATTATTCAAGTTTAGTGGGTGTTGAGACTTCTGCATCAGTTGTGCTCTGAATATAGAAACTGGGAGGCTTATTCAGCAAAGGAGGATATTTGGAACAGCTATTGGCAACTTTGAGAAATCTTGTTTTTAAAAAGAGCGAGAAGGTGTGACTAGTAAAAAAAATAACTGAATGAGCACGCATTTTTTAATAACAGGCATTTTCCTTGTGCAGTGCTTTGCTACCGGTGACAAAATTCTAATGTTAAAGCGGGATTTTGAGTTACTCTTCAAGTGCTTTAAATGCATTCTGGAGAAAAGTATTTATAGTTATAAACCAGATTCTGTCACTTCTCCTTGATGTCGTCATTATCTTTGTGTCAGGGAACTGCACTGGAAATCAAGGCAGACTCCACTGGTGGAGGAAAATCTAGTCCAGCATTTGTGCAGAAGATGACACAGGGCTGATTCAGAACAAGCAAATATAATTTTGGCATTGAAATGCCCACGAGGTCTCTTATTACCTTCAGATCTGCGATGAAGAAATAATTGTGGTGAACATGAAGACAGTGACCACTAAAGATGAAGTTATGAAATTATTGTGCTTCTTGTTAGTGTTTGACTTAGAGTGAGAGAAATGCATTAGAGAATTATTGATTATGTACTTTGTCAGGTTGATCTGTGGAAGCTGAAGACAGACTGCTGATTTGCATTTAAGATGACTAAATACAGGAAACTTTATAAGCTACTGAAGTCTTATATAGACAGGCCCCATTTCTGTTAACTGTAATAGGATTTACCATTTACCTTCAGATATGTGTGTTTTCCCCTTCTGAAGCATTATTGAATAGCTGTGTGATCCAGTGAGGCACTTCAGTTCCACTGGTGGGATCTCATCATTGTCCTTGTTTTAAAGGACAGTAGTTGTTGGTTGAAGGTGGCACCCCTCTGCTGTCTGTGTGCTTTGTTCATGTTCACTTAGCAAATAATATCAAAATACGTGAGGTTTGATTGCTTCAGGAGTTACACTCAGATCATACTTAGATTAGAGACTTTTAAATGCAAATTGAGGGTAGTTATTGTTCAGTTCAGAAGGCTGCTTTGTCCTCCCTGGTACATGGGGATTTCATTTGGTGCTTCAGTAGAAGGTTATTGGATTGGGCTGTTTGTCGCAAGACCTGCGTTTCACAGAAGGATATTAGGAGAGGGATAATAGATTTTACTGTCTGTTGGGAGCTTTGGATTGCTGTGACATAAACAAACTTCTTCAGCTTCCATTTAATAGTTTCCAGTTTTATGAGAATTTCTGGTGGAACCGTGTCTGAGCTCCTCTTTCTTCCCTATTGTGTTAGGGCTACATTTGCACAGCTGCTGTTGAGTGCATAAAGAAATTAAGTGTCCACAGAAAGACTTGATTTGTTTTTTACCATAGACTAGCTTGTTTTCTAGGCTGGTCTCTATGGCCAACTGTCTGATTTAGCTTTTTAGTTCTGCTGTCAAAGCTATACAACTTACCTGTCTGATTCACATTTACTTTTTTCAGTCTTCTGTGGTTGGTTTTCATATGCAGTTAATCTCTTCAATATGCTGAAGACGTGTGCTGTATATAGCCATGATAACACAGCAGTAAACAGATCCTGCATGTGATGAAAATGGATCCTTTTAATTAATCTGGCATTGCAATGCCTATGTTTAAAAATAAAAAGGCTGTACAATTTTAGTTACTTGTTCTGATTTTGGCTCTGCCAGGAGCAACTATAGCTTCTCCCCCATCCCCATGGCATTGTTGCCCTCTTTCTTGTCATGTTACAGCAAGCATCAGTTTCCTATCCTCTTGGTTTGTGATGTTGAGAGCAGGACGTAGATGTGTTCTGGCCCCTCATACACCCATCCTTGTTCTGTGTTGGCACCTGTTCATGACAGTTCATATTTTCCGAAGGTTTGGGTGTTTTTCCCCAGTCTTACCTGTATCAGCAGAAATTCTGTGTACTTCTGTCTGGCTGCTGCTGATGCAAATCAGTGAAACCTTCTTTATTGAATGGCCTCCCTTCAAGGGACACACCGTGATCAAGCGTTTGTGGGGATGAAACAGTTTCTTGTTTACTTTGTACAGCCCTGCAGTCCTTTTGGATAAAAAGCATCAGAAATGAGGAACACGTCGCAGTGGGGTTGGAGGACCATCAGGGTGTTGCACAGCTATCAGAGCTGTCAAGCTGAGGCCGTGGGAAAACTCACTCTTTTCCTCCCAGCTCTTCATCTCTCTGTGGGAAAAAGTGTCCCATTACAAGGCTCTTTCATGACATCCTGCATGGATTTTATTAATTCTTGCTTTGGAAGGGTAAGAAGAGCTGTGGGAGGCCCTACAGGGCTCTGAGTATGTTGTCCCCAGGAGGCCAGGTGCTTCCACCACGACAGTTACACATCTGTGCTGCCTCCTCTGGCTTTATCTGCAGAAATAGGAATTATGCCCATGAGCACCAGCATCTTACCTTTGCCTACAACAGGCTCCTCTCCAGAGGATTAGATCGTCCGTGGTGTAAACTGCTAATGGGCACATTTTATGGGCATTTCAGGAGTGATATGATGCCTTCTTACTTGGGAAGTTTGTGGGTTTGATCCTTTCCTCAGGTGCTGAGGATTAAAGTTGGGTATGTGCACCTACCTATTCTTTTTTAAAACTCTCTGTGTTTTGTAGAGCACAGCTTTAAAACAGAGAATGAAAGCTGACACACTGGTGACCACTTCAAACAGTGGCTCTTCAGGTAGTACCTTGAATTGCCTCAGTAGTGAATATGTTGTTGTTTGGTTAATTTTAGCTGGGAGAAGCAAACAAGTCCTTCCCATTTTTTGTGCTGCAGCAAGGCAGAGCTGTGTCCATATCAAGCAAAAGATACACCAGGGCAGATATAGGGGTGATCCTGGAGCATCCCCAAATGCAGTGTCTTGGTGTGGCCCCTTAAAATGCCCCAGCTTGTTTGGGGAGGCTGAGTTCTGAGAATGCTTTGGGATGGATGAGATACATGGCAGAAGGGGATAGAAGTGAAGAGGGTTTGCTCCCAGCCTGTCTGGAAAGTCAGCTGAGTGTCACATTCCCTCTGGGGTCAGTTGATGAGCAGGAGCTGATGTTGAACGAGGTTGCATGAGGGACAAGCAACCTGGCATTTTGGCATCATTTCACCTTTACCTACCTGCAAAGATATGAATTGAACTGCTCTTTGTGTTTGCACCCTCAGTATATGTGCTAGCATAACAGCATGGATCTACTCACCTTGTGTGTACTCCAGGACTCATTTTGTGAAAATTTGGCACCTACTTATTGATTGGGGTTTGAATTACACATCCCCTGTGCAAGGATTTTACAGACAACTGCTCTCTTCAAGGGCCTGAGATCCCTTGCTAGTACATCAGTTCTCAGAACTGCCTTTTACTGCTGACATATGAGTATTTTGGTGTAGTCATCTTCCATCAAGTCTTTTGTTGCTGCTTGCTGCACAAGAGGGTTGTATCTTACTGATATTTTTCCCAATGAACATCTCGATGAGTAAAAATGTAATTTGGCAGACATCTGCCAGCTCACAAAAAGGCTCTGTTTACAAGTAAAGAAAAGTTATTTGTTGACATGGTAATTCTGCAGTATAATATATACTGCAGCCTCAAAGAGCTGCAAGCCATCACACGTTTAAAAATAGAAAGCCAGAGAATGTATGGATTGCTGTGGGAAATGCACTTGAAATCAGTTATTTGACATTGAAAACTAAATTAAAATGTCTGCTTTTTACAAAGTCTAGAGATTGCAGTAAAGCAACAGAAGAATCTCACAAGGACAGATCTGGGTCTTTTTCTTATACCAGCTTTGGCTGGGAAAACAGGGAGAAGTGCTAGGCAAGCTTTTTCCTTAGTGGTTGTGGCTGGTGGGATTTAATGTGAAAATTACTTTTTCCTGTTTTTTTTTTTTCCTCTTCTACTTTTGAAATACCCTTAGAGTGGATTTATTTTCTTAATTCTCTTCAACCCTCTGAATTACTCCTGTCTGTTCACCAGATATAGTTGTTTGATTTTCAAAGTCTTTACTACGTCTATTTTCCTGAAGACACCTTGGCATCTGTTCTCACTTGCAATGGGTTGCTGCATTCTTCAGTGTGTGTATTTTTGGAAAACATTGCTGCTCTTCAAAGACATGTGGCCAAACTTATGCAGAACAGGGGATCTCAGAGTAGGTTCAACTGAAAACACCATTCTTGTATGGAAGCTGTCTGTATTGGACTGAGTTCAGCAGAGATCCCATCATCTTCTCTCTTCCTTTCTAGTTTGAACAGTGATCCTGACACATTTTTGGATGTGGGTCTGTGCTCCTAATCTCCATATCCCGAGGCAAATGGCAGAAAAACACCTATTTATCTGCTAATCTGGTGGTATAATGATTTCCTTTTTTAAAGAGTCTATCTTGGAGACCTCTGGATTCAGCCCTATCTTTTGTAGATGGGGCTCCCTTTAGTCCTGTTTGTGCCGACTGTGATTAAAAAAGTTATAGTAAATGAGGATGAAATGGAGACTGTACAGCCCAGCAGGGTTGTTTTGAAGCTTGTGCCTTGAAGAAGCAGCAGAGGCACTTTAGGAACTGCCACCTCTCTGTGCCCAGGTGGCAGGAAAAGTACAGGAGTGGGTATGGTATGAGCCCAGTTGCTCACGTGGCTGCCTTCTCATCAAGGGAGATGTTCCAGTTAAGAAGGAGATGTCCCAGATTAGTCCCGTGACTGGGAAGCTCTGCACTGGAGATTCACTGGTTAGTGAATAAAAAACATTCCTATATAGTAAAAAAATATTTTTTACTAAATAGTAAAAAAAAAATTTGCCTATGCAAATTAAACGGGGCGGGGGGGGAGTATGCCTTGAAGCACATCTTGAAACATCATTGGTAGTGCAGCCAAGATTCCGAGCATATGTCATCAAGGAGAGACTGGTGAATATGAGGAGAAGGGAGCCCTCAGGTCCAGGCTGAGTCCCCACCGGTGCCTTGCCCGAGTTTCCGCAAGAACCAACGCGGTTGCTTCGCTGCCCGTGCGTAGGTACATTGGTGGGTTTGTTGACCTGGGAGGAACTGGGATACAGTCGTGTCTTATGACAATGTAAACCTGCACTGAGAGACTGTGTTGCCGTTGTGTAAGGGTTCTTGTCATGGGTAGGGTTAAACGAAGTGGCACAGTTCAGCTGCTCGCTCCACAGGATTCGTGCTCCGGCCCCACTGTGTGTGAAGTTACAATACAGTCGGCATTTTGTCCTGAACTTTGGTGTGCTCGTGGCAGGTAGTCTGCACAGGACAGAAAAATGTAAAAAGCTTTTCAAGGACAAAGAGTCTGTCTACTGTAAAAGTATTTAAATGGAAAGTGGCTTTATTCCTTTTCTTTTTCCCTCTCTTCTAAGGCTCAGAGCTGGTATTTCGCAAGTAACTGGAGCACTTCAGCACAGTGTCAAGTGTTCTTACAGCCAGAGTTCACTGCTAATAAAATGACCTTTTGTTAAGAGCCTGGAGAATGTGCTGAATAGATTAGTTAATAAAAAGATTGAAATTCACATTTGTAGAGATTAGAGTGTAGTTAATTTGGATGACACTGTATCTGTAAACATATGTTAATTATAGAATGCTTGATCACAGATGGTTTAATTTAATTACCCAATAATAAACACACACATCCTTTTTTCACTAATCTGGGAGCAGGTAAACATAGATGAAGAAATAGTTTCAGAGAAATGCTACAAGTGATCCAATTAAAATTGATAATTTATTTGTAGGTCTGTTTAAGTGACGTTGAAAAGTCTTTGAGATTCTGAAAAGATGTTTCTGGGTTGGGAGCACGAACAGTTTGTTTTTATAATGAAACTTCTCTCCATTCTTTCTGGGTCTTTATTCAGAGATGAGATAAAAAATGATCAAATAATTGCATGCTTGATAAAAGCAGGTTTTATTTTTCCACTGAGAAAATAAACTGCTTGCAGGAAAAAGTATACAACATTTAAAGTCATTAATTTAATTGAATTTGCATGATGATTTCTTGGTCTGTGTATTGCTCATGACAAGATGTTTTCAAGCATTCAGTAAGTAAAAATGTAAGTGAATTGGCCATTTTCAGTAAGTTTTTATTCTGTAACTGAATCAGTCTAATTCTGTTTGTGAGATCTGTTTATATATTCTGTCAATATTATATTTATATGGGGTTTTTTCCCTTCTCCAGTATTTCTTTATGGTGGAATTCTGCACATGCCTTCCTGCACATTATTTTAAAAGAAAGGACATTTGAAATTTTTTCATAGGTGAATTATCTGCTTTGCATTACTTAGTTTTATGACTTTGGAAATGCAATTTTTTTTTTTTTTCCAAAATTGTGGAATTGCTGAGCATAAGAAAAAGAAAAGTCAGCTTGACCGTTTCAGTTTTGTAAGTTCATTTTGGAAAAAAAGACCTTTGTTGTTGTTTTGTTTAGTTTTTTTTTAAAGACAGCTTAAATTACAGTATTTGTACAAACCTGAAAGAAATTCAGACAAATCCTACTTTGGTGACAGCTCTTACTTCAGATTTTACTCAGATTTTACTTTTTACATTTATCTGTGCACATTTTGTCATAATGAATTTCAGTAATAATTAACTGATTGGAAATTAAGTAGTAGACTTGTAACTTCTGATGAGGGGGTATGTAAAGCAAGGCATGATTTATTGTCTTTTAATTTTAGTTCTTCCATGCAGAAGTAACTTTAGGAGAGATGAAATAGTTTGGAAGGAGTAATAGGAAGTGAATACCATCAAAATGGATAGTTTACTTGGTTGTTCATTTTTTTTTTCCAAAAAAAAAAAAAAGGCATGTGTATAATAATAGGACAGAATTACAGCATGCTGTGCAAAATCATACCTCCTACCCTACTATCAGAAACTCAGGATAGTTAATTGAATTTGGTATTCAGTGTATAGTGATGAAAATTCTTAAAACCTCATGTGGTGTCCTCCTGATGTGATTAATTGTTTGGAGAAATAATGGCTTTTTTATATATAAAATAAAAGGTGTTTTTTTTGTAGGAGAGCTACAGCATATTTTCCTAATTTTATTTGGTAAATTCTTTAGCCTTCATAACATCTCTTTTCAATTATAAGGCATAAAAATAAGAGGGTGTATTAGTTGGGTTTTTATTAGCTAAGTTAATTTGTGTTCTTTAATGTACTGAAACAAATGATGCAATTGCTATTGTTTTGCCAGTATTCATCTCTTAATGCATTGTAACTGAAATTCTTAATGGCTTCTCATAATCCTGAGGTACTTTTTTTTTTTAGAGGTTTTAGAGGCAAACTGTGTCCCATACACAAAGCAAAGCACATGTGTCTGTGTAATATTTTTAATCTGCTGCAGCATATGCAGAAGTGCTTTCATGTAATAATTGGACCATTTTTTCCCTGACTCAAGAACTCCTCACTTGCATTTATCTTTGTTTACTGTATTTATAAAATTGTGAGATTACAACCTTTCCCTTTATTGCTTTTTATAATTCCGCAAATTCTTTGTATTGGAACAGGTAGTAGTTGCTCAAATGCCATTTTAGTCTCAGTCTATAGAAACACCAAATCTTTTAACTTCACAGGAAAGACAAACTAGTGCGTGCTGTATTTCCTTGGAGGTTTCCAAAGATCAACCTGCTACTGTCTAAACTTGATTTTTAATTCTTAAAATACTTCGTAAAGAACTTTAGGTATTAAATATGTACAGTAAAAAAAAAAAAAAAAGGAAAAAAAAAAACATGAACCAAACCTCATTTGCAGCCATTTTTAAGTAGATCTGTGCTTATTTTGGTCAGAAGTGTTCGGACTGCTGAGTATTTTCTCTGTAGGAGCCCCAGTGCTGCTTCTGCAAAGAGGTTCCTGGGAAGTGACCTGTGGGCACCAGAGCCATCTGAATGTCATGGATGAAACCCCAGCACTTCTGAACACAAGTGTGTTGACTGTAAAAGTCTAGGATTACACTCAAGGTCTTTTATTCTGTCTGCCCTAAAAGGTCACTGCTGTCCCTTACAGTATGGAGTCTCCCAGGGGCTGTGGGAAGGGGAGAGGCTGCTGGTGAGGCAGGCTGTGATTACAACTGTGCCTCTGTAACCCCCCCAAGTAGCTGCCCCTCATCCCCTCCGAGGCTGGACACCCAGCAAGGGGTGCCTGACCTGATGGAGCAGAGGGGATGTTGAATGTCATGGATTTGGCAGCAGCAGGTGTGACATACCATCGTGGCACCTTTGGGGCTGCTTGGGGAACTTCAGCCCCAGCTGCTGTGAGCTTGGGAGCAAGACAACCCTGAAGAAAGCTCCCTCCCTCCTCGGGGTCCTTGCCAGCCCAAACATGACATTTTTAGGGCAATGCTATTTGCCTGTCCCTGCTATTAGCATGTGCTGGAGTCACTGACTTCTGCTGACTTTGGTTGTGTTTTTATCTCCTTGCCCTGGTCATTTTGTGTTCCCCTTGTGGGCTTGTTCATCCCTGCCTGTAAGGCTGACTTGCATTTTCTCTGCCCTCTGTTGCTTCATTTTCCACATCCCTTCCACAGCTTTCCAAGACAGGTGTCACTGTGGCAAGACTTCCCAGGCTAGTGATGTATTTTTCTGTTAAATTCATCTGCCAATTTCATCAGCTTCTTTTCCCTCTTTGCTCACATTGTTGTTGGTAAGACAGCATTTTGTGCTGCTTGGCTTGAGCTGGGATATTCTTCTGCTCCTGTATCTTTTTGCCCCAGGTTTCACCCCTGTTCACTCTCAAGTGCTGAAAGTGTAAACTGTTGGAAAGTCTCATTTGAGCATGATATTTCAAAAAATAATCCCCTCAAGTCCACTTAAAAGCCAGCAGTCATGTCCTGGTAGAGTCAAGCAGTTATTCACAGCAAGAGAAAGTTAATGGAACAAATACAGTCATGGTCTGCATTAGCTTCTACCGTAATTCATTTATGGTGTAGTTATGCAAAATATATCAGTGTTGTTTATAAATAATCTAAGTATTAGAGCATGATTAAGTGTATTTTCAAGCACTACTTAGTCTTGTTGTATTTTTCCCTGGGAGTGTCCGGACAGAAATTTGTACACACCCTGCTTGTATATATGTCTTGTGATGTGCACAGTATATATGCCTCAAATATTTAGAAGTCTCCCAAAAGTGTATAAAATACAGTTCTTCCCACAGAGAAATGTCAAGGCAATGTTCCTGTGGAAATGGAGATAGTGCTGCTGGTTTTTTGTGTGTAGACCTGACCCAAGTAAGTTAATTGCTCTTTCTGTGGAGGACAAGTTGCAAAAGTTTTCCTGGTGAGTCAATTTGTAGCAGAGAGGAAAAGGTCAGGCCACATCAGTGAAGAGTGAGCAGTCTCACTTCTGCCACCACAGCGTGCACTTGCTGCCCTGTGAGCTGAGGCAATGACTTTGGCACATGCCAAACCCTTCAGTCTCAGCTTTGTGGCAGTTTCAAAATTCAGCTTTCAGATTCCTTGGTGCACTTTGGATGCTCTCAAAAACACCCTCACCCTCAGCTCACCTCCTGTCTTGGCAGCTGTGGCATTCAGCACTTTTGACTCCTTCGGTTTTTCATTGCAATGCCAGAATATCATGACTGTGTTACCACAGTTAATTTTGCTTTACTCTGACAATTGTCCGGAAAAAAAAAAAAATCTCTTTGCAAAGACACCTGATAGTATTTTGGCTGACTAGGACACTGAAACTTATTGAATCCTGAGCTAATTTTGAAGGCTGCATGACTGGAACTCAAAATGAGCCCGTTCAGGGGCTGCAGGCAGGCTGGTAGTGTATACGAGAGGGAAGAATTTGGCCCTTTTTTCTTTATGGTAGGGATTCAGAAGGGCTTGACTGCTTTCTGTAGAGTTGTTCTCAACAAACATTGCTGAAAAATCAAGGTAATGTAGTCTTGAAGCTGTATTAACTCCGGAGTATATTGTAAGATTAATGGACTGTGTGCAGTTCTGTAAGGGCTGCTGTAGTGCTTTGGGCTGGAAGGTGCAAGGCCGTCAGTGTAAAAATGCCTTTCCTCCTTGTGACACTAAAACTTTCACAGTCTCTTACTGCAGGTACTTGGAAGTTAAAAACTAGAGAAATTTTTTCTATCAGCATACCAAAACTATGTTTGTAACATACTTTGATGAGCTCTGGTCTCGTTTTAAAGGAGATGCTGTCGTGTTCAGATTTGTGCTGTGCAGGCTGCCCTGCAGGTGCACACTCTGAAGCCTGATTTGCAAACTGGGAAGAATGAAGCTGTTTTAATTCTTTCTCTGCTCTCAAAGCTCACAGCACCTCATTGCTTGGAATTGTTTTTGCACACTTTATTTCAGCCCTGAGAAGCCTGAAACAGATTCTGTTGGCAAGGAAAATATTCTGCTCTGTCAAGTAGTATAACCTTATTTTGGTATCAGCGAGTCATCTCGAGGAGGAGGCTAAATTTAATCCTAGCACTATTTCATCCGACGTCTTCATCTGGAAACTCAAAGCCAATGCAAATTGCAGAGGGGAGGTCACATCGAGATATCAGATGATTACAAGCTATTTCTCTTGGGTACCTTCTCAGCTCTTTAGAATATACAAGGAAAGTGCATAATGAACCCAAACAAAAGCAGGCATACGCTTCACTTTGCACTTCAGAGGGTCTATAAAGCTTACGGTTTACTGACGTTTTTAAAATACTGGGGAGTTGGGGGAGTGTATCTTCGTATGCAGCTGGCATAAATACAGAAGCATAATTATGAAATCTGCCACCATCTCTAGACCAGATTTTTACAGCGCTGTTACTCCTGAATTCCTGTGGAGTGAGAGTAGGGGCTGATCCAGCATGTTACACGTGTTCGTGCTGCCCCAGCCAAGTGAGAGTTAACTGAAAGAGCATTCCTTGAACTGACCTACATGAAGTGGTTTTAGCAGGTGTGTTTGTGACAGACTAAAATTCAGGTGTTTGCTTTCAGAGGAGAGGATGCTATGGGGTGAAATGTCACGTTTGGCAAACATAGGAGGAGACTCTGATCTTTGTTTCTACCATGGAAATGCAAAGAAAAGAGCCTGTAGCTATGAGATCAGGCTCAGGCACGCTTTGGGTTTTGTGTGCACTTGGACAAGGATCTTACAACGTTCCTGAGTATAATCTTTGTGGACACCATTGTCCTCATGTTGCAGGAGCATCCTATCAGAGCAGGCTCTGGGCACCTCAGGAGGAGATGGAGTGTGGGAGGGCATGGGAAGAGAGCAGAGGGTTTGGTGCTGGTGAGGTAGTATCTGGCATTATTTCAGGGAAGTATTTAAACATATGTCCAGCTTGGCATGTGAGTAGGTCCTCTGAAGTCATTTGGACTGTGCAGTTACTTAAAATAACAGAGCAGATTTTTTTTCTTCTATCCCCCCCTCTCCCCCCTTTGGTTTTTTAGGGTTGTCTGTTTTTTTGGTGGTTTGTTTTTTTTTTCATGTGGAACTGGAACCTTTGGGACTTCTGTGTGTCAGGAGCAGAGCAGGCAGAACTATGCTTGTGGCACTCAAACCACTTCAGAGTGATTTGAAGCTTTGCCTGTAATCAGGAGCTGCTGTTGGCATTGTGCTGGTAGTGGCCAAAACAAATCTGGCAGCTTTGGCAACTCCTGAAGTTGGCCATTCCCAGGGGCTGATGGTGCAAAAAGTTTGGGGAACTTACAGTGAAAAGATGTCCAGGAACAGGAACTGCAGGTCGTTTGTATATGCTTTTCATTGTGTGTGGAGCAGATTGCAGTGGCTGTGAGGTCCCTGGGGAACTTCTGGATTTCTCAGCACCCACAGGGATCAACACACATCAGTAAACCTGACATGGTGATATTCTCAGGGCATCTCTCCTCTGGGATTCTCATACCCTCTGGATCGCCATGGCAGCCTGTGAACTGTTAAGTAGAAAGTGGAGCAGAACTTTCATGCCCTTGGAATGTTTAGTAAAACAGAAATGGATGGTCTTGAAAAACCCTTCTATGCAGAGAAAAAAATGGCATAATTCTGTTATTAAAAAAAAAACCCACAACAACCTACCAACCAAAAAAACAAACCTCAAAAAAACCAACCAAACACCAAAACTTACAGAAGTGCCTCCAGAAGTGGCCTTGTAGCTACAACAGTGTGTAATAATACTTGGCATCTCTATTATCCATGAAGATGTTGGGGAAAGTAAGGTACAGGAAGCAATAAAAGCACATCATGTCCTTGTCAGAAGCCTTTAAGTACATTTCTTGTGCAGCCACAAAATGGAAAACCTTTAAACAAGAAAAAGGCACACCACCACCACCCCCAACTGAGTGAGAAGTTTAAGATTCAAAAAAAACCCCAGTGTAAGGCTCCGTCTGCTTCTGTAGGGAATTACATACTTTATCAGACAGGAGAGATTTCCCAAAAAACTCGTTATAATCCATAATGATTAAGAAATGAATGGCTGCTAAACATTGAGAAGTAATAAAGCCTAGTATTTGGTATATCTATGAATGGTGATGAAGTTTTTATTGTAGTGTGCTGTGCTACTGCTTTGAAAATCTGTGTCTATGGTGGCGAGAATGGAAAGAAAAGTGTGGCCTAAGAGTTTAAAGATCCCTTGCTGCACGAGGGGTGTTGTGGGGCAGCCTGGCTGCTGCTCCATAGGTTGAAACTGGACAGCTCCTGGACAGAGAGCCTGCAGTGCTTGCTGGCACCCTTCTGGTGCCCAGCACCAGCACTGAATTGCTTAAACCCAGTAATTTTGGTCATAGTTTCCAGCCTTTGCAGTTTGATAGTGATGAGAATCACAACATGGTAGGAGGAAGTGAATGAAAAAGCAGAATTAGTGATGAATTGTTGAGGGCTGTGAAGCTTTAGAGGCATTTTCAACAGTGTTGATTGTCTGTGTGATGACAGAGATACAAAAAGATATGGGCAATGTTGTTTTTTCCTTGCACAGGTTTGCTTATGGTTAATGACAGTGGGAAACTGTCTGAAGTAATGTGGCTGAGTGCAGAATACTCAGCATGTCTTCGTGGCAATAGTATTTTTAGCAATACTGAGTAGGTAATGTTCCAACTGCTGACATTCAGACACCTGACTAGAGACCAACCAGCTTCTCAAGCGTTAAATCCTCTCAAAGATCTCCCTATTAACTTTGAAGTTCAGAGTAGCTGTCCTGGCTGTGGTGCCCAAGCTTTTAGCTTTCTGAGTAAACTGTGGAGTGGTGGTGTCAGTGTCCTTAGGCCAAAAATACTATTCTGTCTAGGGAACTAAAGTACTTTGTGGGTTTTTTTCAGTTGTCGTTGGTTTTGTTTGTGGTGGTTTTTTGTTGTTTTTGTCTTTGTTTGGTTGTGTTTTGTTTTGTTTTTTCTTTGTTGTTTTGGGGTTTTGTTTTGTGTGTGGCTTTTTTCTTATTATTATATTAGAAAAAAGCTGCTGTGATTCAGCTGAATACATCACCTGGGTTAATTGCATTGCATGGAAATGCACGTTTGCATATGTTTCTCTTTGTTTGAGATGAATGGGAAAGCTACAGTCTTTTTAAGTGTACTTAGAAGTAAATATGTGTTTGAACTGCAACAGCTAGTAAGAACATGTAAGCAGATTAGTAAAAATACTGAACAGAAATGGCATCATTCCTCAGGAGATCTCAAAGCACTCTGTGAAGGTGGTTATTTAATTGCTTCCTTATCTGTAAACAGAAGTGAGATGCAAAATTGTATTGTATTGATAGTTGTGGTACAAATAGGAACTGAGACTCCTGTTCTGTTCACCTGGTTCTTTTACAGCTTCAGGAAAGACTGTGAAGAGATTAACTGAAATCCTGGAGGAAAATTGGTGTGTGTGTGTGTATATATATATATATATATTCTATAAGAATATAGAATATTCTTATGCATATTATAGCATCTAGGACAGTGCATTGGCAATGCATTGTTATTAAATTGCTGTGAAACTTATAAAGACCACTGCGATCGGGGCTGGAGCTTTCTTTAATACAGAGGAAATGTTCAAATGAAGAATGCTCCCTTCTAAGCGTTTTCTTTGATTTCTGGTGGTTTTTGTTTTGTTTTTTTTTGGTTGCTGGTTGTGGAACAGTTATACTTGCTATTCTCACTATTCTCAATAATTTGCTGAAGAAATAAATCTGTGTTCCTTCAAAAAGAAGAATTCAGTAACGAAGCACAGTTGAATGCTGCAGTACTGCAGTAGTGCAGTGCAAGGCATAAATAAGTTGTAGACTTAGTGGCTAAGTGGTGGCAGATATTATCATTATTGAGTGGGTCCTTTACTCTTTGAGGCTCTTCAGGACTAGGTTTGGTTGTGATCTTTGCCTCTTTCATCTTTTGCGCCACTTAATCTTCCAGAGATTGTTTCTGCCCTGGATGATTTCCTTTGACTGCACCGTGCTGAGCAATGGCAAAATATTTTTTTACATAGGCCCAGGAAGCAGAAGAGAAGAGAGAGGAGAGATGGGGATTTGAAATCTTTCATCTACGTTGAGCCATTGTGAATTTAGGATCTAGGGCAGAGTGTTAAAAAGAATTAATCATTAATGAACCAATAAAGAGTATTAAAAGACAAATTGGCTGAACCTTCCTGGCCTTTTTCATTTCCTTCTATGGAAACAAAGTAAAGCATGCCAGATGACAAACAGATCCAGTCCAGCTATCCTTGCAGGATTAACATCATAAAGTCACAAATAATTAAAGCATCCCCTTTTTAGTGCATTAACTGAATAAAAGCCTTTTCTGTTGTGTCTGGTTTATGTATGCAGAAGCAGTCTTGAATAAACATCTGCCTTGAGAGCAGTCTGCTAATTCCTGCTTTTCCTTCCTCTTCTCCTGCTGTGCTTCCCAAGAAATTGGTTAGTGGGCAAGTTATTTCCAGCAGCAGTTTCTGTCACAATGGTCAGGTACCTGTACCTTAAACTCTGCCTCTGCCAGAGTGGACTTAATCCTCTCTTTATCCCTATTGCAGCGTATTTGCCAGCGTGCTCTCCAGCTCTGCCAAGGAGCTCTCAAGCTGCCTGTCCCTTGCCACTGCCCACATGCTGCTGTGCCAGGTTCATACTGCCACCACCAGAAGGGATTTTGGTGCAGGTGGCTGCCAAGGGCAGTGGTGGTTGGCATAGGAAAGCAGGAGGCATTGATGGAAGTACCTACCAGACAGAACTGAGCTGAGGAATGTGGCCTTTCAGAGTAACCAAGCAGGATTTCTGCTGTTGGATCCTGCTCTCAGCAACAACTGGGATGCAATAGTCAGTGGTGCCTGCCCCCATGATTATTAATGAGTTGTGACTTCAGGTGTGGAAATTAAGGAAGAGAAATTAAATTGACTGTACTGTTTTAATCTCATGAATTGAGATTAAATTAATTGAGATTGAATTCATTAGGATGAATTGGTGAAAATCCAAGGATTGAATGCATTGCATTTTTATTTGAAACTTTTGCTGTTAGAATTTTAAATGCCGTTCTTGCCAATGCATGAAGCTGGATCAACATGCTTAAATGTCTAGTCCTATGAATTAACTGTTGAGTTTTCTGGCTTAAAATGGTGTAGAACCTGCAGTTGAAAGGAGCAGTGGACCCAGTGCCTGAACTGAATGTGAAAAGCATTTAAACCACACGAAGGCTGTCATGGGAATCAGAGTACTTGGACTGAGTTTGAGATTTGAGTTGCTCATCCAGGTTATGAAAATATTTCTGATCTCTCTACTCGTTCCCACTTGAAAAGAGAACCTGATGAATGTTTTCACTTTGCAGAGGGCTAGAGGACTTAGCCAGTATGGAGGTCCACTGGCAGCTCTGTAAAAGTCATAGAGCTGTGTGGGACCTGTGGTAAGATAAAGCTGCTGGCAATGAGTTCTGCTTCTGGCACTCAGGGAAAAGCTTGTGGAGCTTACACACTCCAGGCTGCAGCCAGAGGCAAGTAAAATTTTGAATTTGACAAACGTGAATTCTCTGTGGGTCATTAAGGCATCACAGAAGTGGGAGGTTCGTGAATATTTATCTCAGAACATCATTTGACTGAAAGAATAAATTTTAATTCATGCTGCTTTGCTTTGCACCTGGCAAAACTGTGGGGAATACAACACAGGTTATAGCTGTCTTTCTCCTCCTCCTTCTCCTCCTCCCAGCCCACCTGAGCTCCAGCAGAATTCTCAGAGGGAGTCTGATGCATTTCCCCATCTCTCAGAGTCAGAAAAGACAAAATAGCTCTTTTCCTCCCTTATAGCCTAGAAATTTTACATCATTATCTACAAGAATCTGAATGCTGTTGCTTCTGCTCAGAAACAGGACAATTCCAACTCTGTGATGAATTAGTGCATGTGTGACATTTATAGCAACTGGTGAATTACAAACGTCTTCCATTTTGCCATTTTGCTTTTCTGTTTATCTTTGGGGAGGTGTTTACTTCATGGTCCTCAAAGCGATTCTTTGGGTCCTGGTAATAGCATGTGGAGCTCAGTTAATTTAGTCAGCAGACACTTGTGATAACTTGGTGCCTCTGCGACGTGTCATGTGCGTTTCCAGGAAAGGGCACTTTGTTTCCTTTGCAGTTGATTAGGAACACGGGGCACTGCTCTAGCGTGGGCTTGGTTGATTATGCTCACGGCAGACACGTGCCTGCAAGGTGAACGCTGCAGAGGTGGTGTCTGGTGTTCTCAGAGACTGAACTTGCTCAGGTGAAGAAGCAATTTAAAAAGCTGAAAAGGGTCCAGTTAAATACTCACTGGTTTGCAATGACGTGTGTCAGAGCGAATCAGCAGATCCTGACATTCTTCTGAGTTCTGGGTGTTCTCATCAAAGGTTGGGAAGTATATTAGGTGCAAATAGGATCAAGCTTTCTGATAGGAGTTGATCTTTTGCCCTCTGAGGGTACATGTGACACAAGGGATAGAGGTGTAGCAATGGGAAGAAGTTGAAACTAAAATGCACTGCTGAATCCTGTTCAAAAATCTTGTTGAAAGAAAGAAAGGCAGCAGATGCAGGCCTTCAAGTTGAAATTGCATTTACTGTTGCATTTCAAATGTTTGTTAATCCTTCCCTGTGCAGCCACTCACCCATCCAAATGACAAACTGAGCTCAAAGCTTTCATGATGATGCTGATTGCGATGCTGACGTATAAAGGAAGGAATGAACAATGGTGATGCCAGAGAGACTGTTGGTTTCTGTTGTATTACTGCTTATTACTTGTGGGATTTACTTAAAACGTAGTGATCAAGAATCACTAGCTGGTAATAGAATACATTCTTTAAATCTTCGTATTTTGGGTCTTACAGCCTCTTGGGGTGAGGGGGTGGACTATGTGTTTGTGTATGTAACATGTCTTTGATGCTGCTATATCTGGTATTTAAAGGAGAAAAGGGAAAAAGAAAAAAAAAAAAAGACAAGCCTGTTCTCATGTGTCCCAGAAGTGTGGAAGGCTTTTTAAAGTGATGCTGTACTGTAAATGAGAGACTGAAAAAAGATGCTGTGCTCACAGTTGTGACTGCTACAGGAAAGCGTTACTTGGGATTTATGCAGTGTGTCTGGAAAACCATGAGGCTGGAGTGCTTGAGGGAGGCTTTGGTGTGAATAGCAGCTTGTGTCAATAATCTGGAAAGTTGTAGGCATGTACCACACCATCAAACCCAGTGTTACCTCTGTTCTGGTTCTGAAAGCACACCTAAAACTGCTGTTTCAAGGAGGCTCTTAGCTGAGCTCTCCAATTGTCGTTTTGTTTCTTGGAGATGACACTGTTACTGCCGTATGAGGAAGACAGACTTTTGTACTGGGAAGTGGTACGTGCATACAGTAAGTCTTACAGTACTTCTGTTTAATCATGAGGAAAACGTTTCTACAGCCTGGCCACATGCAGGACTCATAAATTAGCTCAGAACAGTATTTCTAACATATCACCCCCTTCATCTTCACAGGGGGATTTTCTGCAAAGCTATTAGTGACTTAAAGGAACCCATTTGGCTTAGAAAAGATATGGTTTTCAAACCTTTAATTTCCATTTTCTTTACACTGGGAGACCTCTGAGGCAGACTGCTAATACACTGAGTACACATTTAGGCTTGTGGACTTTTTGGTTTGTATTCTTTTTGACTGAAGAAAGCAGAGGAAAAGGAAAGCATTTATATGTATCAATGTGTATTTCATCCACTTCACAAATGTGTTTGTCTGGAGGTGAGAACTGCTGATTCAAACCACTTTTCTGTTTTTGAGAGTGTGGGTGTGCTCAGAGAACGGTGAATGCTTTGGACCTCTGTGCAGCATGGCCTGTGGAGTGCTGGCTGATGAAGGTCTTCTCAGCACCCTTGTGGCTATTGTAACATGATTAATTTGGATTTAATTTAGAAAAGAAGGTAACAAGGGATTTGGAGGTCAGTGCAACAGGTTCTCCAAGTTCTTCCCAGGAGATAGAGCCAAGATAAAACCAACAGGATGGAGGCTTGAACGCCGAGAGCAGCAGTGCTTTGCAACGTGACTTTTTCCAGATTTTGCAGGCTATAGGAAGCATGGAGTATTTTCACTGAGCCCTTTTCTGTAAGGCTCACTCCTTAATTTCATATAGACCAGGCTTCTTTGCTTTGTGCAAGGCACATCTTGCGCAGACTGTGCAGGACCTGAAGCACACACCGAGAGATTCAGAGTCCATTTAGACCTGTGGTCTGCTTGGCACCTTCCTGACACGGAGCCGTGATCAGCATCCCTGTAATGTGTGGTGAAGGGAGACACTGAATGGTTTTGTGATGTACCTGTCTGCAGAGTTACAAATGTGTGTTTTGTGTTAGGTTGTGGAAAGCACAGCAGTTTGTAAGGGGTTAATGGTTTGGGGAACAGTGCAAGTAGAAAGGGAGAGCTGAGAAAAGGTAAGCTGAGGAGAAAGGTGAGGCTCTTGCCTTTTGGCTGGCTGATGCTGGAAATGTCTGTAGAGATTACAGTTGAATGGTTTTCCGGAGATTTGCTTTTGTTTTGTAACCATTTTTAAGGATAACACAGCAAGCTCTGAGGAAATGAGCTTGAACTCTGGGAGGTTTGTTTGCCTCCTTGGCTGGCAGAGCTGCCTGCCCGTGTCACATACAGGCACCACTCTGTCACTTTGCCTGCCTGCACCCAGGCATTGGCTCTCACAGAAAAATAATACAGAAAACCTCTGCATGCATAAATGACAAAAAGAGGATTTCTGTATGGTGCACCTGGCCAAAGGAGGAGATTGGTTTAAATTTAACTTTCCCTCCCCTACTACACTTGTGTTATTGTGGATGGAGCCTGCATCATGTAAGCTCTCAGCTGAGAAAAGATTTGGCATCATGCGAAGCAAGTGCCTTTTGTTCAAAGGATTGCAATTTGCATAGTCAAGGAAAAGGATCTTTCTTCTATTTGGACAAGATCAGTGAAAACTTCTTGAATTGCCTTTTAAAAATCTTTTTAAAAAAGAACTTGTCAAGCTACCAAGGGAAAAAACCCAGCAGGTAGAGCATGCAACAAAATATAAAGAAGTAAAAAATAACTTCAAAAGCTGTGAGTGAAATTTTCAGTCTTTGAGCATCTTTTTCATTATTTATATGACAGGAAGTCTATTTTTTGTCTTTTTTTTTTATTTATTTTATTTTCTCTTCTCCTTCTCTTCCCTCCACTGGATCTGTGGGGTAAAAAAGATGAAAACTTGGTTCTCAAGAGTAAATTTTTAATTATGTTCCTTTTTGAACTCTGCATAACACAACACAAAATAAAACTAAGAAAATAACAAAATAGAGGATTTTTCCACCTCTTTTGGTTGGAAGATTTATGAATTTAAGTAGAAATTACTGCTTCAGATGGCACATAATAAATGAAAACATGTTCAAGTCATTTCTGTAGAAGGCTTTAAAAAAGTACTGTGCCCCGGTCAGGCTTGCAATGAACTGAGATATTTTTTGGGTTCATCAGTCAAAAGCCTCTTCCGTGGAACTGCTTCTAGGGGCTCCAGTGAGTCTACAAATAGGAGTAAGTCTGTGGTTAACCTCTAACCTGGAATTTACTTTCTCATGTTCTCCACAGCAGCTGATTGTCAGGTACAAGTCCACAGTGTCTGATGCTGAGGCTGCAGGCTGATTTGGGAAACTTTTCTACCACAGTCCAGGGAAAGCAATTGTCTGCTGGGAGCACTGACAATCCAGGGGGCATAGCCCAGCTGAATGAACATACAAATTCCATCAGGTAGAAAATTCCATCATTTCAGCTGTTGGTTTTTTTTTTTTTTTTCATTTGAAATTAAGGACTGTGGTTTGGAAGGAAAAGACTAGACCTTGAGGTCTAGGCTGATGCATCTGTTGAGCAGTGACTGCCTCAGACAGGTCTGAAGCATCTGTTTCTCTTGCTCCGTGAGTTGGTAAAGTACCCAAACCTTCCCAACGCCCACAAGCAAGCTAAGGACACATATTTAAAAAGGATGAAATTCCTTTTATGTAGAAAACAAAGGTTCTGAGGTTGTTTTGAAATTTGTAATGTCTAGTTTAACTATTATTCTTAAACAATGACAACAAACAAAACAAACTCCAACAAACAACCAAAAATCTCAACAGTTCTGAAATGGAAGTGTTTTGTTTCAGTACATGGGGCAAACAGAACTAGTCTTACAAGTCGTCTTGATATTAAACTGTTTTCCTACTGTGGCGTGTTTGTTTCTTTGCTGAAGTTCAGGAAATTAAGCAATGCCCAGAGGAAGGCTTAGGGAGTTGTAAGGCCACTCTGTGATTTCTGTAATGCCCTGACAGCAGGTAAATCCCTACGGTTTGGTGAGAGGAGAAGGTATGTGCACTGTGGCAGCTGGAGTTCCTGGACCAGGTGAAACAGTGGTGGCTTCTACTTGTTTTCATTCAGTAATACTCGCATTTCTTGCAGCAGTAAGAAAACAATGTGGTACATTATGAATTGTTTCAACCCAAAATATCATAAGGTCGTGAAAAAGTATTCCAATGGAGCAGGTAATAATTCGCTTAATACACCCCCCCCCCCCCCAACAGTAAAATTTGAGGAAATTTTCCCAGCTGAGAAGTTAAAATTGTTTTCTTTCAGGAAAATCGTGGTTATTCCTCCCCCAGTCTTTTATTAGGCTGCGGATTGCAGTGTGGAGATACTTTAAATTTCTCTTTCATTTCTAGAAAATGTCTTCTGGCCGTGCCTTCAGCTCTGATTCCTGAAGGACTTGTTACTTTTGAGTAATTGGCATGTGGTATAGCTTGGAGCAGCCCTAAGAATAGATGTAAAAGAAACACTTTTTATTTCCTTGTTCTGCTTGTATCAGGATTAGCTCAGCTTGAGGACTGTGTTTGAATTTTTATTTATGTAGCTCTCTGAGTGAAATACTTGAAATTTACTGCTGCCAGGCTTCACACTGTATTGTATGTGTTTTGCTGCTAGGAGGATTAGTTGCTACTGCTCAGGCTGCTAAATGCTGCCTGGTTATTCACTGTCTGGTGTCTGCTGGACAGACGTGCACAGAAAGAATTGTCATCATGTGTGAATTTATTTTTTAAGACATTCTTTCAAATTCCCTAACTATTCCTTCTTCGTACTCTTACGTTTCTTGCATCTTCTTTTGTCACTGAAAAATCAATTCCAGCATTTAAGTGGAATGGAAAAACTCCCTTGGACAGAGTGAGGGTGGGAGTATATTTGAAAATACACTTTAACAGTGTACTAGTATGTGAGTCACAGGTCTGACTTGTTTGATGATGTAAACTAGTGGTAAGCAAAACACCATTTTTGTTTTGTAAGCTACAGATTCCATCACTGGCTGAGTCGTCTGTGCCTTACAGTCAGTTATATCAATTTCTTCACAAAATACTCAAAATGGAAGATAAGCTCTAAAGATTAAAATTCTTTTCACCTTGTTTTGTTCCGAAGGGTGTCATTGCTCATCATACCCTCTTCTGTTTCACCAGGCATCAAATGATTCAAAAGATGATTTTATTTCAGTTCAGTTTTGCTGCTGCACTTTTGACACTTTCTGAGTAATACAGTATGTGACAGGGCTTGAAGTGAAACTTTATTCTATAAATATCCTTCCAGTTTTAATAAAGTGAAGGACAAACTCCACAGGCAACTGCACTGGAAAGTTTGGCCTTGTCCCCCACCCTTCTGTTAACCCAGTATACAGCTGAACCATCCTTGCTCTGCAAAATGATATCATGGCAGCTTCAGGACATGAAAATAAATTGTGTGAAAAACTTCACTTCCACTGTGGGCTGTGTATTTTTCGTCCTTGTGAATCATTTAGGACCCAGTCCTGGAAGTCTGCTGTTGCATGAACCTCAAGAGTAAGGGAGCTTCCATTGAGAGGGAGAATTGTTCACAGGTGTGGAGATCTGTAAAACTGAGTCTTCATTTGCCTTTTATTTCCTATCCCCATGACATGCAAAGTAGCTGTGTTTGCAGAAGAGGGAAATGCCAGGGTCCTGTTGCAAGTGATCTTTCAGAGAACATGTGTACCCTGAGCTCAGCCCGTGGAAATTTGCCGTGCTTTCCCACCAGGAGTGAATATTTGTTCATGTGTTCTCAGTAGACCTTATTTTGTATTTGCCTACATTTCTATGTAGCCCCTGAGGTCTTTATCAAGGGTACAGTTGCTGTTCTGATGTGCTGTTTCCACCCTGGGCTTGCACAACTGGCAGGCCCCCAGCTGGGCCATAGCTTTGGTTTTGTCCTTGCTGTGTTCTTTTGTCTGGTCAATCCCAGTTGCTTCCTACTATCAGACCATCTCCTGCCCTCTTTGCTCCCTGCAGTTTGAGTCTCATTTCCTTCCTGAATCTAAAATGTACTTTTCCTCGCTATTCAGCACATCCACTTGCAGCTGGTCCCTTACCTTTCTGAAGCCGTTGCCACTTCGTGTTATTTATTGCTTGTTTGCTAAACAGCTGGAGTCATGCTGAACTGTGAAATGATTTCTCCTTTCTTACAGACACAGGCTGTAATGTGTCATGTCTTTGAGACAATTTCATGCTCTAGATCAGGGAATTTCTGATACTGTGTTTCTGTCTGGAGTTTTACTGGGAATAAATCTCAAATTCTAGCGGAAAACCAAGACAGCTCTTGCTCAGGGCACGAGAAATTTGTGTATGAAAGAGTGTTAATGGTGCTATTCTGCATGCAGCATGGGTCATGTTGTATGTAAACTACCTGGTCAACTTCTCTTACTGCTGTGGTTTCCTCTGGTGCAGTAGACACTGGATCACTGCAGCCGCTTGCAGGGCAAGCAAAGAATGGTATGTGAGGTTGCAGCATGCACTGGTATCAGTCAGCAACAAGTGCAGCACAGGGTCTACCATGTGGTGCCCATGGGCAAAGAAGCCGTCCGGAAAAATTGTGTGTAAGGAATAACACATTATTCATTTCCTCAGTCTAGTTAATCCATGAAAAATCAATAAGACTGATGATAGTCTTAAATGGGAAAGAATCTGAACTGAAAGGAAAATACGTTCTTTAACATAATAAAACAGAAAACCCTGAGGTTATATGAAATAACTGGGCAGCTAAAAGGCAGGGCAAAGATGCAGAAAAATCCAGAGCACACAGCTCTTCCCTAAGGGGAATGGGTTTCAGCTGCTCTTTATTTAACCTATTATGAGAGAAATTAGCCTTTTTTTTTCTATTTGGTAAATTGCTTTTTGGTTTTTTATCTGTGATGGAAGGGCACAGAGTGTTACTGAGTCACTGAGGAGACTGGTTAGTTGGCTTATATGGAGCCCAGAGTCAGCTAGCTCTTGGAGGAGCTCTAGGAGAGGCTTCTGCTGACTGCTTGAGGGGTCTGGAGATCACTAAAATACATCTGAGCAACGAGTAAAATGTAATAAGATAAGGAGACAACTGGAAGGACTGTTTCCTGTAGTCTGCTGTGCTGGTTTTTTTTTTTAGTTGTAAAGTTTGTGTCCCATTGGAGTTCAGGAGCCTCAAGGCCTTAGGATTGCTTTCGTGCACGAACAGAAGGTCAGGCCGTTGTTTCTCTGCGAGTGAAGCTTTGTCTTGTGTGCTTTTGGCTGCTCTGCAGCCATCTGGAGTTGTCAGCTTGCAGGCGCCTGCTTGCCAAGCCGTGTCTCCTGCAGAGACCCGGTAACACCTGTGAGCCCTTCCCTGTGCAAACTGTGGAGTGTTTTTGCAGGTGGCACTTGGAGTGTTGATGTTCGCCTGTGATGGGCTAAACGGTTTGTGTCATGCCTGCCCCGGGAGTTTGTCTTTCCAGGTTGCACAACAGCATATGCTGACTTCCAAATCCCCTGGTCTTGGCACCTTGGACTCTTTGGGAAGAGACTGGCAGTTGGAGCTCCTTAACAAATCATCCCAAAGAAAATTAATTCCAAATCTGGCAGGGTTTGCTGGAGACCAGAGATCTTGTTCTGCCCGAAGAAATGGGAACGTACCTTATTCACTCAATTTGTAATTTGAGGATGACACTGAGGTTTTAGGCAGGCAAAGGATTGCTGAGACTACATGTGAGAGTGGAGTATGTGCACATGTGGGTGAATGTTTCTAGTTTCCTTTCTTAGCTGTTTTTATGCTTCCATGTGTGTAGCATGAGTGGTGGGCTTTTGGATGGGCCAAAGGAGAAGGGCAATACAAAGCTGCAGGATTTAGAACACGTATTACAGTGTGGCATAAATAATAAAGTGATGCTTCAATTTCCATAGTAATAGAAAATTTGTTTGTGTTTTGGTATAGTATAGGAGGCTTTATGAGTCTCTTGAGAGAGCACAGCCTTTCTACTAAAGCTAAAAAAAATGGAAACTTTTTAGAATAAAAATTTTATACTACCAGTACACAGCAAAGGAGTAATAGCTGGGAAGATAATTGTAGGAGGATGTGAAAAAAAATCTTAGCTTTAGCATTTCCATACTAATTTGAATCAGTCTCTCTAATGATCTCATGGAAAAATCTTCTTTGTATGTTCACACGGTCATAGTGAGGTTTGAAATAACTGCTATTGCTTTCTAAATTTTCGTAGTACTCTGCATATCAAACAGCATCCTGTACCACTTATATTCCTTAACTTGTACTCAAAATACAACCCTTAGGCTTGGTCTTGTAAAGACTATGAACTTAAGAGTAAAGCTAAGATCACACAGAGAATTTGAGTTGCTTTTATTCACAAATGTTCTGGTCGTCAGTTGATACACAATAATTTTGCCTCTCCTTCTCTCATCACAAAGAACTGTCTTATATTGGCCACATTTTGATCTCATCCTTAGTTTGGTGAAGAGGGCACTGCCCTAGAAAATGGGAGATGTCGGGAAAGAGAAACCTGATCACCTGGTCTTTGCTGTCACGTAAAAAACTAGGAATCTTTGATAAGTTGTTGTCGCCTTCATGTGTTATCAAGTCAGTATGCCTGTTTGATGTGGCTTATGGTCAAATCAAAGCTATCCGTGTCTCTGAATACGTTGTCTGGATTGAGCTCCTCAGAGAACATCAGTGCAGAGGCTCCAAACTGTTTTAGTTTTGAGGGTGCACACCAGCATGCTCACTCTGCCCAGCAGCGTGTTGGGGCTGTAGCACAGCTTAAGTGTTTTGAATTTCAGGCAAGATGCACTTCTAAATGCTCAAGTGCTTGCTCGAGATCTTGCCCTTATATTTGCCGTCTGTTTAGAGGGGCTGTGAAACAAGTATGTTGAACTACTGTTGTTCAAGTGCAGTCAGCCTGGTGATTTCTCGTAGGAAGAAAAGGAAGTATTTTAATTATATTTTATATTAGTCCTGCATAGATACAAATGCCAGCATGATTTATTTCATTTAGCAGTATATTCCTCTCAACTGAATTATGTGTAATTGTGTAGACATGGTCACTTTAAATATTTTATGGACTTGTATAATGTAAGACGGAGTGCAGCCTGTAGGGCCAGTAAGAAATATTGCTGTATAACTTGTATTTAATTTTATTTCAGCAGTTTAATAGTTCATTTTAACTGGATTTGAACATCAGAATGAGCTCATGGTTAGAGTGAAACTTGCTGCTGTAGTTCTTGCATAGACAAGTCAGGTGACTGAAGAGAAGTCTTGAATAGTCAGCAGAGATGAGCTGCACACGTGTTCAGGTTGGCAGCTAATAAGAAATATCAAACCTGTTTGCTGCTTCAGAGACAACATGTGCTAAAGGCTTGAGCTGGACAGAAGCTTTGTCACAAGGCAGGGTTATGTCTTTTAGAAAATACAGACTTGCCAAAAGGAAAAGTGTTTTAATGAAATATGAAATATTCCTTTGGAGATTCATCTTGTTTGCTGCTATTTTACCTATAGTCAGGATTTTGGTTTTGCAAGTCCTGGGCTGGGGGGAGAAAATCAAACAATTGTATCACCTCCTCAGTCAATGAGGTGCCCCAGTGCCAGTCACGGCCTCCACAAATCCTTCAAAGATGGATCTTAGCAGCTGGGTCTGTGCTGTTGCCCCCCCTTGGCATTCCTGGGATATCATAGGATGACTTTCTATCAGCAGGGGCAATTTTGGACTTCACTGGATTTGGACAGGACAAAACCTTATACAGTTTCTATCCTATTTTCGAAAAGAGGGTGGAGGAACCAGCAACACAGTCATCTGCTTCCTGTGCCTGCTTGTGAGAAAATAGGTGAAGTTCTGACTCAGGGACAAAGCTCCTGTTTTGCACTGGACACTGGGTGCAGCTGAGCCTGATGGGTGCTGCTGGAAATGGAGAAATGCTTAGTGTAAAAAGGGAGGGATTGTTCTGTCTGTGGTGGCCATTGTGTTTTAGATCATCATCTTGCAATCTGCAATTCTTAATTGGCCGTGGGGCCTGATTCAGTGAAGTGCTGAATAGTTTTGCAATGCAAAATGCGTTAAGGATGCTCAGCACCTCTTCAGGCTGCTGATTTCTCACTCATACAGTATGTGAGCCATAGCTCACCTGATTTTCATAGTCATTTGCCTTGTAAAAATAGAAATCTGCCATCTCTATCAAGAAATAATATTTGTATTTATTTGCAGGATGAGTATCATTGAAATCAGATGTCGTCCTTTTCGTGTTTTGACGCTGGTCGTGTCATAGATGGATTTGAATATGACTTATTTCAGTGAAATAATTAATAACAGCAAGGTTTCAGTGTTTAACCACTGCTCACTTTTGGCTAATACAGCACAAAATCTGTCACTACATGCTTTTCATCTGGAGTTGTCCACCTGAGGATATCTGATCTCTTCTGATTTTATCTGTGTACAAGTGTTTAGTTGCTGAGGTAAATGGCCAGAACTTGACGTATAAAGCACCATGGAAATAAATCAGTTGTCCATCCAAGGAGTCTCTGCAGGAACCGTGTAAATAGATTATAGTAAGGGTTATTAGGAAGCTCAGTTGTATCTCTGCTTAAGCTCTCTTTTTTTTTTTTTTTTCCTCTTTCCTGTTTTTTATCTTTTTGCTTTCAGGATCATGTGTAACATAGGAGCCTTTTAAGGCTGATGCAGGACAAGAGTGTTGTCACCTAATGTCTGCTCTGTTGACAAAAACATGTTATTGTGGGTGACCAGGATGTAACTGAATAGATCCAGGGCTTTGTATCTTGCTTTGACAAAGCAAGAGAAGATCAAAGCCTCCACACTTTCAAACAAATTAAGTACTTCATAGCCTACTTGAGTTAAAAAATTTGTACTCGCTGGGCCTTTGGTTATTTGTGAAGACTTTCCTAGAGGGGTAAAACTGATCATAATTTGATACAATTGCAACCTAATACTTTTTCTTTACTTGGAGTGAATGCCCAGATTTTGTTATCAGTTGCTTTCATTTCTCTGAAATCATCAGAACTGCCTCTCAAGAACTGAGATCTAATAGTTCTGAACAGAGGAACTGTAATTAGAGAAAGGCAGGGAGATAGATGTGCAGAAACGAGCATGAGCTCCTGCAGATCAGGTTCCTGCCTCTGAGCATGATGTGTCAGAGCAGCCTTTGCTTCTGTGACTCTGTGTCCCGTATGCTTCAGCCTTGGTGCCCAAGAGTTCAAGTGGAAAATATTCCCATGGGAAGGTGCTTTTTTTTATCCTTCTGCAGCAGATTGCCTGCTGGCAGCTCCTCTCCTGGAAACCTGGGTCTCCATCCTGGCAGGGAGAGGATTGTAGCCATTTCCCAGTCCTTCAGGTTTCTTCCTAATACATGCTAAGTGCCTTCAATACAGTCTGGCAGGTTTTCCTTTGTCCCTTCCTTCCTCCTGTCCCATCTTTTCAGGCACTGTTAAGCCATTTTGCCTCTGCATCTTGCCTTGGTCCTCCTACAAGGCAGCAATGCTGCTCGAGTGTTGGCGTGGCCGTGTACAAATGGTTGAGGACAATTTCTTATCCAGTGGATTCAACTTCCCTTCTCACATGAGCTGCCAAAAGATGACAGCTACTGGGGAGACATAAAATCAAAAAAAGCTACTGATATATTGGTGTGGGCTGTTTGGATTAGAGCAAAACAAATGGCGTGTTTTAGTTTGTGGACTGTTCAAAAAGATCAGAGAGAAAAAAAGGCAGATAGGAGAGCTGCATAAATACGAGAGTTTTTTGGGCTGTTTTCAGCTAAGAAACAGAAACTTTAAGAAATTATGAAGGGTTGAACAATTTTTTTTGCATAGCTAATTATTTTATTTAGGGGCTGGTCTTTAAACAAATATAGATAAATCCCAGAACTGCTGCCATTTGAAATAAAAAGACAATTAAAATACCAAATCTAAGTTTTTAATATATTTTGTTAATTTTAATAGGTATTTTTCTTTGAAAAAGTTCATCTGAAAAATATCACCTACTACTTATGATGCTAGACAGCATATTTTATGAGACATTTGTGTTTTGACAAAGCAAACTCTGTCACACAATTTGGTTTCACATATTTTTATATCAACATTTAAATGTTGGGCTTGAACTGCTCAGCTGCATGAAAATGTATTTATAATCTTACAGTCACGTACTCTTGCATGCTGAAAGAGGTGGTTAGAGTAATTTGTAACTCTTCCAGATAATTTTTAAAAATACATTTTTAGAAGAAAAATGGAATGACAAACAGGAGAAAACAGCTTTTCATCTGATCATACGAAAGGCAACTGCAGAGCTTCCAGCAAAGCTTGCCAGTGACTGAATGTTGCTGTTGGAAGGATCCCACACTTGGATTTGAACACGTTGGCCAAACGTGCTGTATAGGTGGCCAAAAGAATGAATTCTACTTTTAGAGAAAACACCTGTCCCTGTTGCCTCCGGTCCTGTGCTGCGGATTCGTCTTGGCAGCAGAAAGGGATAAAACAAGCGTGCTCTATTTTAAAAAGTATTTGGCATTGCAGTAGTCTATTCTTACCTTCCAGATGTACCTCTTAATGCATTTTTTTCTTTCAGTCTCTCCGTGAAGTCTGTGCGTGCATGTCTCACATGACTTCCAGTGTTTTCGTCCTTGGACCAAATTCTGGCTGAGGGCAGAGGGAGTTTTGCTAGAGTAATATTTGGGCGGTTGGAGTTGCTGAGCAAAGCCCCGGATTCTACTCAGAAGCTGTGTGTGCTGTAGCTTAGGTAAGGTAGAAACATCATGTGGGGGCTGTGTTCCTGCGTGAGGCTGCGTTGCTGTGCTTTTACATAATGCTCTTGGGAAGTGGGAAGTGGGAAGCATCATGCGCTGAAACTGGTGTTGCACTGAGAGTGCTGATTGAGATCTGGACAGACAACTCGGCTCCTGAATGCGCAGAGCTTTGTGCTTTTTGAAATAGGATTTAGAAAGTTGTGTGCCTCTATTTCACTAGAGCACTCTTCTATGGGGAGTGAGCCCTTTGAACGGTGCAGTTTGATACAGTAAGTGCTGGCAAGTTTTGTGATGGATCTGGACTCTTTTTAAAAAGCATGTTTCAGATAGAAATATTCAGTGTTCCAGAAGAAAACTGTCAACAGGCTGGTTTTAGCCAAACAAACCCTTTGTTCGGGTGAATGTTTGTGATAATCACCTTACCTCCAAGTTTCACGGAACATACTTATGAATACAGCCAAAGCAAATTAAATAATTTATTTGAGCAAATATTCAGAGGAAGACGAGCTGATACATTTGCACAGTGCTAAAGATCTTGGAGGTTGACCAAAGAAGTTAAGACCCCAGCTGGAATGAGGAAGACATAGGGAAAATGAGCTGGCTTACTTTGTTCTTTCTTTTCCAAGCCTAAAGTTAAGGTCTTAAATACCTTCCCTTCGTAAATGTGTGCTAGGAGGAATGTAATTACCCAAGTGAGAAGAATACTGATTAATGCTTCCTAGGCTGTTGATAACACCTATTTTAAAAGGTGAAAGCTTTTTCAGTGTGTACACTCCTCTATATTATAATAAAACATGTATTCAAGAATTTGGCATTTTCCTCATGACTCCTGGTGTGTTGAGTCATCACACAAGCTTCTATTTCTCTTCATTATTCATTTATTGCATTACCTTATTTAAAATGACTTGGAGGAAAGGGTATCAAAAGCTTGTAGCTTTTTTATTCAGAATGTTCTTTTTTCCCCCTAAAAAAAAATTATTTCTGTTTACTAAGCAGCGAGCATCTGCACACTGCCAGAGCTGAGCTGGAAATAGAACAGTGACTTCACTAGAGAGTTTTATAATGGAAAAACTGCAGTTAGCATATATTTTGCAATGCATGTAGTTGATAAGGCAGTGTGAACAGCTTTGCAATGACTGAAACTTCATAATTATATCAACATGAAGAATGAGCCAGTATTTAGATGGGGAGTCAAGTCTTTGTTGCTTTCTTCCTGGAAATCTCAGGGCCATAAAAATTTAACAATCTGTGAATAAATAACTGCTGTTTAGCTCATCAGAGATGGTGTTGCAATTCTTATTGCCTCTGAATTTGCTTAAAGCTTCTAGATTTAATAGGAAAACTGCAGTTGCAACTGCATAATTGTCTGGATAACTATTATTGCTTGTAATGACATTACTCACAGTTTAATACTCACGGTATAATAGAGTATACTTGATTTTGAGGCAGAGTAGTGACATATAAAAGCACCCTCTTCAGTTAAATTCTAGGAGACGGAAATTTTTAGAATGTCGGAGGGAGCTATTACATAAGGACAAATATTTACCTAATGTAATCAAACTCCTCTTTAAATCAGAACAATAGTGGGAGTGCAGTTACTATGGTTCTGTATAATTTTGTGCTATATTTGACAGAATTTGGCAGGACTAAAGCCACAGCTGATCATCTGATTTTGAAAGGGAAGAGAAGAATATGGTAGGTTTTCATTCCCAATCTGTCCTCACAGTGATGGCACATGCTCCCTCGCTAGCCCTGAGCAAGGAAGAATAATCCAAATAAATATTTATCGAAGGCACGTTGCAGCACTGCAGAGCTGTGAGGGTGAGGCTGATTTTGAAAGACACTGCCGTTGTATGCCTCCCCTCCCCTCCTGAGCCTTGCAGAGTGGGTTTCAGAGGAGCCCTGCCACAGCCTCCATCCTCATCTCTCCACACCCTTGGTGCAGGACCCCATTTCAGCCCAGCCAGTGTCTGTCCCAGCAGTGCTGGACGATGTCAGTCGCCTCTTCTGCCTCTGACCTGCCCAGCCATGGGGTCCCACTGACCTGGCCTTGACCCACTTGTGACCTCCCAAAGAACTTCTTACTGTGAGCTGAATGAAGCAGATGGGTAAGGTATTCTCCAGCTTGTGCCCTTGAAATACTGATTTGCTGACCCCCCGTTTTCACTAGAGAAAGTCCTGTTCTCCTGAGCTTTTCTGTGATCCAGAACCGTGTCAGGTGGTGGAACTGATGGAAGTCTTGAAATAAGGGTAACTTTGTTGGTGTGTTTTTGTGGGGGGTTCTGTTTTGTTTTTTAAACTGATCTCATGCAGTTGCGCTGAATGTGAGCACTGTGTATGGTTTAGGACTGAACATGAGTCTGCAATAACTGTTAAGAGATAACACAATCACAGTAAATCACCCAGAAGCTTGAGCCATCTGATATGACACAGAGTCTTTGCATACTTCATATGTAACCTTTCACGGAGCATTTTGTGCTCCAGCACTGCAGAAAATAGAAGTGCGGGAGTGAAAACAATATCATTTCCTGACAGCAGATGATACTCGTTTTTCCTTGTCTCTCACCTGTTTCTTTGTCATATCCTGATTCCATTTGCATTAGAAAGGCACAGAAGTTCCTGGCAGTTTGGAGAGTGCCAGGAGTGCCTGTAGGGGCATTATACGTAGAATGGACAGTGCATCGTTGTACAACTTGATACCCCAATAGACTAAATACTGCACTTGGCAGACAGGAGGAGTAAAAGTATGTGGTAAAAGGAAGCACTGTATAAGATGAGAATATGATTGTTTTTCACATGTGGCACCGAAGTTTGGAAATACCGGTCTTTTTTATGTTGAAAAGAGCCTACCCAAATGACCATTTATATAGAAAAATTTGATACTGTTTATGCACGGAACAAAAATGGCATTTATATGTAGCACTTGATAAAAGCACAAAAGGTGAAATCCCCTGTTCTTTAAAAGTAGTTCATGGCTCTAACTACTTTTTTAATATAATTTTAAGTAATCATGTTCTTTCTCTCATTGTGGGAGTATATTAACCTCAACTTTAGGATACTTAAACTTCATCTGTATTGAAAATATAGGCAGAAGTACTGACATACTGAGAATATATGCCTAAGAGCTACCATAATGCATTCAGATGTCTAATATCTATTTGTCCCTAAGCAATGATGTCAATATTCTTTAAGGAGCAGTGCTTCTTGTAGTTTATTGTGCCAGATAGGCTAGACAGAGGTGATCACAGTCTTGCAGGTCCAGTTTAGTGGTTTTCAAGCTGAGCAGAATTTGGGCCATAGAGGCATGCTGTGGACAAGCATAAAACACTGTATTTTGGGGGGTGGAGATTGTTTTTCGTTGTTGCTTTAATTATTCAGACTGTATAGGATGTTTTCTTTCCTGAAAAAGGAACTCATTTGCACAACACAGTCTGAATACTTGTGACTGGTCAAACTAAACATGAATCCAGAGCCAGAACCTTCCAGCAGTAAACTCGGCTTGGCAGTGTGACCTGATGAAGTTGCTGACCCTTCTGTCTTATAGTTCTGCATTTTTCTTTGGAAGTAATCACCCTTATCTTGGTTCTTGGGTGTAGTTGGAATTAGTGTATATTTGTGTAGCACCTCAAGGGTGTTAAATATATGATCAAGACATTGATTTATCTGGCGACTCAGAGGAGGAACTGACTCTGAACATCTGGGAAGCAACGTCTGAAGACCAGAAATTTGGATAGACCTCTAGAAAATATCATCCTGTCGTGGCACTTGGGCTCTCTTCACCAATACACGCCGTCCTTCCTCAAGGACATGCGGTCTCTCTTTCTCAGTCAGCTTTCTGCTTCCCCTCCATCCAGCCTGCCTGCTGCCCTGTGTTTTATTCTGTGAAGCTTAATTCTTCTTTGCCTAGGGTGAAGTCTTAACAAATTGTTGTAAATAGCATTGCCCCTTTACATTAGTAGCAGAATGATTTGCTTGGTTTGCTCCTATTCAGCCTGACTGAAACAAGCTCCTGGCATATAATCACTTATGCTGGTCATTAAATCCCTGTTAATAATGTAGTGTTTTAGATGCCATCTGTCTGTTCAGTGATCCTCCTGTCTGCTGAGTCCTCGGTCACTGTGTCAGATGCTGGGGTAGGTCTGTGTGTGTGTCCCATTCGTCCCTTTCTCGCATCTGGGATAAGAGAGGACAGGCTTCTGTCCATCTCAACACTTCTCTTATTCCAAAGAACTTTTGAGAAATCAAGTGGGTTCTCAGTATGTCACAAGGGAAATAGAGCATTGTTGAACAGGTTGGGAGAGGGTGAAATTCATGTCAGTATCTAGAGCAATTTATGCAAGAAACAAGAGGAACATCTTTATCACTATCAGTTTGGGAAGACCTTAATTCAGAATGGCAGTGGCTATTTCTTTAGCTATTTTTTAAGATCAAATTTCCCTTTTTGAAGAAGATCTGTTTTAAGCAAGGCTCATCTTGGAGTGATGGGAAAGGAGATCAGGCTCATGAGCTGAATCTGCCTCACAAGGCATAAACCAGGAGGTTGTCGAGGTCATGCTCAAGCAAAAGGCATTTCCCCTACTCTGGTCCACCAAAAAAACCCTGTTGACAATCATTTGTTTGTTTGTTTATGACCTATGTTATGGAAAAAAATCAGTTTAAATTACTAGAATGGTTGAATCTGGTTCAGCATTCATAATTTTTCTTCAGATTTGGAGGCTTATGAATGTTATCCAAAACTCACACTTTGTAGAGACTCTTAAGTAACAAAACCCTGAGGCAGGATTGTGTTTGTAAACATAAACTTTACCCTGGACTCCCTCCAGGACTATTTTCTGTGATTCTTACAGGCTTAAAAAGCAGCAGTGCTTTGATATGAATTCTTCTCAGTTGAAGCTTTGGAACCAGTGTGCTCAAGCTGCTAAAAGGAATCAGCAAAATAACTTCATTCAGCCTCATAAAGCCTTTCCAGTGATCTTTCCTAAATGCCAGCTTTTGCAGAGGCCTGTATTAGAGATTTTGGTTGAATTTCTCTTGAAATATAACATTTGTCTTCATATCTAGAAGATATTATCGGTCCAGTCAGAGAGAACCTCTTCCAAAAATACTGCCTAAAATTATCCAGTGAGATCCAAAAAGAAACCAAACCGAGCAAGCAGAAACACTTCATTTTCTCTCTCCATAAAGAATCCAGTGGGAGATTTTTATTGAAGGACTTATACAATAACTTGTGCAGAAAGTGACGGAGAATGCATCATTTCCCCTGGAAGAGAGGCAAATTGAATAAAAGTTATATCTGAAAGGCTAGGGCAGCCTGGGTAGCTCATCAGCTGCATAACCATGTGATAGACCCAGAGGCAGCTTCAGAACTGTCATGTCAGCTGTTATCAGTGGAATTAGCCAAGGAGTGGGCTGCTGAAGTTAGCAGACTCCTTTCTACATGGGCATCTGGTTCTTGCAGCAATTTGATGCAGCCCATCTGTGCTGCCCATCCTCTTCCACCTATACTACCCAGAGGAGAGGAGGAGTAAAGGAGTCTTGTGTTTGGGGTGTTACACTTCAAAAAGTGTATGGGTTTTAAAACGGAAAACACTTCCACCTGGGTCACAGAAATGAGCTTAACCGAGTAAAAGTGCTTGGATCAACTTGGAGGAATTTTGCATGTTTTCCCACTTAACAGGCTCAGCAAGTGTGGGCAAGTTCCTCATGTACAAAAAGACAAGAGTCATAGTGCAGAAAGCAGACATGCCTCGTTTGCCCAGCGTGACCTTGGGTGGGGATCCTGCAGGGCACAAGGTAACTGTGTGTCCCCTGAGTCACGGCAACTGGCTGGGTGCCTGTTCTGTGGACACGAGGTTAAATACCTTCTCTGAAGCATCCATGTAGATTTAACCAAGCATATTAACGTGCCTCTTGCAGCGAGTTTGTTTTGCTTCACATTTGTGGGGAGGATGGAGCACTTTCTGAGGCAGCTGCTGCTCCAGGTGACGGGCAGTACCTCGCTGATCCACAGTAATTCAGTTGTGTGTCTGGCCTTCGAGAAAAATTTTCTCGGTCTCGTCTCTTGATGAATGAGACCCTTTTCTAGCAGTATAAATAATTCTTCCAGCCTTTCAAAATATGTTTGAGTTAGTTATAATTACAAAAAAGTGAAACTGTAGGAATGAGATTAGTTTTAAGCATGTATTCTGTTGATGAAGCTGGGGGGAGGGAGGGGGGGGAACCAAAGAAACTTTTTAGCAAGAGTCAGGTCAGAACCTGAAGTTTTGATAATAATTTTTCTGGACTTGAAAGGGCAGTTGTTCTGTAAAAGGCAGAAGTACTGACGGGGTTTTTGAAAGATTTGAAGATTTGAAAATTTTGAAGATTTGTTCTTAGACTCCTCAGCTCCTTGCATTCTTTTGCACCTTGACTTCTCCCTTCTTCGGCAGAGAGAGCAGGTTAGCAAGGCAGTACAAGTGGGGACTGCTGGATGTCTCCTCCTGAAATGAGTAAGGAGTGGTTTATAACTGCCTGCATCATGGAGGCACTGTTTTGGTTTTGGTTTGGATTGTACTTTTGCAAGGAATATTTTTGAGGCATGTTCTTGTTTTAAGACACGGTTGAAATTTGCAAAAAAACTTCATAGGAGAAATGAAGTGATGGATAGAGGGATGGATAGCGGGACACTGAAAATGTCTAATCTCTTTTTCTCAGGAAATGAGGTTAAAAAAGAAAAAGTTAGTACTTTTTCTGGGAGCCATGTACTGGCTCCTTGGACAGATGTCTGCATTCTTGGATTAGTCAGGATAAACCCCCAGATAATATAAAGGAAGGGCAGTGAATTGTGAAATGCAAAATTTTTCTGCAACAGGCCAATTAGTGTTTTGCTTCTGCATTATTTATAGAAGCTCAGTTGAACTTGATGGATAAATATTCCTTCTGTAAAGCCGTGCTTGTGTATGTACACTACTTCTGTGGCAAATTGTGAAGGTCGAATTTAAAATCTGCACTTAAACGAACACTCTTCTGTGTATTCTCCATTCTGCTGTTACAATGTGTACTCATTGTACCGACTTGTTTCTCTACCAGATTCATCGTTTGCCTTTCTGTATATGAAATTATGTTTAATCAGTTTTATACGTACATCCTGCCTGCAGATAACTAGGTTTAAAAATAGACTGGCTCAGCTGTGTAAAGATGAGATACCTGAAATCATCTTTATGGGACAATTGGGATTGCGTTAAATGGTGGGACAGTGCCAGCTTAGCCTTAACTATTAATTGTAAGAGTGTACTCAAGGGTTTTAAATTAAGCAGGGCAAATCAGTTTTAACTTTGTTAGACTTGCCAGTTAGAGGTTTATGATGTAGTTTCCCCCCTCACCACAGAGAGGTGTCTGTTCAAATACTTTGTGGTCCCCTTCACTGTGTCGTGGTGTCTCATACGCACAAATCTCCCCTTGCCCTATCTTGGGGAGGCTTCAGGCATTTTATCATCTTTTCATTTTCGTGCTGCTTCAAGAGCTGAATGGGATGACTTGCCTGAGGTCATCCCAAGGAGTCTTGTGTGACTTGGAATTGAGTATGTGGTTATGAGTCACAATCCAGTGCCATCACCACGTGGCCTCTTCTGGTGTATGATGGCTCATCTCTCTAGCTTTTATTTGGCAGTGAGAAGAGGGTTCATAATGGTTTTGATATATTTATTTCTTCTGCCTGTCTTTTCATTCTGTAGGACTTCTGTGTCTGCTGAATCTTGAGTTGTTAATGAAGTTGAGAAGCAGTGAGTGATTGGGATGCAGGATGGGAATGATTACCATTCTTCTTTAACAAAAGCTTGAGTGAAAATGTTACTTTAAGCTCATTTCCACAGTATTGTTATGCAAAACAATGGAAAGAGCGTGTCAGCTTCTGATTTTGGGGTGGGGAACAGTTGTTTTCAGTTTGTCTGCCAATAGGATAAATCCGGACCCAGCTGTCTAGATTAAAGTCTAACCTTTAATCCAAGACATGATCACAAAAGCCTGGGACTATAAAGATGTATTTTGAGAGTTTCCTGCCCCAGAAGCCTTTCTGTTGTTTTTTTCTCTTTGTATTACAGATGCTCATTTGGGGGGAAATTTTATAAACATGGTATCTGCTGCCAGTGATTTTGGAAACTGCTGCTTTTTGTTGATGGCTTCTTTTTGCAAATTGCTCAAATTAATTTTCCTGCACATCTGAATATCTCCTTCAAGATGTTCTAGCTCCTCCAGCTGAATGGCAGGCTCTTGCTGTCAGCCTACCACACCTGAGGGTGCTGCCTCCTGTCTTCTGACCACTGGTAATTCCTGGTCAGGAATTACATTTTTTCTCTGGAATATTGTAAGGCAGTCTACACACTGTTGGAAGGAAATGGAAAGCATGTGAATATCACTGAATAGTAGGCTGACAGAGCAGACTTAAATGAAATTAAGTCTCATCCTAAACTCAACATTGGTATCAGTTAATTGGAGATAACCACTGACAACTGTGACCACTAAAACAAAGCAGGATACTTGTTAGGCAGATCTGCTTTAATTTTAATACAAATCCATTTATTTTACACTACTGTGGGAATGTGGAAGAGGAAACCTGTCTTCAGAATTGCTTTTAAGAAGGGATGAGACTCAGACTGTGTGGATGCTGGGATGTTTGGTGTACATTTGCCTTGTCACCACTGGCAAAGTCAGAAGACCAAATTGTGGAGTTGGTGAGTTTTTCATTCTTACGTTGAATCTGCCTTTTGTCTGCAATCACGTAATTTTACAGTAAGGAAATTGATAGAAATTTCTTTAACTTCTTGGAAATCTCTAACCTGGAATGAAATATTCCTTGCAGTTGTGCTGTTGCGTTGCTGGAGATCCCCTGTGGGTAATACAGCATTAACATGCCAACGTCCCAGGCAAACAAAAGGAGAAAATTGGAACAGAATCTAAATACATGTATATTTGCTGTTACAGCAGGTTTTTTTAATAAATGCTTCTGGCCAGACTGCAATACCCTATAACAGATTTTAGCCAGCCATGAAGTGTCTGTCTGTGTGCAAGCTCATCTGGACTGGTGCCCAAAAAGTCCAGGAGCCTGGGAGCCATGGTGCACTGAAGGGCAAGAGCTGCTTGCTGGGACTCAAACAGGGCAGGGCTGAAGAACTGTGAGCAGACTGGGCAAATTCTGGACTCCTAAAGGCAGCTGAGCTGTGTGGGTTACCCCAAAAGAGAGAACTTGAAGGATCTGCTAAATCCAGCCCAGTAACCTGGCAGACAGAGCTGCCCGGCTGCTCAGTGAGGGCAGGATGTACCACTGAAGCTGCAAGTGTGTATTTCCTTCTTGATTTTACTTGCTTTATTTCTCTGTCAAAACCGGTGGTTAAGTGAGTGGTTATTTAGCATTTTCATTTCTGTGTTGGCTTTTTTCAGGCTTTTGTAGAGGCCAGGAGTGTGATCCTGCTCTACAACTGAATCACTCGAGCAGCATTTGCTGCCTCTGGACAGGGAGTAGATGCTGAAGAGGCAGCAAGTAATGGATTGAGAGATTATTTCAGAGTGATTTACTCCCTTAGCCGTTTTTCCTCTCCTAATATTGCCCAAAGACAGTAGTGGTGACACGTGAATGTGAATCAGCTCTGGTGTGCCCTTGGCAACCAATGGCTGGTGGGTCTTCTTACAGCCTCCTGTTGAGTTTGGCTTGGCAAGAGCTTTCTCTATGCGGTCTGTGATTGTGCTGGAATTTATTCACCTCCCTGGCTAGTTGGAGGCCAGATTTGGAGGTCCTAAACTGCCATGGACAGTTGCATAGTTACTTTTCCTTAGTACTCTTTGACTGAGGTAAAACCCATTTCAGTAGATTTGAGACTGATACTTGTGAATTATATAATGATGCTGTAATGAGAGTTGAGGGCTCATGTGTTCCTTTTGTAGCATCACAGCACCAGGATTTTATAGAATGGAGAGAGAACTTGGCACCCAGATTAAAAATAATTATACTTGCAAATTTCATTAACTCCTCGAAAAATGCTTTTGCCTGGAAGCTCTGCTCTCCTTCCTCCCACCACATTTCTGTCAAAGCCTCCCAGCTGAGCAGATTTGAGCCAGGTCAGAGAAGTATGAGGGGGGGGTCAGGTTTATTGTGGTTTGTTTGTTTGTTTGTTTTTTTCCTAACTGTGGTGCGAGCAATACAAAATACCTCCTAAATCACTTACAGTCCTGTTAACTGTTTGGTAGGTAATGCTGTGCTGATTTATTCTCTCTAACACTGTTGGCTTAAAACCAAACCTAAACAACACCCACTACTCCCGTAGCTGGAAGTGAAATAACCTTTGTCTGAGCTACTTTGGGGTTTTAAATGCCTCGGCAATTTAAGAGGACTGTGGTGGTCTGGTAGTGTTACCCAGCAGCACTTCATAAACGTTGCTACAAGAGGTTTACACGAAGGTATTCCTTGGGCCTTGGGTGGCCAGACATCAAGCATTTGCAAGCAGAGGCAGCCAGTTCCTATGGCATGTGCTTAATCTGGTTTTCTGACAAAATGAGGGTCTAGGGTTTTTTTCCCTAGAAATGACCAAAGCTAGGACCTGGAAAATCAGAACACTTATGCTTAGTGGGAAGGTAGAACTGACCTCAGTTCCTGGGAATGTCCTTTTCCTTAAAACTGTTCTGAAAATACTGGTAGTGCAGAGTTTGGCTCATGTAGTTGAATGAAAGACTGTAGCTGACATCGTAAGTATAAATAGAAGTAAATATCCTTAGATTTATTATAAATATGAACTGTTTATTCTCTTGGAAATACCTTCCTCTGTTTGGTTTGGGGTTTTTTTCTTATTAGACTGTTGGAGAAGTTGCATAGTAGCCTTCACACAGTCAGAATTCAATAATGAAGTAATAACATGGTCTCACAGGGAAAATAAATTTTTACCAACTATACTATCCTGAAGATAAAGACATCTTGGTGTATTAAACACCATGAAGACAGGCAAAGAAAACCGTACTGGGCAATTTTTATCTAACATGTAACTGAAGAGATACAATTTAGATATCCCTGGCATAATAAAGTAAACCCCAAAGCATCTCAAGATCATATTATTATTGAGGAAGGAAAAGATGCAGCAGATAGTCCAAAAGCTAAATTCTGTTTTCCATTGACAGGAAGAAGTCTCATACTTCATGTCAGCAGGGACCACACAAAACAGACTAATACCTCCAGTGTATAAGAGATTAAAAAAAACCTTCCTGGATGTATAAAAGATTTTTGAAAAAAAGCCCAAACCTTCAACCTACTTAACTATATTTACTTTTGAGCTTGAAAAGGTGTAAAAAATATTTCAGTATCATGCAAGTATAATTCTCTTTTGTGAAGCAATTTTGGCCACTCTGGGATAAAAAGGTTAAATGGAAGGTGTTTATCTTGCTACCCCCAACCTGCTCCACCCAGCCTGGTCTGCACCAGAGGATGGTGTCACGCTGTTTAGTTTCCCGATTTTCTGGACTTGTGTAATTTACAGTAATTAAAGTCCTGGATGTCTTTCTATGGCTGGGTTTCATTTTCAGTCATATGTCTGTTCCGTGGTACTGCTAAAAGACTGAGTCCTGCTGCAGTAGAAACAGCCTGAAAAAGAAGTCAATTTTTTAACTGCACAAATTGCATAAGCTTTACATATAAAATTGGTTAACTTACAATGAAGGAAATAGGGAACACCATTTTTACAGCTGCTAGGTCCTCAGAAGCTATAAATTTTTAATACTTCAAATCCAAATATTTTGTGACTTGCAGTGTTCTCTTCAAGTTCTCATTTTATGGCGAATGTGCACAATTACCTTTACTAAGTGCTATCATTCTCCCCTAAAAAATGTACGGTTTTTATCCTCAGTCTCACTTATTAGTTCTTCCCCTTCTATACCCAGAGTACGTTGTTCCAGAGGTACTTTATTTGAAGGAGAGTGCAATTTACATTCCCTTCTGTGAAATTAGTTTCAAGAGGGACGGTCTACTAAAGTTGTGGAAGAAATTCCCTGTAGTGAGACATTAGGAGTAGTACGTGGCAACGAACTTGAACCAGACATCTGGCCTGCTGATGCAGCTGCATCTAAAGCTGATGGAGTGAAGGGATCACTGGCACTGGTGTGGCAATCACCTTCTGGTGTTACCCATCTCCTCTGCATTGGTCTGTACCCAAAAGGGATGGAGGGAGACAAAATCCATCAGTACCATTGTACACGCTTTTGTGTTCTTGTAGTTATCCATTTCAGCATATGAGGATCCCAGGAAATATGGTAATAATATAGCTTTAAATGTGATTTTTTTTTTCTTTAATGTGTATATACTGTCCTGCCCTGTAATTTAGGTTTTTTACAAGGTTTTGGGGAAATGTGGGCCTTGCAGCAGATGTGCAGTGTTAGATGAGTGGGTGTCCATTATGAAAACAGAGTGCCTAAGTTTAACTAGTATCCTCATACCAACGTGGTTAATTCTTTTAACAAAGTGATTCAGATTATATTACTGTCCACCTTGTTGATTAACAGATTTTAAACATTTTATAAGAAATACAAGAAGCAATAGCATTTCTACTAGTTGGAAGCTAACGCCCTATTTAGCATTTCTTGGAATGTTTTGAGGGCTGTATTTTAACAACCTCTGTCAATAACCTTACTGAACAAAACCTGCATCATAAATTATTCTACCAAAAAGATATTTGTCTTGGGAATTGACTTGAAGCTGTTTTGATTGTAAAAATTCATTCCACACTCTTGTTTCAGCTCCGGAGTGTTGGCTATATGTCAGTAATAGCAAGTGATTTTTTTTTTTTCAGATAATTTCCGCTTCATACAATTGATACTGTGTTTTATAGTAGCTAATCTTTGTCTTATTCATTTTTAAAAGGGTTTCCAAATGTTGTTCTGTGCTGATTGGATTTAATTTCTAACTTGGCATTAGAACTGCTAATAATGACAGTTCTTTGTAGGATCATGTTAATTTTTAATATTGCAGTTATTTTTAACACAGAGACATGTAGCAGATTTCATCTTTCATCTATATATAGGCTCTTTTTGGGGGAGAAGCTTCTCAGCAAACTTTAATTCTTCATTATTTTAGCACAGTTAAAGGAAGCAACACCTGTAAAGCTGCTTAATGTCAGAGCCCACATGTCTTCCTTTTTTAGCAAATGGAAGATGCAGTTTCACAAGCCATGGCTGAAGTTCGTTAAGCATATAGACAGTCCTCCTGACTTGAGTAGGTTTTGGTAAGGATGATTACAAGTTTGTGTCTTCAGCTGCAGGGCACTCTGATGCCACAGTCCCTCAGCTTTAAGCTCAGGTTACCCTGCTGGCAGCTGAGCCTGGGTCACTGCTGCAAGATTGGGAGTCTCTTGTGGCCATGGCTGTCACCGTGCTTTATCCTCGGAGAGCTTGATGAAATCCAGGAGCTGGGTCTGTTAGAGAGCCACAGCTCTTCTGACAAAGACAGAACCTCTCCGAAACAAACCTACAATACCTGGGAAATTTTGGGGAAAACAGTTCTGAGGCTTCAGCACTTGGTCCTGCGAGCTCAGCCCTGCATTTCTTTGTCATATCTAATGTTTTTTGCATTTACTCTGCTGCTTTATCAGGGAGCCAAGTCTGGGTGCTGCTGTGCCCTGAGCAAAGGTGTGATAGAAGCAACCAAAAAGGGAGGAGGGTGAAAGAAAACAGTTTGTGGAAGCAGAAATAGTGGAGGACAGAGATGCTCATCTAGGAAGGGGAAGCACAAAGACATAGTTATCTTTCCAGCTCCTGTGTGAACTGGGGTCCAGCAGTCTGTGACCTGAGGATCTCATACACAATGGATTGGATGGATGGGCTCATATTCTCAAGAGAAATTACTCCTTTTAAGGTGTATGGCACTGAATTTCTTCAGTGTGATCCAGAGCCTGATCCAGCCCACTGTCCTGTAGACATGGCTAAAAGCAAGTCCTCGCTGGTGTTTTACTTCATTGCCTATTTTTGTCCTCCATAAAAATGGAGAATAATTTCTCCTGCTTCGCTTTCTCAGGTTCCTTTAAGCATCTTCTCCCAACACACCTCCTTAAGGCAATGTGGAATTTGAGCTTCTTTTTCAGAGCTTTTTCTCCCAAGGTGGCTCACATTTTTGTGCAGAACTCAGGAGGTAGCACTTCAACGTTACCACTCAGAGGTAGCAGTTCAATACTAATCTCTTCAAGTTCCCCTCCATCTTTCCACTTACACATATGCTTTCTTTTGGAACTGTTGCTCTTGTAACATTTTTCTCTGGCTCTTTGAGGCACGGCTTTTGTTGTTTCTCTACTGTTTTTTAAACAGTTGTGCATATTTATGGTGGTTTTGTGAATGATGTAAGCACCTGTCAAAGAAATCACTGTACTGAACAGCAAACTACCCACTCATCTTCAGTGCACTGAAAGTAGGGGGAAAAAAAATCTTTCTTTTAACAAAACATTGGTGAAGTTTGGAAATGCATCCAAAGAATATTTCAGTGGTAGCAGTACTTGCCATGCTGAAAAGAAAATTGCTCTGCTCTCAGGAATATAGCTCAGCCTTGCTGTTCTGTAACAGTCATGTTTACAACCTGCTTTAGCTTGAAGGATTTGTTTTTTTGATTTGCAGCTATTACAGTAACAAATTGGTGGTGATGTCACAAAGCAGTTTAAAGTGCCTCTTTCCAATCCTGTAGCATCCCTATAATAAAAGTGACATTAAACATTAATGTGTGCGCTTTACTGATGAGCAGAAAGAGATGTAACAGTATATTACTTTTTAATTCCTGATTAAGACTTTAAGAGGATGTCTTGTTCTATTATCTATGCAAATTGGTGGCAAGGATGGCAGTAAATCAGAAAAGAGGGACTTAAAATAAACCACATCAATTGACTTGATGCACGATTGATTTCTCATGCTCATCAAATCCCTGGATGCTTTGTGGTTTTTCTTACTGTGGCAGGATTGCTTCCCTTGATCTATGATACTGAGTGGTCTGGAATTTTTGTATTTCCCCCCTAAAATTGTGAGCGTGCTCAGTGAAGATTTTAATAACTAGGAGGCAATATACTGATCAACACACACAGATGGACCCATCCAGAATTTGTTTTTAGAGAACAACAAGGGGTTTGGTTTGGTTTGTTGTGGGGTTTTTTTGGTGGTTTGTTTTCTTTTGTTTTGTTTGTTTTTTGTGATGTCTGTTTTTAAATTTGTTTGTTTTAGTTCACTTTGCAGAAAGTGATATCACTTCTGAGACATTCCCTGCACTATTGTGCCTTCTGTTAGTTGAACCACTTGAACTGGAGCAAAATATGGATGCAAATTAAATTAATGTTGAAAGGACTGACATCAGAGTTCTGTTCCATCTTAGGCTCTTAAGAAGAGAGATGGCTGTTCTCCTCGTACACATTTCTTTCTTGTCTGAGATACTAGATCATTTTGTAGAATAACATGAAATGTTTTGTAGTGACAGCAGAACTTGATAGTCACTAATAAGTTAATGACATTGAAAAGAATATATTAAGTGTAGAGACACATTTGTCTACCATTAGTGTTACTGGGAGCAGAATTAGGTTCCTAATTCATAATATGGATTGAAGTCTTCATAATATATAAATAATAAAAAAGCTGTTAATATATTTCAAGTGAGTGCTGATAATACCCAGAGCTAACTCACCGTGTCAGTGCTGCTCATATTTTATCTTGAGAACAGACTTGCACAAACTCTTGAGATATCTTAAATCAGTTGATCCAATTGGCTGTTGCTGTGCTTTATCCCCAGCCAGCAACTGAGCCTCATACATCTGCTCACTGACTCATTGTGGGAGTGGGGAAGAGACTCAGAAGGGTAAAAGTGAGAAAACTTGGGGGTTGAGATAAAGACTGATCAATAGATAAAGCAAAAGCCACGTGTGCAAGCAAAGAAAAAAACCCAAGGAATTCATTCCCTGCTTCCTGAGGTCAGGCAGGTGTTCAGCCATCTCCAGGAAAGCAGGGCTTTATCACAGGTAGTGGTGACTTGGTATGTCTTGAGCATGAGGCCATAGGGTCTGGAATATCCCTTGGGTCACTTGGGGTCATCTGTCCTGGCCATGTTTTCTTGTGGGGTGGAGTGAGGAGCAGAAAAGGCCTTGGCTCTGTGTAAGTGCTGCTCCGTGAGAACAAAAACATCTCTGAATTATCAATGCTGTCTCCAGCAGAAGTCCAAAATACAGCCCTATACCAGCTACTGTGCAGAAAATTAACTCTATCCCAGCCAAAACCAGCACAGCTGTCAATATATGAACTCGTCCCAGAGGAAATGCAAGTTAATGTGGTTGGGCTTATGCCTTCTCTAGTGCTGTGTAAGAGAAGTCACAGTACCAGCAGCTGAGCAGTTCTGCTGGTGCATGGTAACTCATGAAGCCACACCACTGAAAACTTGCCCAATATTTGCAAAAACTGATGCATAGTCCCTTGAGTTGCCTGGTTTTGTTTCATGTTTGTGCTGAGTCCATGAGAGCTCGACAGAGTTCACCCGTGTGTGGGGTTGGGGTTAGTCTGGATAACGTTCATCCATAGTAATTTCCACTGAAGCTTTTACCCGAGGATTTGTCTGAATAATTTTCAGTCATATGGTGTCTCTGATCTTTTCACATAATGAATTCCATTTTTGATCTACTGAAACTTTGCTCAGCTTCATAGAGTTCTCTGTAGAATTAAACTCATTCAGATAAGAGTTGGGATATAAGAATCTCGCTGTTCTAACTCCATTTGCTGTGATTGACTATATTTTATGTGCTACGTTTTTCAAATTTATCAAAGGCAAAGAGGGAATTTGATTTACTGGGCTGGTGAGAGAGCCCATTGTGGGTTTTGGTGTATCATACACGTGTGCAATAAACAACTCTCCCTGCTAACAGGGAGAAAAGAACAGTGGGATTACAGTAGGTGAAAGGAGGGAGAATGGAGAAAAGGGGAGTGGAACACCGACAGAGTTGGTGAGATAACGTGGTTATACAGAGCAGTTGATGGATCTCTGGAATATTAACGATGGATTGAGTTGCAGCAATACATTGTGGAGCTTCCTTGAGTGAGTGCCTTAGCTTTGTAATTTGTTTTTTTGATTTGACAAGCGATGAGAGGGTAGAAGTATGCTCATGTGACTGAGTCAAGGGAATTAGGGGGAGAGAAGGAAAAAGAAATGAGACATCTTGAAGAGTGTGTGTGTATGTGTAGAGAAACAACAGGGAGGTGTGTCAGACCATTACAACCAGCAGTGATGGTGTGCTCCACTAGCACTTCCAGTGACTGAAGGAAATCTCACTGACTCAGAGAACAATACTGCTAACAGGTCATCCAAAGAAATCTTCCAAATTCCCTTCATGATGCCCACTGGTAGTAACATAAATGATTATGCACACTCAAATTCTTCGGAGCGTGAAGGCAATGTGTGAATGATCTTATGGATGTACTTTTTGTGCCCTGTTTCTGAAATGCTGCCTCCAAAATTGTAGCTGGTGTGTCCAGCAGAACAATTTATTCCAGACCTTGTGGACATGAGCTCCTCTGCATAGTCCAGGGGAGCAGCTTCCCAGTGGTGGAAAGATGGTTTCAGTGCTGAGTTGCAATTACAATTAAGTTTCCTGTTGCCTTCAATAAATGTAGGATTATGGCTTCAGTGCCACAGGAGGATGAGATTAATGAAATGCTCTGCAAGGGAGTCAGGTGGTGCTCTCAGTCTGAGATGCCACAATGGAAGGAGCACAGGTTGCTTTTCAGAAACCATAGCAATTAAAAAGAATTCAAGTCATGAAAGCTCAGGTTGCTTCTTTAATTTCATTTAAAGTGTTTCTTTAAAGTGATTTCAGGATTGAAAGTTACTGGACTGTAAAAGAGACCAATTGCTTTGGTTGACTTCTCGGAAGTAATTACACACCCCATGCTGTGCTTCCATAAAACCGGATCTGTTCTATGAATTCAAGGTGGGAAATGACCAGGTGCAATGTAGAAGTTTAATTGCTGAATATGCAGAAAGTCTGCAATGAGCTTTTAAATTTTTACAAACAATTGACTGACCTAAATTAATGAAATCTTAACAGACAGCTATTTCACAGATTAGGAGAGATTTTCATTTCAGTGCTCTCGATGTGAGAATCACGGGATGTGTGAGGTTTGGGGTTTTTTTTAAAGCCTAAAACATTTATTTTGGTGAAACAAGGGAATGCCTGCTTAAAACATAAACCAATAGAAATGGAGTCATTTTGGTGAAGACTGTTCTGTTGGTTCATGCATCCTGCTTGCTTTACTTGTACAAGTATTCCCACTGAGATGAGGAGAAATTTTGTCTGTATGGGTGTTAAGCATTTGGGCCTTTCCATACAGTCACAGAATATGGGAATGCCATTGGCTGTAAATGGTCTTGTAAGTTAGTTTAAGTAAAAATATTCTTTTTTTTTAGCTGAATTTGAAAACAAACCTTCTCCCTGGGAAACAGTTTTACCTTGGGCTGAAACTGAACCCGAGGGTTACATTTTGTTCCTCCTCTGAGGTATCATGAACTTCAAATGGAGGAAAGGCAACAGGGTTGCACTGTATGAAAAATAATGAGTTCATCTTCTTTGAAAAACAGAAAGAAGATCTCATGTTTTCACAGGCTTTCTGCAAGGTTTGGTTGTCCCCTCCCATACCTGCTGCTGAAACAGGGGGCTCACAGAGGTCTCTACAGAGTGGGTTTGTGGTGGCTGTACTGCTGGCCTCCAGTTTCTTTCTTGGGCTTCACAGACGGTAAAAACAAGGTGGTGTCTTTGTCTTCTCAGAAATGTGACATGACAGCCAGAAATTGGTTTGTTCTCATGAGAACTTTCTTGCCAATAATGGGAATTTTAGAAAGGGCTGTGAAGACAGCAAGAAAACCTAGAAATGTGCCCACTAAGCAGAATTCCAGGATCTTTTAATCTGCCACTTCAGTGCTCTACCCTGCCTGTCTGTTAATACTTTCCACTTTTACTTTAAATGAAACTTTAGCATAGAGCTGAATACATAATTGTATTTATTTTTTGGCTCTGTGCTTGATCTAAAATAGCATATAAAACCAAAACAGATACGCTGTGAAACTAAAAGAAAATTTGTCAGCGTGTCTCACTGACGAGAATATGTATTTTTAACTCAAACCAAAAATAAAAATAAAAAACCTTTGAAGCATCTTTTTCTTCTTGAAATGAGTTAATTGCTAGAGAAATCATGATTCATAAAACAAGAACACATCTGGGACGTAACACTTTTTCCCAGTAGCTCCTGGGTGATCTGATGAACCTCTGATTGTGGATTTGAACTCATTTCCCTTTTCGGCCTGAGGGAATTTAAATGCCTTTCTCCTGCATCCCTGGAAAGTATCTGGCTGCTGAGCAGCAGAGTCAGTCTGGGCTCAGCTGAATATTTAAGGAAATAAAGCAGTGTCAAGTAGACAGATTGAAAACTACCCTTCTCGCTTCCCTCGTGGCTCAATGTAGTCGTGACACCTTCCTGGGCCATAAACGCTGCGAGTTCAAACCTACTGGAGTGTGGGCAGGATGCTGTGCTGCAGTTGAGTGTTCCAGCTGAGAGCAGGGCTGGTGGCACCACTGCTCTTTTATCAGCCTGGCTGAACCCCTTCTTTTTGCCACCTAAAGCTACTTGGCAGATTTAATCCAAATTATGCCTTGACCAAAGCAGATTTCCAGGCAAGCAGTGTGGTAAAAGACTTTTTTCCCCTACCTTTTCTCCATAATGGAGTGTATTCTGCCATTGAGAAGGTGTGTCTTGCCCAGCATATTAAGATGCAGCAAATCTTGGAGGAGTTGTTACCTATTGAGTAAATATATTAGGACATCCACTGTATGGATTTCCTATCTGGCCTCTGGGTTCTGCCTTCCTCTTGTTTCCCCTCCTGCATCATGGTCAGGAATTGGGGGCACTCCACAGCTTTTCTGAGACAAGAGTGTCCAGTGTGAGGGGGTTTAGTGAAGCACAGTGCTCAGGGATGTTTGGAGGAAACTCAACTCATTTCACATGAAATTATACTTTTTAATGCTACTAGGCATGGGCTGTGAGCTGCCATGGATCTCGATGAGTGCCTCACTATCAGTGCCACTGCTTGAGGGAGTACAAACACTTGTTGGTGTAAGAAGTGGGGTATTAAATCATATCCAATATGTTATTCTTTTCAATTCCATGCAGGCATTATGGACAATTCCATTAAGGATCCTGTTGTCGTATGCACATGTAGGTTTAAGCCTGATGCCCTTATGGGGAGCCAGGCTGCTTTTACCCAACATGCTCATGTTGAAGGATTTTGACTTTTTACAGTATGTCAGGGCATACATATGTTCTCACAACATTGTAACATGAAGGACATGTCAGCCTGGAGATAAAATAGACCATCTGTCGAGCTGCTACCAGGACACTCCTCTGAAGGTCTTGTGCAAAGCTGCAGCCCCAGGAGAGCCCCGACCCAGCTGGGGGAGTTGAGGGTGCCCAATTCTGTTTCCCCGTGCCAGAAGAATCCTGATTTTTCAGTGTGTGCATGGCACAATCAGGATATTTTGTCTTATGAGCACTTGAATGTTAATCCTGAGGAAAACCACTGTTCAGTGGGAAAAGTCTGGGTAGTTCGTGTTGCCTGGGATTTAATAGAGGGAAGCTGAGGATGTTTGGTATGTAAAGGCTGAAGAAGTTGTGAACTGGAGGAGAAAACTGAGCATCTCAGGGTTTTTCAAAAATGTTTAGGTGAGAATTCAGCCCGTTAGAGACACTAGAAAAAAAATCCAAACAAGCAAACACTGAAGACTTATTTATATTGCGCTTTTTTTCCCTCAGATTTTTTTAAGGGAGAAACCCCATTATTTTAACTCTTATCTATAATTTTCTATGTAGTTGGTTAATTCATTAATAAAGCTTAATTTATATACAATGATAATAGCTTGCAGGCTTGTTTTCTTCTCTTTCATTTTCACTGAGTGATAAAGCTGGATGTTTTTATGTCACCTTAGCTAAATCCTCTCTAATCAATATATCCTGCAAATCACCTGACTAATTTTATCTGGGAGTCATTTGAGGAGGATAAACTACAAAGCCCGTGCTTTGAGATGAACCATCCAGTGAGTAACATTGCAAACAGGCAAATGGATTAGAGCTTTTCACGTACTTTGCTTCTTGTTTATTTAAAGTGCTACTTCCCTACGGCAGGTTTTTTCCAAACCTGTCTAGTTTTTTCACTTCTGAAAACCTGCCTGAAAAATGTCATTACATCGCTCGGTGTAGGCTTTGCTACATGTTTATTACTGTGTATTTTAAGCTCCTTTGCCAGGTATGTGCATCTCCCAAGCCCTGAGTGTGGGCAGAGCAGCAATGGGCAGGGCTTTTGCTCTTTTACACCCTGCAGCTTATGGAAAAGTATTCAGATATTCTTGAGCCTTGAATGAATCCTGGCATTTTGTGTGTACTGGTTGATACTGCTATTCCATAAGCAGGGTAGATATTGCCTTGTTGAGGTTGCCTCGGGGTTTTTCCCTCCTGTTCATTTTTCTGAAACAGTAAGTGGGGCAGGGATTCAGGTGACTTTCCTTGAGCTCTCTGGAGATGTTCAGAAGCTGTGAAACTCTCTGCATTCAGTCGAGGTGATCCCTTTTTAACAAACCCCTGAGCTACTTCTGCTTAAATATACAGTGGTGGCAACTGTGTGAAAATCAGCTTAAATGCTGATGCCCCCAAATTTCTCTTTGCTTTGTATTGGCTGTGGGCCAAGCAGGCAGGAATTAACTCTGTGGCTGTTCTTTCATTAAGTGTGACAAAGAACTCAATTTATTGTTAAGCCGGTGTGGGAATTTCCTGAGGTTAGATGTAGGAAGTTGAGAGCAAAGCCTACAAGCAATCTTGTACAACTCAATCAAGAATCCATTCAGACTCAGGAGCTGTGATTTCGGTGCATATTACTACTTGGGAGAGGCAAGCTTCAGAGTAAGGAAAGTATATTTTGAGATGTTAGGTGTTAGAAGTGAAGTGCACAGTGGATTTCTTTGTCAGCATTATCTTGCTCTCTGGAAATTTGAAAACTTGGGAAGAAAGACTTATTTATGCAGTGTACAAATGATGCAGCGTATGAACTGAATCTTTAAGCTGGGTGAGGACCACTTCTCTCCACTGGGTTGTGTGCTTCACTTACACATCTATGGACTGACCTCGCTGGACATGGATAGAAGACTCTTACTAGGCTGATTATTATGGGCTGGCAGCATGTAAACTTTAGCTCCCTGTGTGCTGGGACTGCCTTTGTAGTTACTTTAAGAGTATGTACACTCAGATACATGGTACAAAAGTCCTGAAATCATGTTGTCTGTGTGGTAGTTTCCAAACCGAGGTGCTTCTGTGATTGAAAATTATGTGAAGACCTCGTGGTCGGTGGAGGATTAACTGCTCACTTGATCCTACATTTCAGCCAAATTGCTGAGAAAAAAATGAATATAGTGGTAATTTAGTGAAATTACAGTGTAGTTTCTTTTTGAGACAGAATAAACACTTGGAATTGCCTAAAAGTTTTTTGATCCAAGTAAAGAAAACCCTAGCTGAGGTTGGAGCACTGGGTCAGAAGAAATGCCTGTGAGTGATTTGTTGTTTTCTGACAATACTGGCATGAATTGATCTGTGTGGTTAGATCTAATGTGATGGCCAAACAGACTTAAATAGCTCATGTAATCAGTATCATAAAAAGGAATATTGTTTTTATTCTTGTGATTGGATGTTTCTGGTGCTCTCTGTGCTTCTACCTTTGTCTGTTCATTTCTTAAATTGCCTGATTGTTATATTGTAGGGTTTTTGTAGCTTTCTGTAAGTCTGTAAAGATTTTAGCTTAATGCTAAAAGATTTAACAACAGTTTTCAGAGTGTTTCATTATCTTCATGCTGCTATAACTCTTCAGCTTCTGACATCTAAGGCTTTGTCTGTACCAGTTCTAGTGGATTTTTCTCTGACAAATATTAAAACTGGATGATCAGACCAAGAGATGAAGCTCACTGACTTAGGCCAGTACAAATCAATAGAGTGTGAAAGCAAAACTCAAAAGATAGCTGCAAGCTGGGCTGCACTGACAGCTGATGGACAGAGCTTTCTTGTGCTAGTCTGATTGAAGTTGAATGTGGCCTTTGCATAAGTTGAAAGAGAAAAAGGTTTAGAGTGGCCTTGTCTTTGGCTTTCATCTTTGGTAAATATAAATCACCAGTGGTGCTTGGACTGAAATGTAATGGTAGCAGCTTCCGAGGTGCAGGAGGAAGGAATGTTATCAGAATATCATAGTGCCTTCAATTTCTGTCGTACCATCTTAAATTTTTACTTCCAGAGTAGTTATTGAACCATGTTCAGAAAGAGTTTGTGACCATTAGCACCTTTTCAATGCTCCACAGAACGGTATTGCCACTATATCTAATGGGGCTGTTTGCAAACTCTTAATTAAATACATGTACAGTTTGCTGATACTAAATTGTGTGAAATTTTCTCTTTACCACAGCAGTCAGCACCCACACATTAACCTAATTCCTAGCACAACCTCACAGCATCAGTTGCTCTCAGTTTTGTGAATTACTTGAAACCTATGTTGATCTCATAAGGGAGGTCAGGAGAAAGTTTAAATGTTACAAATACTGTGCAGAGTGGTGTTGTTACTGAATAGTGTTAGATTAAAGATATGCTCATCTGTGACCTTCTGGAAATGTCAAGGTGTGGTAAAGTGGCAAAACACTGTGTTCCATACAAGTACTTTGTAAGTTCCCTCCTTGGAAAGCACAGTTAGCTGCTGTGGTGTTGCTGAGCAGCATGTTGTGATGAGCTGTTTAGTCGCTACATGAAATTTGAATGAAAGAGTGTTAATCTTGTTCTCTCAATGTCCTTCTCCGCTTGCATCTCTAAAATATCTCCCTGCTCTGTAGCCCACCTGGCAGATTAGTGAGCTGCTGAGACCTTCTCTGACAGAGCAGAGTGTACATCCCAGCTGGCTTGAGGCTATGGGGTGGCAGAACCTGTTAACACCGCGAGCCTGTCCCGCTGCAAGAGCGTGTTTTGTCACTGCCAAGAAATCCACCTTCAAACAGCTGCTGCAGAGCTGGCAGGTTCAGCCCTACTTGCTCTGAGCATCTGTCCATGTGGCAAGGCTTCCTGAGAAATGGGCTTGTCCTGCCTGAGGGAGGTCTTGTCCTGCTCTTTGCAATTGGGGCAGGTGTGGAGCTTGCCACGTTAGTAAAATATGAAGGGCAGCAGTGGGACTGTGATAACTGCATCTACTGAGGTGGAGGAGGGCTGTATTTGCCTTACAGGTTGTCTTATCATATGACAAAAACAAAAGATGTGGTAGGGGATTTCAAGCCTCTGTGAAATGCTCCCGACACGGGCAGTGCTTGTAAAATCAATATCGGCAAAATGCTGGTCTGTGCTTCTGCTGGGTACTTGCATTCTGCCACAGTTTGGAGCTGTGTGTCATGTTGCAATTTTAAATGTCTTAATGGGGCAGAATGTGCTTTCACAAATGAAGTCAAAATTATCCGCAGAGGAAATGGAAGAGCAGAAATGATCTGATAACGTGGCTGTTTCGAAATGAGCGCTGTTGTATGATCAATACTCAGTTTGCTTTAGCATCACTGGAGTCTTTTAGTGGTGAACATCAAATGTTTGAAAACTCCAAGCTGTCCACGTTCCCAGGGTAGTTCAGTAGCCTGATCTGGCAGGTCCCTGAAGGATAGTAGGTCCACTACTCAGTAACATGCAGTTGTCCAGCAGCCTGTCCCAGCCACACAGCACCTCTGCAGCAAACCTCACAAGTGCCTCACAGAGGGGACCACAGGCCTTTGGAGCCCCGGAACAGTGGCCTGTGGTGAAGGATTGGGGCTGAGCTCAAGATGAGCTGGAAGCTGTCCAGGGGAATCTAGATGTGGTCTACAGAAAATGGAACAGTACATTTTGAAATTCTCAGTAGTGTCATCTGCCTCCAGAGCTCAAGGTGACAGTAGGTGGGGTTGATTGAGGAGACAAGTGATTGATGTGCCAAATAAAGGACGGGTGTGAAGAACCCTGGAAAAGGGCCTACATTTCTTATAAAATAGATGAAAGTAACAATGTAACTGAAATGTAAATGAGCGAGAGATGAGTGTAACCTCTTTTGCATTTCAGGTCTGCTTAAAGCAAACAAACCATCCCTGCAGGTTTTTTTTTTTTTGTTGTTGTTGTTTTTTTAGTGTCTTGGGGTTTATTTTTAATAGGGTCAAAATTAAATGGCATTTTTGTCCGACCTGAAGTGAAATTTGGTTTTATGCTTTCCAGACTGGTGATGTATGTAGAGATGTTAGCTTTTCATCCCAAGACAGAAGGGAGTAGTCCTTCTGTGCTCTTAGATATTTTCACGGGGCAGTTCTAGCTTTAATACAAACCCTGTATCTCCCTTTTGAGGGCTTTTCCGCTCTTGTGATGTTGCCCCCACTCCTGGCCACACTTCTGCAGTTTAGCTGTGTGCTCCCATCATTACTGGCATAGCTGGGCAGGGATCAGTAAGGCAGTACCTGAGCGGGGTGGCATCAGATAGCAGAATGCCCATTGTCTGAAATAAGTGGTTTCAGGATATTTGTGGGCCTCAAAAGGTGGCCAGTACCTTGGAACCCTTTGGGAGGAAAGGTGCACTGATGCAGCATGCTCTGTGAGTGTCTAATGATTGCTCTCACCCCTCTCCCCCCATGTGGGGCTGCCAGGCTGTGTGGTAGATGACAGAGAAGGGTTTCTTTCACTGAGAAGCTTGTCCTTATCTTCTGTCTTGCACGGATCACATTATTTTCCTGCTGTAGAAAGCAGCCCTTGAAAAATGTCTGTCCTTTTAGCTGTATGTAGCATTATGGTCCACATCACATCTGTCTAAAACGTGAGCCAGTTTGTTCAAATGCTCATTGTTTCATTGCCAGCCTTGGTTTTTTTTGGATATAGTCAACATGCTGAAGCCTGTTCAGTGCCTAAAAGTCAGACACTGGTTGTTGCTGCATTTCCAAAGCATTGTGGGTGTTTTAGTCACTGCTACTGAGATACTTTATATCTTTTTAACTGAAATAAAAGTTCTGAGATCTTCATGCAAACACACGATCTTTTGTGTTAACTTTTAAATGGTGGGACAGGGGGACAAGAAGGTTTTCATAATTTTCTTTTTGTTGAACCTCAGCTTAGCTGATGATGGTTATGTTTCTCGGTGAAATCCCCCTCCATGGTAAGCACTAGCACTTTGTAAGGGCTGATTCCTGGACTGACTGAGGTTCTCGTGACTGTGAAACAGGTACAGAGTAAAGATAAACCAAGACTTGCGAGAATGGGAGAGACAGTGCTAATTAGAGCTTGTTTTTAGGCCATTCACAAGTGAAACTATTTTTATTTTCTCCCTTGAATAGACGTAAATGAATAAAAGGGTATTTGAGGTTCTGAGCCTGAGGATGCTCTTTTTGGGAAGGTTGGGGCATGGGGCTCCCCATGGATGTCAGTGGAGCAAGGGCACTAGGTACCTTGCAGGGTTGGAGCCCAAGTCTGCAGTAAGATATGAAAAGTTGCAGGAGTTATACACAATTAGCTTAAGGGGAAAATCTATGATCTTCAGAAAGATAATGTACTTAGCTGGTTAATAGGGAGCCTGCTGGTCTGCAGATGCCTAGTCATTTACTAATTGCCTCACTTGCATCATTGCACTAAATTTTAGATCTGATCTCTAGTCCTCTGCTATGCCATAGAGCAAAAGGAAATCATATGCTGCCTCTCCTCTGCGGGTGTGTGGTGACCTTTGGAGCCTGGGCTCTGTCTGGGAAACAGCACTGGGAGACCAGGAGCATCGCATCCTCCAGCTCTGCTTGGGCCCAGCTCAGCTTGCTACCTGTGGAGCAACCCTCTGTTTGTCCACAGGCTGGGCACGCTCTGGAAAATAAACAAGGCCATGCCAGGTTGGCCTTTGTTGGAAATGCATCTCATCCTCTCTGCACTGTCATCTTTAAAAAGAGAAAGTTAAATTAGTGATGAAAGAGATTTTGGGGGCCCGGGGGTATGTTTGCAGTACAATGGACAGTGAAGCAAAAAGCTGCAAAAAATTAAATATTCATATCCTTTGAAGTCAGGCTAGGGTACTGTGACTCTGTTTTGATTCATGCCTGCTGGCAAAAATAAAGCAGGTTGTCAGTAAAGAAAGCCTTTCTTCAAATCTATTTATTACAGCTAAAATATTCAACCCACTGGTTGGTTGGTGTATTGGTGCTGGCAACTATTGCAAAATTAGTAATGCCTCAGAGCTGCCAGGAGCCAAAGCAAAGGGCCTGGAGTGAGCCAAATCCTACACCCTTGGAGCAATGTTCCATCATTCTGCAAAGGGCTGTAGAAACACAGATCAGATCAGCAGTGGCACTAAAGAAGCCCTTTGTCCTACAGAATCGGGGCTTGTGGCTGAGTTCTGTAGTGTTTATTTGGACTTTTGCCCCAGGGGTGCTTTACAATAGCATAAACCTTGGTCCTTTTGTTAAGCAGACAGCTTTTCCTTTAAAGGCTTAAAGAAGAAGAGACATGACAGGTTCATGACAACGTGGGACACAAGTGACCCAACTGACCAGCACTGAGGGCAGGTTACACGCTGCCCCACAATAACCCTCTTCCCAATAGCTGCCAGAGAGCAGAGCTGGGTGGCATTTTGGGGGTCTGGCGTTAATTACACTGGGGGAGTGCTGCCCATTCCCTGTGGTGCAGTCCATGAGGGACAGGCATTCTGTGATGTCAGGAAGCCTCCCAAATGCCCATTCCTGGCTCTCAGACCAGTGAGATGGGTCTGTGGCTCTCCAAGGCTTCAGGTTGCTGCCTGTCTTGTGTGGGGGATAAAGGTTTTGCTGCACACAGTGTTGGACCCTGATTGCAGTTGTAAATGAGTTTAACTACAGTTTGTAGAATACTCTTAATAGGAAAAGGAAAGTAAAGTCTATTTTAAAAATATCTGAGGTACATAAGTAGACAAACCACTAAAGATGCCCATGTGGCATCCAGCTTAGAGAAACTAGATTTATACAGCTGTCCTGTTAAGGACTGAGATATGAGTGCACTGGCCGCTTTGCTGAACGCTTTGTGAAGCACCAGACATGTCACTGGCTTTATTTGAAGCTTCAGTCTTCACAGCTGCATTTTCAACATTTAAAGAAATATATTACAAGACCCCTGAGCTTGCAGTTGACTCCTGTGAAATTACTTCTCTAAGAGGAGTAGACGAGGACCTAAATGTATAAACTTTGTGTGACTTGATCTGTTTGGCTCTGCTTCAGTGGGGTGTGTGCTAGATGACCTCCAGTGGTTCCTTCAGACCTCAGTTATTCTGGCATTCCATAAAATCACTGTATTTACTGGCAGAAGACAGTAAATCAGGATAGGCTGTATTTAATTTGCTTAAATTAATTTGTTCATTATTTATACTGGAGTTCCATACTTTATTGTTATCTTTCTTAATGCACTCTCCATTTTGAGCTTTGCTACCAGCATGGCAAGCCTTTTAATCCTCGAGAACTTTCTGGGAAATCTGTCACAAGTCACACAGACCACTCTCTGTGTCATCTCTTGCCTTTGGGGACCATTAGTGACTTTTGTTAAATAACCTCTTCCTAGCAGAAGTTCATCCTTGTAACACTTATCGGGAATCAGACTGCACAGCTCAAAATCTCACTATGCTCTGTCACCCCAAAATAAGGTTTCTGTAACCTGGGGTCAAGGCACCCAGGGAAGCACACGCAGATGCCACCTCGGTGGCTGGTTTGCTGGTGAATGGTTTTCCCTCTGCTCTGGCTGCTTTCGTGGTGCAGAGCTGAGCATCTCACTGATGTACATATATAACGTCCCTTCTCACCTTTCCTAGCTCACAGTCTCTGTGTCTTTTACAGAGATTTCAGTGTAAACATTCACAACCAGAGTATGTGGATACAGTGATGTGACAGCCAAGTGGTTAATTATAAATGAAAGAAAAACCCCTTTAAGCTGCGCCGGTCCATTCAAGTGATACAGATTTGTCTGATAGCCTGTGTGATCATGCTTCAGTTAACCCTGTCACAGTGGTTTTGCAATGTTCCCCATGTTCAACTCTTGTTCTTTGTTTTTGACACCAAATTTTGTTGTAAACCTTTGAAGTGGTCAGAAATTATAATCTAAAAAATCCAACCCCCCTGTTTTCTTTAGTCTTTCTGAGGTCTTGAGTGTGGTATTGGTGGAGATTTTCTTTGGAATAAGAAAAGTTTCCACTGATTGTCCAAACAGTAAATGACATGTAATTGTAACAAGCAGTATTATACTATAATTAGATACTAGTGATATAAAATTGTTTGAAGACCAACATATGTGAAGGGGATGGGTGCTATTTTCAGTCCAGGATTCTAGATGAGAGAAGAACAAAATTCTAAACCAGATTTTGATTGATTTATAGACACATGGGAGAATCCACAGATCAGGGAACATAGGACCGACCACCTAGAGGAAAATCTGTGGTAGCAGGTGCCCATATCCACATAGCTGGGGAGCAGAGTCTGCTCTGAAATGCAACCAGAACATTTATAGGACTAGTAGGGCACTTTGAGTGCAGAGCTGAATGAAATCATGCTGCTTTTTCCTGCCTAAGACCATCCCTAGTCTGCCTTCTCGACAACTGTCTTCATGCTCTGGTCCCTGACTCTCCCCCTGCGCTGCTGCCGCAGCAGGAGAGACAGAGGCTGCTGTTTGTGTTACAGCTCCGTAAATCACTCCGGCAGTGAACGTCCTCATGGCTGTGATTTAACTCCAGAGGAAACTGCTGCTGAGCACATGACAAAGAATGGGGCAATGTGGAGGTTTTATACTGAGGAGTGCTGAGTATTTACATCCTCTTTACTTTGTTCTTTATAGCGAGTGTAAGGGTGGATGCTGGCATATATAATGCTCAGCCGTGAGCTGCTGGGCCTCGGAGATGCAGTAGGGATGGATTCAGCCCTGACCTGAGCAGGGAGGGGAGAGATGCCTGGCCCCATGACATCAAACACAGTGTGGGAGGGAGCTAAGCAAGGAGCTTTTGCACCTCTGGTGCTCCTGGAAGCGCAGGATCCAGCCTTTTTACCGACTTCATAAAGTCCTTACCTCACAGGGAAGTTGGTGGGCTCCTAACATGGATTGCAGCTGTGCAACCCACCTCTGCATCCAGGCCTGCAGACCCTCCCCACCCTCAATAATCCCACTGTATCTGGTGTTTGTCTGGACATGTGTGAGCTTCCTCTGTAGGCAGAGATTTGTCCCCATCATCGCCTTTAATAGCTTACTGGAAAAAATATAAAGACTGAGTTTTTTGGTATATTTGAATTTGGTAATCTTTTATTACGTTGGAGCTAGAAATCTCTGGGGATATAATTGAAGAAAATAGTAATTGCAGGGCTTGCTCATGCTAGTAGCTTCTTCCCATAGGTACAATATGTTACGGCACTGTGTCTAAGACATTATTTTAATTGGTCTGATGCAGACCTTCCCAAGATGAATGATTTATCTTTATTTTATTGCTTCATTTCTACTTCATTACTTCATTTTCTACCTGTCATAAAAGGGGAGACAAGGAGGCCAGTGTCTGTATGGAGAATGCAGAGGACCAGTGCTTTTTGTAAATCATTCTGATGGTGGTGAACATTTTTATGTCTGTGATCCGAGCTATGAAGGAAATTGCTGTTCAGCTTCTGATGAAACAGAACGTAGTGTGGTAAAAGAGCAAGGAGGCCCATTCTGAATAATGGGGACAAAAGTTGTGCAACATCAGTGACGGAAACTTATGGGAACGTAGGAGAGAAAAAAAATAAAAATTGTACCTTGCTCCTCCATTTTTTCACTTAGTCTAAACTCATGCCCTAGGCAATAACAAATAATAAAAATAACAGTGAAGCAAGAAATGCTGCACAACACACCACATCTTTAGTTTTTTCCCTTTTCTTTCCCCGTGTTTCTAAGAAGAGAGTACAGGCTTTTCTTTCCAGTGTCACTAAAAGCATTTAAGATTCACTGCAGTTCATTGGCCCTGCTTTCTGCATTATAGAGCTTGAACAAGCTTTTTAACTTTGTGAGGGTAGTTACTAAGTAAAATGAGTGTTTTATTATTGGGCAGACAAGGTCTTTGAAAGCAGGGCAGAAAGCAGTAGGTGCTGTAGATCTCTTGCCTGTGCTGTGTGTCTTCCTGCTCTACATAAACCACCTGACAGGCTGCCTTCTTTCTCCTGCCATTCATTTGCATCCTCAAGGACTGCATTTTTACTCCTGTTAGGTGTACGGACTCTGAAAGGAAGAAGAACGAGTTGGACCCTCCTCCAGCTGGTGCCAGCACTGAAATGCTGGTAGTGTTCCAGCTGGAAAAGCTCCTGGATGAGCGGGGTCAGTCTTTCGTTCTTGTGTTCTTTGATTTTTTTTTTTTTCTGTTGTACTTTCTTCCTTTTGACAAAGCTGTCAAAATTCATGATGTTCTGATTCTCTGCAAGTTTGCTGTACAAGTTTAGTTTGCAAATTGAAACATGAATTCAATCCCCACCATTCCATCTTACCATTTGTATACAAGCATCTACGACAGTGCATTGACTTACACTGCAGAAAGCTGTTTTTTCTTTGAGCTCACAACTGTTCAGCAGTACCTTCTGTGCCGTTGTTCATCTCATTCATTGTGATAGGACTGTGATCGTTCCTCGGTCAGCCAAAGACATGGATCTTAGTTCTAGAAATGCTTGAGATTTATTTGATTTCATGTAGCAAACTATCTATAACAGACCCAGGGTGACGGCTGAGGACTGGCACAGAGGGTTCACACCTACACAGTGAAGAGAGAGACCTGCTGTACAGGAGGAGGATTCTTTTCTTATGATTTTGTGAGCTGTTCTCTCCTGCCAAAAAATCCTATTTTGGGGAGTTGAAGAGTGGCTTAATTTCAACTCAGACATCACAGGTGAAACCTCAGGTGGAAGAGCTAAAGTAGCACTTCACAGCAGGGAAATAAATTAGTTTGCAAATGCAGAGGGATTAAATAATGTATAAAAATCTTAGGGCCTAATTCCTCTCTGCTGCACATGGGGGAAGACAGAAGCTTGTGCCCCAGCTGTAGGACATCAAGCTGGAAAAACAGAGAAGACTTGGTTTGCATGGTCCTGGAGGCCATTTCCTTCCTCTGCCAGTATTCAGAGACCGGTGGCTGCTCCTCAGCTATAGCTCCACACCTGCCTCCCACGAGCTGGCCCTTGGCACTTGCCTTTCCTGGGCTCCATTGTGTAAGGTGTGCTGTAAGGCTGTGGCTACACCTCCCATTTGACACTGTGCTCGGCTCCTCTGTCACTGAGTTCAGCCTTTGGAGTTACTCAGCCAAACACCCCACTCACTTCACAGCGAGGGGATATCATCCCTCTGTACATGGGCCTTCCTGCACGTGCTGTGATTTGCTCAGAAAGTCCCAGACTGTACATTTACTTGAAATCCCTGTGCTGCTCAGAGCCAGAGAAATGCAGGCCTTGGAGCTTTGTTGAGTGTCATTACATGGGCAGGCTGAGGCAGTGTAAGTCCTGGTCCCAGGCAGCTGTGAGATTTTCAGTTTATCCACTCCTTGTGGTGTTGTGTAGGTACAGGTATGTACCATGATGCTTTATCATTGTGTACACCCAAGGTGGTTTTTTTCCCTAGTTCTCTGGCATCCTGTGGGCCATATGACATTTCAGTGTCTCTTCAAGAACTTCAAATATTGCATATCTTCCTAAAAAACTATCCTCTGATTCTTGCTTTCTCATGGGAGCAGGATCATGACACCATTCCAGAAGTTCTCATTATATTTATACAGACATTTTCGAACTCCTTCTCAAGTTGTAGTTGTGCCATTTCTTTTTCCTGAGAGCACTTCTGGCACTGTTTACTGAAGGTGAACTTGCAAATATGTAATGTCTTGGAAAAAAATTTGCCATTTACTGTATAGCAAATGCCTTGCTCAAAAGCATCTCAGGGCTTAACTTGGGGATGACTAAAGGCCTTAGCTAGCTGACCTTTAGCATCCCTCTAAAAATAGATCCCTTTCAATGCTGGCTCTCTTTCAGTGGCAGGTGGGGTTGTGCAACGGGTCTTCATTACCTCTGGCACTTTCTCAGTGAAGCATGTGAAAAGTAGGCAGGTTTTCACTGTCTGTTCTATAGTAATAGCCTGCATTTCTCAGTGGAAAGACTTCCCGTTATCTTATACTTTTGAATGTCTTTAATTAAAGGAAGTATTGAACACAAAGATCAATGCCTGTACAGTTTAAAGATACACACTCTCTTTTAATGCCAGTTAATCTAAGTTTGAACTTTGTGGTTTGGTTCAGCCTAGTATTAATAAGAACAGTTCAGAACTAATATTTTATAATCATCGGTGCTTATGGAGTGTAATGACAGGATTGAGAGCCCTCGGGTTAAATAAAGGCATGGATTATTTAAATAATTGACTGAAGTATAAATTCAATCTGATGGAACTTTAACTAGAATTTCTTTTCTGTTCTTGAAGTTTTACCTAATGGCTCTTAAAAGAAACCAGTAAATGTGTGAGACTTGGTTTTGTATCTAATTTTAAAAATATATGTAGTTCTTTTTATGGCCATCTTTGGGGGGGGGGAGGAAAAAAACCCAACAGAAGAGCAGAAGTGCTATATTTGGAAAAGAAAATATACCTTCTGCTTTTAATTGTTGTGTAAAGAGTGTATCAATGATGAGATAATTTGGAAGTGGGAGCTGTGACTGATGTTTCAATGTAAGTGGAAAATTCATTCCAAACAAATGTAATCCCTTTTAATTCTTACTGAAAATGGCATTCTCCTCTTGTGCCTTTCTCTTGTCAGATTTCAAGGCTGGAACAGCTTTAGGACCTTTGAGGGTTGGTCTAGTCAGTCTTTAAAGGTCTCTTCCAACCCAAACCATACTATGGTTCTATGACTGTCCCCATATTACATTTTAAACGTAATACATACAATACTTTCAGATACTGCACTAAAGGTATTTGCATTAAAGATTTATTGTGAGTCTCAGCTCCATAGTTACTGTGTCTGGCACATAGCATATTTAAACTTTGTATTATTCCAATTAATGCATGTATTGGAAAAAATAAAATCCGAAAAAAAAAAGGCAAGAAACAAAAGAAAGCAAAGAGGTATTTTTAGGAAATATGCTTAAGTCTCACAGCAGGATTGTCTATGTTTATCAGTCTTCTTGGGGAATTTTGGAAAGCACTGTTAAACTGGGATTTGAAGTCCATGGCTGCTGTTCACATTCAGTCTCAGCAGCTGGAGTTACTGTAATTGCGATTTTCATATTGTATCTATTCAGAATCAATTAGTAGTGTTTTGTTTCATAGTGAAATATGAATAATTTTCTGCTTCTTAATGGTGCATTGCAGGAGTGGGCAGGTCTAGAGTGGGCTGTTTAAGAATGAGGCACCCTCCTAGTTTTGATGCAGGGAGCTTCCCTCAGTCTGTGGGTCCGTGCATCACGTAAAGTAAAACATAGGTCGGTGGCAAAATTCAGCACAACTCCTGCTAGACTGTATCAAATGACTTGGTCCAGGAGCCTGTCTTCTGCTGCATTTGGGCCATGCTGAATGTTGTGGCCCCTGGACATTGTGGCTGGTGACTGTCAGTTTGAGGATTTTCGGTTTTGTCTCAAATATGGGCCATGTAGCTTAATTTATTACTCTACTTTTTTATGTTCTAACACTTCATTTCTCTTCAAGCTGCAGTGAAAATGTTTCTCCTCCTTTACAGAACTGTCATTGCCATTTGGGTTTTATTTGCACAGGGGAGATCCATGAAAGTCACTGGCAGTGCCATTCCGAAATTATAGTTCAGGTACACCCTGTGCTTTCATCAGTAACATAGGTCAGAGAGGAGAATTTTGCCATTGTATCTTTCAGTCCTTAATTAAGATAGCACCTATTTAATGTAATTTTCTCTACCCTACATTGTTGTATTTGGCCTAATTCTGTTGGGTTTTGTGCAGACTTACTGATTAGGACAGACTACTGTCTGCCTGACTGCAGGATCAGTCTAATTATAAGTAAAAGAACAAATTCATGAGAAATTAATAATAACCCTTTTGCTAGTGAGACTCTATGATGATTTTCATGTTCTCAGGGGATTCTGAGCATGACGACACACTCAAACATCCTTCCAGTAAAAGCAGTGGAATCAAACTTTGTTCTTGAACGGGATACAGTGATGCATGAAAATGAGATGAGGAAACATCAGGCGAAATCAAAGTGATAAATCACAGTAAAAAAAAAAAAAATCCCAGTGCAAAACTCCTGAGTGTTCTAACAGAAAATTAACCCTTCCTATGATGTTTGTTTCCAAGTTATTCTTTCAGTCCCATTTTAGAAGTATTTCAACTTTGCTTTTGATACTTCTTTGGATATAGTCATTCTCTGTATAGTAATAAATTCCTGGTATGTTATAAATAAGCCTAAAATAATTAAGGTGGAAGTATGTATCACAGTTAGGTGGTGACCTTCCTGAATGACCAGCATCTAATTCCGTCTGCTTTTTATACTGCGCAAATCAGTGAGGCAAAGAAAGAAGCAGATGTCTTTAGAATGACTGTGTAATGACAAATTCATGCAATTATATCATGCTGTGTTCACATTTTGTTTCTTCCAGAATCAGGTCAGTTTTGCGTAGAAGTTTTTATTTTGCCAAAACTCGTGAGGCATCTTTCAGCTCTGTTATTTTTTTCTTGGAAATACCACTTTAAGACCTGAAACCAAATTAGACATGCAAATAGAGAAGATACATTCATGAAGAACTTTTTAATTATCCAAAAGAAACTTTGCAGCATGCTGGTTAGCCTGAAGTACTTTCTGTTCAGAATGCTTTTGGTTTTATAAAATTGGCTGCTGGTTTGACATCTTTAAAATAAACAGATGCCCGTGCTTGAGTATTTCCCTCAAACTGAAACCCAGCCAAGAGCTGTACCACATAGCAGTGGAGTACGTCTCCTTGCCAAGCATCTCCTATCCATCCCCCTGGAGTTTTAAGTTTTAATTGTGTACATTTTCTGTCAAGTTGCAGTTCTCTGGTTTGTTATGTCCTCCAGGTAATGCAATAGAGAACAGTCTGTGCACTGCATAAAGCAGTTTGACGTGTTCGTTATCCCCTCGTCCCCGTACAGGAGCTGCAGTCAGGTTGGATGATTTAGCAGGTCCAAGCTGGTAGGCTTTTATGTTGTAGGTGCTTCAGGTTTATGATGAAAAACTGTCTTTGTTGGATGACTTCTCCTTGCTGTAAAGAGAGAGCATTAAAAGAGAATTTCAAAACTTGTGTAAGTAGTAAGTGACAGTTGCTTCCATATATGTGTGCTTGTGCCTCATCTCAACCAGGCTTTGTTAGTCAAGAAGCAGTGGAAGGATCCAGAAGGAGCTTTTCTGGTATATTGCTGGTTTCCTTAGCTGATACCAGTTTACTGACGCTCTTCTCTATGACTGAATGATTGCTTTTTTACTTCCGAGTCTTAAAAAAACCTCTACTATTGCTAGAAGAGCTTTAATAAATGGAGATAAATTAATATGCAGCACCTATTAGCTCAAGATGTGGATAGCTGCTGGCTAGTAAAACTGCTTCGTCAGGGAAGGCATAAAAGTGGAGCAGAATCAATCACCAGGAAAAACCTTAACATTGCTAGTGGGTGATGAAGAACTTTCCTCGTGTGCACCGAGGAAGAACGTCGCTGTGCTGCCCCAGCCGGTCCAGCCCAGCCCTGGGTGCTGCTGTTTGTGGGGGAGGATGGACAGCAGTCAGGACCCTGAGCTGTTGCCCACATCTGTGGCAAGTGAGCATGTCCGCCCTGGGGAACCTTGTCAGCTACAGGTTTTCTACCAAAAATGGTTTCCCCTTGTCCTCTTGACCCTGCTTGGAGGGAACCACGTCTGGAGAGAAAAGGTTTGTCACTGTCTCCTGGTCCATCCAGGTGAAAGCCTTCTGGGCTCACTCTGCTGAGGGATATAACGGTGACGCTGGTGACACTTGGTTTTGTTCTCTGGACATTTGATGAATTGGGCATTAGTTTGAAATTTAGTAAACTGATTTCCTCCTGAAATAGCCCAGTTCCACAGAGGACTGGGAAGGACAGCATCAGTTTCCGAGGTTCAGACAGAGCAGTCTACTGTTATCTTATGCTCACTCTTGCTCTTGGGTTTATACGTTGTCCTTGGTGCAGAAATCCAAGGTAACTTGAAAATTAGTTCAATATAATATTTAACTCCTAATAGTATAATTTAAAAACTCTTTATTCAAGCAAATAACCCTTATGCCTGGATTTAGTACTCCTGATTGTTCTGTTATTTAAGTGACAGTGTGTTTCCAAGCCAGAGAGAAAGCTGACTTGACTCTTTCAGTGTTGTGATTTCGGGTGATGTGATTTAGAGGTAGGTGAGGTTCCATAGGTGCCTGGATACGCAGGGGCAAGACTTACAGTTATGGGAGCTGGAGCCAACACAGAGAGCATGGAAAGGACAGGAGAACATGCTGGTACCAATAAGTCTGCTATCCTCTGCTCTCGTTTACCTGCAAAGGGTGCAGCTCCTCACCTAGAGAATTAGCAGTGGAGAGCACCAGCGAGCACAGCATTGTCCTGCTGCTGCAGCGGTGCCTGCTGTGCTCACTGGTGCTCTCCACTGTTGGGTTTTGTCCTGGCACCAAGTGTGATCCTATGATAGACAAGTAGTGAAGGAGAAGCTGAGGGAAAACAATCTGTGTGTGAGTAGATAGGCTTAAAAGCTGGAAATTATTTTCTATTACATACTTCGCTGATTCTTCGTTCCTTTCTTGTCTAAGCGTTGGGCATTTCTTGCCTCATTTATTTGCTTTTTTCTAATACTTATACAATTGATTTTATTTTCATAAATGCATTGATGAGAGATTTTCCTGGGTAGATAAGGGATATTGAAGATGGGTATATTTGTCTATCTACTTCACACTAGAGTGTATTTATTAGAAGGCAGAATGACATGTGAAAATTGCAGAAGGACAGCTGAAATGTCAATAAATCTAGATTACACCTTGCCCTCCTCTTCAGCAGAGGCTTAACTCAGTTATTTTTTAAATAAGGTGTCAGTGTACATAGCTATTTAGGAATGTATTTCTGGAAGAAGGTGGGAATTATGAGATATGTCCTGACTTGGTGCCTCTGAAATGCAGATCTGGTATTGATGTTGGCACCAGTGCATATCTTTTGTGACAAGTTTCTGTTTAGAAGGCTAGATAAAAATGTACATGCTTTTTCATACATATATATATATATATATATTTACAGGACTTAAAAATGTACTCTAAAAATGTACAATGTTAATACAGCATTTGAATTAAGGATAAAGTGCTTTGTTTTTTTGGTTTGTTTTTTTTTTTTCATCTTAACATCTTTCATCATTAGGCATTCCATAGATGATCAAAGCAAAGGAATGATTGCCATGGGTGGGCAATCCTGCATAGTAATGCAAGATGTCACAGAAGTGGAATATAGATAGACATGAGGAAGACAGTGTTTTTTTACTGAACTGACATAGAGAATTTACAGAACATCTCAGGGTCACAGAGTGTTGCGAATAATGAAACCCATGTCAACGCACAGAAATAATGATCTACATCAGAGAGCAATATGGGTGAAGGAAATATTCCCTTTGCATAGCTGCAGAGCTGCCAGTGTTTCAGTTTCAGATGTTTTCTCCGAGTGCTCTGATAAACAGCTGATAGCAAAAGCATTCAGGCCTGCAGAGAGAAAAGCTGAAGAACCAGACAACTTTTACTTTTTTCTCTTTTTTTTTTTTTTTCTGGTCTGTTCCTATTTAAAGGTTTTCCATAACTGAGAGCAAGGGTAAAAACCCAGGTCAGACAAACTTAAATTAAACTACTCTTTGATTTTTCTGAAGAAATCCTTTCAGCGTGTCTCAGTGGCACAGTGGGTAGCCTTGAACTGTACAGTGTTTGAACTGTGGCAAGGCAGGGAAAGAGGAGGAGACGTTTTAGATGGAAGAATTTTATATCCTTTCAGGAGAGGTTTTTTTGAGAGCTTTTGTCATTGGTCTGGTATTTAGGGTTTACGGATACTCTGTCAGGGCTGAGAAGAGAGCAGGACTAGTGCCAGTCATGTTTCAGGGTAAGTGGTCTCCTGATGGCATCTCCTGAGCATTCCCACTCATGTTCCAGGGCAGCATTGCTGGGGCATTTTTGACTTCTACAGATGCTGCACTGACTTTTCCTCTGACAGGAGCTGCTTTGATGGGTAGCATGTGTAAATTTGTAACTTTATAGCAAGATTTTGGGGCTTTGGTGGTTAGTGAGATTAAAGTACTGATTATTTCAATTGTCTTACAGATCCTGATTTTCTTTTGATTGGATGCTAATTGAACATGCCATAGAGCTGAAAAATCTTCTGGGAATAGGGGGAGATATTTGACTAAGCAAGCCTTTTAAACTGAGGTGGGATGCTCCCAAGTGTGGTGTATAGGAAGCCTTGAGATAAAAGCAGCTGTGCAGTGCAAACATTTCCAGCAGGAGAGGAGCATCAAATAGCAGCTGTGGCATCTACAATATTTTTTTTCCAAAACCTGGCCCGGAAGAGACATTTTTTGCTCCAGTAGACCACTTTGGGGGTGTATGCAACCACAGATGATGCTTTTGAATGCTTTATCAACATGCATCTTAGCCTGTCAGCTTTGTTAATACAGTGTAGGCAAGATCATATCTGTGTGCTGTTGGTGTAGGGGTGTCACTTTGAAGTATGATCTGCAACTTCAGGGTCTCCAGCTGGCTGCATGTGTGTGATGAAGAGTGAAGGAGAGAGAGCACGGTGCTGCTGCTTGCTTCTGCTGGTGAGGGGAAAGTGGGAATATTTGCACTGTTTGTCTGTGACTGCCTGGAAGTAGATGTTGAGGGGTATGTCTAGGTGTGTCCGGTGGGTTTCCATCAGTCCTCTTCTTGTCAGAGCCATTTGGAAGTAGATGAAAGGAAAAAAAAATTGCAGGCTACAATACATTGACGTGAAAGTATATCATCCAATGAACAGCTTCATTTCCTAAATTGACTTTTAAATGGTAAGATGGGAGTGTATGTGTGGAGCTCAACAGTGCAGTTCCTGTTGAAGGTAGAGAACAGTGAGCCAATCCCCACACGTAGATCTTGTGGAAAATATGTTTGTGAAGGACTCACAGAGGCATGAAAAACTATGCTGGCTTGGCTGAGGAAGAGAAAAAACCTGAATCCACTGCTTGCAGAGCTTTAGTGGGAGGGGTTCCTCTGGCATTGCAAGCTGGTTGTGAAGCTTCCTGCACTCCTGTGGGAGGGAATCATGGCAAATATTTTCTATTAGGAAAGTGGAAGTAATGACATATGTCGTGTGTGTACTTTTTGTCTGAGATGTGCATGACTGTAAAGAAACAGATGGCTCCTTTAATTCTAATCATGGCATGTGGCTCCTCTGTTTATGAGGCTTTTATTTCTATATGGATCTTTTTTGTAAATTCTTTTTAAGAGGGAAGCGAGTGAAATTGCCTTGCATCAACTCATTAAAAATTACCAGGAACGGTAATGATTATTAGGAAGTCTGTGTCCAGTGAACTACAAATTTGTTGCCTAGAGCAGCCTGAAAAAAAAAAAAACAAAAAAAACCAACCCAACAAACCAGAAAACCAAACCAGAAATAAAAAGTAAATGCTAATTCCCAGAAGGATGTTTGTATCCTTGTGTTCATACAGGGAGCTAACGCAGCCTGGGCAGTTCTCCATCACACCCTGCTGAGGTTCCTCTCCCATCTGCACAGGCTGAGCTCCCAGGCAGCATTATGGGGTGCAGCCCTGCACCCTCTAACACATGCTGGTATCCAGGCATTTGCAGGATATGAGAGCATGAGAATTTGGCCTGTCTGACTGAAATGTATTCTTGTTTCTTGGGTATTCCCGCTCCGAAAATTTTCCAGTTGCTGCTTGAATGCATTCCTGAGAGTTTATTTTTGTTAAAGTGAGATGGACATGTGATTTGGATGGCAAGTTAATCCTGGATAAGGTTGGGTTTTTTTCCCATGGATTGAGTCAGCCTAGGAGTGATTGAATGGAAAGAAGGTGGAAGCCCATAGGTCAAGGTAGGAGATGTGGTGCCTTTTCTTCTCCTCTTTCCACATGTGGGAGCTCAGCCCGCAGAGAACCAGGGTGATTCGGCTGTTGTACCAGGCTGTTTGCTTTGTCCTCCCTGGTCCTGTTTTCCTTTGGCTCATGCCTACATCTCTTCTGTTCTTTCCTCGATTCCTAACTACCACCAGCAATGTGCTAGCACCACTCCTTGCCCTGGGGTCCCCTCAGCCGTTTTCTTTGCACTCCATAATAGTATGCTGTGGCATTAAGATATTCATACTGTAAGCCCTTTAGCAGGTCTGCTGTGTTGAAACAGTAATTTGATACAGATATCATTAAAACCCTGATAATTACAGGCCTTTATTTCACTTCTTAAACATAGAAATAAATTCATTCTTTTTCTTTTAGTGCTTCTCTGTTGAAGAGAAGCCTTGATTCAAGCAAAATATGTTTCCTTACTGATCTAATGAATGTGACACTGTAATCAACCTCTTAGGAGTCTAATGGGACTCCATCCATAACGTGTGATTCAGAGCAATGCTAATTCCTTCAATCTCACTGAAGAGTAAAGCAGATTGGAGTACATTCCTACAGCTAGAAATGTAATGTTGCTATGGTTTAAGTTCCTTTTGGACAAAATGAAGATATATCCCCCTTTACAATTACAATATTTAAATAGATCCTAGCTTTTAATGTGCAGGCTTGGTGGCATGTTGGTGATTTTGAAGGCATGGTTGCATTGCATGTGGTCTGCTGGTGTTTTGAACATTCTGTTCCATTTTTCCAAGTGTCTCCTTCACCCTCGGGGATAGCAATGTAGGCGGGTAAAATTCCTCTCAGTGTCAAAAATTGAATGCTTTTCTGTACAGTAGTTTTGAGACTGATTGGCTTGATTGTAACCTATTTTTATAAAAACATCCTAACTGCTATCAGTTCTTCACCATAACGAGTTTTAGCTTTATTATGCTGATACTTTCTGAACACTGTGGCAAGTGTTGATGGCATTGAAATTAAGAGTGTTAAAAATGGAGAGAGGAAAGTGGGAAGAGGAGTTCCATTGCTCCATTTAAGAAGTGAACGTTATCCACATTTGAGTTTTGAAGGCAGAGTTCAGTGTTCAGTGCCCTGGGGGAGAGGGAAGGAACATCCAGTGGGGAGCTGAAATATGTGAGAGCTGCTATTACAGATTTATCCCTCTTCCTTGAAGATAAAATAGGACAGATAAACGAGAAAAAAAATAGCAGTGGTGGAAAATGTATATTCCCTCCATCAGGGATTTCCTGCAGTAGAGCTCCTGGAAAACTAAGGGCACAGCAAACAGACCATATCCATCCCCTCAGTGCATGGTTAAGTCTGTACTTCTTTGGGGCTCCTTGAACATACCTAGAGGCAACTCATTGGTCAAACTCCAAGCCTGGAGGACTTGGAGGACTCCAAGACTGCTGACTCTTACTCTGCTTGCTCATTTCCAAATTTCTGAAGAGACTGGAGAAGTTTCTTCATTTGTTTCACTGAAATAAGGCCAAAGGTTTACTAAGATATTGTATAATAGTGTGTATTCACTATCCTTCTCTTGATTTATTCATTTCCATGTTTTAATGCATAAAAACTCTCTGTGTACAGAAAGAAAACAGCAAATGTTAACTAACCTAAATTATACGGATTTTCTTGAGAAAATGGAAGGAAAATGAAACCAAGATGTAGTCACAGTTGTAATTGGCACAGACAGGAAAATCTTTAAAAATTAAAACTGAAATTTAGCAGCAAATAGGAGCAAATAATAAAAAAATAAAATTAATCACTTTGATAACAGCATTGATTAAAGGGAAGATGGATTTTAAGTGGAACATAGGCTGCATTGTTTCAGAGCTCGTATCTGGTGCTTTGGATTTTGTCTGGTGCAGTACTACAGCAAACATTTGGTAGTCTCCCAGACGACGCAGCTTAATTGTAAGGAGCAATTTTGAGAGTATTATGCTTTTGAAGCTTTGGGGCCTTTTCTGCTTCTGATCTGTCGTGCCTGAGCTCAAGGGTAAAGAGCTCTCAAAAGGGACTGAGAATTTTTCTGGCTGAGAATTTCCTGCTTCCTGCTGTCACCACCACCTTGGTTCCTTCTGATGTTCACCCAGAGACTCCAAAGCATTAGGAAAACTTGTTCAGAGTCTGTTAAGTTGAAAAAGGCTGTGGACTAGCATGAGCTGGGGAAGGGATTGTTGTGGGTGAAAAACTGCAGAAAAACTCCTGGAGCCAGAGAAATACTGGTGAACAAGGAGAGACTACAAACTTGGGAAGTGTTGAATAATTGTCAGTCCACCCATGTGCTTATGTGCTTGGTATGGAGAATTCGAGCTCAAGAAGGAGACTATTTGAAGTGCTTGGAAGATACACCCACCGGAGATACCCACACGTCCCGTGGTGGAAAATAGCTGGTGGTGGGGACATATCAAAGGGCAGTGCTGTACCAAGTTAATCGCTGCTCCCAGGCCTGATGCTTGAGCACTTGTTCTGAAACAGTACCACTACTCCTACATGAAACACCAGCCTTCTATCTCAGAGGCTCTTCTGAGCCAATTTGTCTGAATTTTATTAAACCTATTCCATTACAACAACAGGTATCAAGATTACAAAGATAGTGTTGGAATACAAGTGCTCGGGAGCAGCAAAGATTTGAAAGTCTCCCACCATCTGCCACAGAACAGGTCGTGGCTCTGGGTGTGGTGGCCCGTGACAGAGGGGAAGGAGATGTGGTCCATCGTCGGCGTACAGAGCACAGGGAGACAAGGCCGGCGACACACGACTGGGGGATGCCTGGCAACCAGCATGGTGAAAAAAAGGCTGAAGGGTTTCACAAAGTATCTGACAGCCTTAGACTGTGTGTTTTGGGATCATTTGCGAAGGGGATGTGAAACTTCAGAGAATTTCTCAGTGTGATGATGGTAGAAGGGATGCGAGCCACCCTGACCCCCTGTGCAGGTGACGCTGTGGAAGTGTGTAAGTGCTCTCTGAAACGCCTCTACATCACAATACAGTAGTTCCTAAGGAACACATGAAGTATTCACATTATGGTAGCAAAATAACAAATGTATTAATTATTTAGCAGGTTACTCAGGAGGCTTTCTAAATAAGAATTGAGGAAGGATTTTAGAAGTGTTTTCAGAAATAAAGATATTGGTTGAAATTCTCCTTCCTTCTCTCTGAGCAGTCCCTTTGAAACCAAATCACTTTCTATGAATACATGGAAGGATATGTCTTGGGCAGAGAAAGAAAAAAAAAAACAAAGCTGAGCCTGAAGTACAGCCTTTCTGCAAGAGGTTGGCCAGCCCACAGGGAGGATACAGGATATGTTGTCACTTTCAGCTAAAGTGAATTTCCTTTAGTTCAAATGAGACATGCTTTGGGGGTAGGAAGATTCTAGATCCACTCCCAAAACCTTCTATGCACCAGGTGCTTCTGCCAGCATTGGTGGCTTAGTTACATGAGGCGTAGTGGCTGGAAATGAAAATAAATAAATAAATAGATAGATTCAGTTTAACAAACTTTTTCATCTAATGGGAACTCTGAGCTAACTTATAGGCAGGAATGTAATGAGGGCACCAGCCTGCTGCAAGCCTGCAGTGCTGTCAGTGCAGTTACCACATTATTAAATGTTGAGTGTGAACCTGAGTTTCAACAGTTTTTTGTTTAGGAAGCAGCAGACATGCACACAGACTATTCTGTTGTCATTCTTGTTCTTAGGCAGTTGATTTTACTGTGTAGCAGGGGGTCAAAAGTCTGCTGCAGGTCTCTCTCCCTTTTGTTAGGTAAATAAGGAAGACATTTAATTTTTTTAAGTGTTCTAAGAGAATACAAGCTACTTTGCATTAAGCTATTTAATTTCTCTGATGGAGGACTCAGAATTAGTCTCGCTCCAGGATTTTGTGCTTCACCTCCAGCTACTGAAATGGGTTCGTCTAGTTAAGGGCCAGGCTTAATTATCCCAAGCTTGATGACTGGAACACCTATAAATGTCCCTGCTTAAAGGCTAAATGCTGCCTCAGTTGTCTTTGTACTATCTCTTGTTGTCCTTTTTATTTTATTAAGCATAGAAAGGTTTTTATCCCTACTTCTTGGCAGCATCTCTGTCTCCACAGCTGGTTTTTACACTGATGGCAGCGTGTGCTGCACACCAGGGTCACAGGTTAGTTATTACTTTTCAACTGTGTCCCACTCATGATTTGTCTTTCCTATATATTCTTTCCCATATGGTTAAACCATCCTTTCCCCCAAATATAGGAGGCAGTTTGTCAGTTTTATATGTAAACTTATACCCTGCCTATCATTGAGGTATGTGTCTCTATTCTTGTAGAATTTCCCTCCATCTAGTTAAATAACCTTTTTCTGGATGAAAAAGGAGACTCAAAGCGTTCTTGTATTTGAATGGATTTTAAGACCTGAGCAAATCAAGGTTTTCCATTTTACTATTTCTCTGAACTTTTCCTGAGACAGAAGAGGCATTTGGCACAGCAGGTCATCTCTGAGGGTGTGTGTGAAAACAAGACTGCAGTCACAGGGATATAGATGGTGTCTGCTCTAATGAGTACAGCTTACATCAAATTGTTTAATGAGTCAATGTGGTTATGTTAGCCTTATTGCATATCTGAATTAATGGCTTGGAAGGAAATTTGAGGGCCTGCTTTGCTAGAAACCAAATCAACCCAAAGCCTGCCATATTGCACAATGACACAAAATAGCAGAATTGGAATTTTAATTTGCCTCAGACTGCGTGTGATCCTTTCTATTAATTAAACAACCACGTAGCAACAGACAGGTGTTAAAATAACAATCCCACCAGTGAGGGTGCTGGCTCTGTACATGTAACCATGGGTGGTCGTTTCACATCAACAGCGACTTCCTTTTAATTTTAATGGCAGTGAGCTGAGCTCCTGAGCAAACACAGCCCTTCCCGTGGTCATGTCAGGCATCCTGTCCCTCCTCTGTCTGCCAGTTGCGGTAGGGAAATCAGAGAAGAGATGAAAAATTGCAAAATGCAATAAGGAAATAGGAGAAACGACGAAAAATGATGGAATGTGGTGGTAGTTCTGAGAATGCAGCGCCAGCTGTACAAGTTGCGGGGGTAACTGGAGGGGGCCTGATAACCTCCTTTGTGCAGCTGAGTGGAGATTCTGTGAATGACACATTCACAGACCCTGAGGCACTAGAATTGGTTAACAATTCTGTGGTTACTGGGAAAATCAAACCATTGTCTGAGTGTACATCAAGATGTAAAGAAGAGAAGCAAGCATGATGTGTTCGGCGTTGGAGGGCATGTCGTGGTCCCTAATTTAAAATGAGATCATAATGAAAATCAGAGACTCAAAACTGAGAAGGCTTAGTAGAAAATCACTGCTTAATGTTAAAAAAAAAAAAAAAAGGCAGTTTAATTTACTGCCAAGCAGAGTCTCCTCAAATCAGTGTACAAGTTTAAGTGGGAAAACCAAAGCAGTGCTACAGCGGATGAGATTACAGTGCCCAGGTCCAAGGAAAGCAGAAATGCAGTCTGCGGTTGCAGAGTATCAAAGGGGGACACTTCAAATTCACTTAAACAAAACCTTTAAGACCCGGATGAGTGAAAATTCACTTTTACATGGTGTTGGCTGGTACGTTGGTACCACGGTCTGAGTTTATAATAAAGGCTGTGAAGAGAAACCTCTGAGGCAAGGCACAAACAAAGCAGCTGGTGGGAAGATTGTTCCTTTGGTGAGGGCAGGAGAGGTGCTGCCTGGCTGTGTTGGAAAATCATTGTGAAGATTTTTTGTGAAGTAGGATGTCAGGTTTGGATTTGCAGACGTCACACAGGAGTATGTGTTGAAAGAATTTAACAGATGAAAAGGCACTAAAAGATGCATGTAAAAATGGGGAAGGGAAATTGCATTTCTACCAAATATATAAAGAAAGTAAAATGAAAGAATGAGATACCATCAAAGAGTTTAATAGTCAAAGGACAAGATGCAGGGGGGGAAGAATAATGTGACCAAGAAACCAAGTCAACACCTGCAATTTTGCATGTGAAAATGAATCATGAGAGTTTAGTAATTTAGGGTCAAATTAGCAAAGATTAATTTGTGTATAGTGGAAAAATTGCCTATCAGTTCTTGGTTATGATTGCTATTATTGAATGGCTTCTAGAATACAACTGCAAAGTCTGTAATCTTAAATGCAAATCGATATTTGCTAGACATGATATATTGACTCAAAATGACAGATAATGAATCGCAATTCGATTGCTTGGAATTTACACTTTTTTTTTTTTTGCAAAGAGACAAGATTTAAATTGTGTAACTTTGAACCTGCAGTTTAATGGTCTTATGGAAAGAAACACTGTAGAAGTCAGAGAATCAGATGCACATTTACACCAATTTACTTTCAGGGCAGCACTAGCACTATTGATACTGGGATTTTTGTTAACTGAAATCACATTTGAGAGATCTCTTCTACTTCTCCTGGCAGAGGAGTTTTCCCTCTTTTGCTCTCTCTTCCTCTGTCTCTTATTCTGCTCCAGGACACCCCAGGTTTGCAATTAAGCAAATGCTGTGTGACTAGAGTCTGTTTTCTTGGAAAGACTTCATTTAAAAATCGAGAATCAAAAAAAAGGCAGAATCTTGGGCTGTAGATTTGCTTTTCTGTAGAAAAACTTTATTTTGAATGTTTTCATTCTTCTTCCATCAAGTGCTTTCTCCCACTTATGTCCTTTCTGACAAGTCCTGTGTCAGGTGCATGGAACAAGAGTGAAAGGAGAAAAAACAAACAAAATAATAAATGGACGTGCCAAGGACAGCAGTCGGAGTTTGAAATTAAAACTTGCAATCAGATGTGAGAGAACTGAAAACTAATTTAAGGAAAGAGCGTGTGGCAGCCTCATTTGCCATGTTGTGCTTCCAGGGCCCGTGTGGCCCCTGGAGTGGGGCTGGAGATGGGGAGAAGGTGGTGGCAGTACTCCTTGGCGGTGGGGGATGAAGTCCCACATCTGGCATCGGAGCAGCTGAGAGGACGGGTGCTGGAAGGTCAGCTCCTGAGCCAGAGTAAGGGCAGATGTAGCTGGGCTTGGCAGTTTGTCTGAAGCAGCCTGAAGGAAGGAACAGTTACCAAAACCCTGCAGGGAACTTGTGTTGTTCTTTCCTTCCTTCTGTGGCTGCTGAGGGGGGTATTCAGAGCAGGGCCAAACTCTCATCTCTTATGCATTACCAATCACCTAGTGAACAATAACTTTCTGTCAGTAACAACCTAGATTCACACCAGGATCTGCATCAATTCCCAGAGCTGTCACTTCTTTCTCTTAATAATTTATTTGCTTCTGTAATTGCTTTGCAGGGGATTTCATGACGTCCAGGGTGTGAGTCTTCAGCACAGATCTTAACATCTGAGCTGTGTGTATATATATGTATATATATATATATATAGGTTGTGGGGAATGCTGAAACATGCTGATAGTTATCAATACTTGCCATGCACCTGGGTGGTCAAACTATGCAAAAAAACAGTATGCAAATATGGGAAACAGATTGCCACTCTGTTCCTGGCTGTACAACTGGCAAGCTAGTTGTGGCTTATTAATATTTTCATGATCTCTGTTTTAATCATGAAATTATTGGCAGATGACAAGGAGTAAATCTGAGCACGGTGAATAAGAAACATACACTGTAACTACTGGGTTAAGGCTCAGTTAATTGGATCAAAAGCATCTGCATTTAAACTACGTACTGTGGTGCAGACCAGACCCACAGTCCTCTGAGGATTTAGACTTGATCACAGCTTCCCTTCCAGACTGGGTGTGTTGGTTTGATCTCTTGCAGTGGGGAGAGTGAATGGTTATTCTCAGGAGCCTTGGGAACCATCAGGACATCCCAGGGTTTTGGCATAGCTATCAAGACCCTTCCCACAGCAGTAGACAGAGGGAATGTAGTGGGATAGGAGGGGGGACTGGCTGTGGTATGTTTGAAGAGCAGAACGGATGGTGAATCATCATTTAGGACTGGTTTTGTGCAGTAGGTTCTCGTAGATCTTTCCAAGCTCTTGTAAGAGTCTACCCCTCAGACATTTTAAACCGGTGCCCCACCACTTCCCCTGTCACGTTTTGTCACCTCTCACTAGACTCCCTGCAGGTACATCTGTATATATCTCCTTTCTCTGACTTTACAACAAACCTTTGTACTTTGCTGTGCTTATGCAATATGGGTTTTTTTTTCTGCTTGCCTCAAAAATATATATATTAATATAATTACTGATACGGATATATCTATGCATGCCTTTTTTTTAGGAAAAGTCTGCATGTTTTAGTACTTGGCTGCGTTGGTGCCTCAGTGTTTCAGAGCAAAGATCCTCCCATCGATTTCATGCTGTGCATAATTCACACTTCACATTGAGTGTATTCACTGACCGAAGCCAAATTGACAAGGTAAAGACAGCATAGCAGAGCTTACGAAGTTATATCACAGAGAGTGACCAGAAGCTGTAAAGGCCTCTGCTAGATTACTCTGCTGTCATTCTTTGCTGAAGGATGAAGAGAGTGTGAAAAATGATTGGCACATTTTTCAAACATATTTCACATCTTCGTCTTCCAAGGGATTGCAGGAGGAGGACTGGAGTAGCAACTAATGTGTGCTTCCAAAGGGAGATTTTAGATCTTTTCCTTTGGGTACAATAAGCTGACAAGCTTGTAATTAAATTTGTGAGTATAGACCACTAGTCCTGTGCAGAGCTCAAATGAACCTCTAAAATATGGCACTGAAAATTTGAGGAGATGAAAATTTGTTGTTTATAGGCATATCTGTGATAGGCAGTACAGGAGTCTTCTTTTGCTGCAGAAGCTTCTAGTTAAATGCCAGAAAAAGGCAAATGTTGTGAGAGCCTGTTGTTACAGGACAAAAATGTGGGCCCCAAAAATAAGGCAGGAGTAGTGAGGACTCTTCCAGGGGAAACAGTTGTGACTGTAGTAGGGAAGAACTGGTGAGGAGTCTATAGAATTTTGCATTATCTATGTAGTTCTGACAGAAATAAACTGGTTTTCAGCATCATCTGGCTCTTCTTCGAAACCTGCTGCCATTTCTGTTCTCTGCTGCCACCTTTGTCCTCCTGGTTTTCTGCAGGGATGTGCCCACGAAGGAGTGGGAAAGGTGTAGCCATGGAGTGGGCGGAGATGAGGTGGGGGATTGATACTCAGTTCAGATGGAATTTCATCTGCTACTTCATCTGTAGTAGCATTTACACAATAAATAAAACCTTGCAGTAAAATAAATAGACTATAGCTGGTCAAACAGCAGCTGTCTGCTGTCTGTGGCATTGCTTGTCTGCCAGCCATGGTTACCTGATGGGTTTTATAGGAGCAATTTTGTGTGTTGGTTGGCTATTGTACAGTCTACAGAAGGAAAAGGGATTCAAGGAACATTTTGTTGTTTCATCAGGATTCTTTTCTATGACAATTTTTCATTTGTTCTGTCAGGGCCCGTTTCCGAGTTTCATAACAAATAATATTGGGGTCATTAGCTCTGAACTTTGTGAAGACTACTACTTGCTCTCCTTCTAGGACAGGCTGAGGGAGTTTATTTGTGAGATAGTACAAGTCATTACAAAACAGTAACATAAACATGAATTCAAGGGAAGCATCATTTCTTGGTAAAAAATTCCCATGTGAACATTACTTAAAATATTTATACTAACACTCCTCTGCATTGAGCAATCGCTTATGGCATAATGTTATTCTTGAGTTCAGAAAGCCTCCTTGTTTTTGTCTCACTGAAAGTGGCACATCTGTTGGAAATCTTCCATGATTTGTGAACATTTACATCAGCATCTGGCAAGAAAAAGTTAGTTGTGGGGAGGAATTTACTTTCAGAAGGGTTCACTTGATGGCATTTTGCTGCATCAAATGGCCCATCTCAAAAGAAAAGTGGTACCTTGATCTAACTAATTTGATCAGCATAATTTGATTTGTGACTGCAGAACATTTGATCTGTAAATTAAAAAGCAGGATTTAAATCAGTGTGGAGGGTGCAGGTACTGTAAGTTAGTTCTGATCTGGGAGGCAGTGACATGTGTCTTGGGGGCATTTGTTTGGATCTGAGGATTCAATCTGCCTGGAAATGCTCCTCCAGGCTCAGTCCCCTTGCAAACCCTTCCTGTCCTGGACCTTCTGCCTCTGCTGCCTGGGGGCAAGGTGGCTTCAGTCAGCTGTGACTTCTTGCTGCTTCTTGATGGGGATGCAGAAGAAGATGAGGCTGCTCTGTGCTTTGTCTACTCTTGGTGACGACCCAGAGGGGAAGGGGGATCGTTCAGCATAAGTCATTTCAGAGCAGCAAATATTCAGGGAAAGCATGCTGGCAGCTTGACCAGAAGTTCCTGTCGCTGCCGTAATTAAATAAATAAGCAAGCAATTAAATAGAAACTGTGGCAGCCTCAGACGTGAAACAGTCCCCAGCCTCCCTCCCTCCCTCCTCCCGCTCTCTGTCGCTGGCGGCAGAGCAGCACTGCGAGCTGGCTGCATTTCACATGAGATGGGGCTAAATTTCTCAAGAAAAAAATATCCAGAGGGACAAGACGCGGCACTCTCATTTCTGACATCTTAAGCTTGTCACAGATGCCGAGCCTGTTTCACCCAATGTGATTATCTCTCCCTCTGTCAAGGAGGCAGATGCCTCAGCTAGGAAATATCATCCCCAGCATGTCATCTGGATTCTATAAATGGAAATAGGTCTTTACAAAGCCAAAAATTATATTTAGTTGCAACTATGGGGGGGGAGGGGAGAAGAAAAGGAATAAAGTCTGAACCCTTCAGAATTGCAACAGAGGAAAAACAAAGCACTCAGGTTGGCCCTAATCATCTGCAAATATTGATGCATTCATTAAATGTAGACCGCAGAGATAAAAGTTACTCATCTGTCACTCCTTTTATCTCTACCTGAAGCATTCGCTTGCCAGTCAGGTTTCTGTGTGCAAGCCATAAATATTCAGCTTTTTTCTGGAAGAGTTTTTACCCAGTATTTGTTTGTTTTCACCTAAACTCTCCAGATGCCAGAAGCAGCAACAGCAAAATGGTGTGAGCTGGAGGTGTGCATTTAGGTGACTTAGCCTTGGATACCCTGCAAAGGCCTTATCTGACCAGGACTTAATAGCCCTGTGATGAAGAGTAAGCCAAAAATAAAATTAAAATCTTGCTGGTTTAGGTATGAAGGAAATTTAGACATTGTCCATGCTGCAGTCAGTGCTGGGAACAACTCTTATGTGTCATGTTACTGCCCTGTGGGACAGGCATGAGTGGCTAGCAGAGATTAGTTATTAAGGCTCAGGTTTTAATAGCTTTTTGTGTGTCGTGCTGACTAAGCAGTCTCAACTGCCAGTGTTTTAAAGGCCATTCAGGAGAAACCAGGGAGACATTTTACAGAGTGTTTCACTAAATGCAAGGTTGGGTCAGCCAAGAAATGTGAACATGTCTGATTGTAACTTAAGAGAAAAAGTGTCCCTTTGAGCTTTTAATTTTATACAAATGGAAAAAGTTGTTCTTGGGCACCTCCCACTCCCTGTTTTGTTGTTGGAAGAGTATCTTCATGGCAAATAAATGGGAAAAATAACATCTGTGCAGTGCTGTAGGAGTGCATGCAGAGCAGAGTGTGCCTGCAGCGTGAGCCATCAGGAGTACAGCAAAGTGATAGAAACATTTAAAATGTTCTCTTGACTTTGTGCTGGAGCATCTGTGTTGAATCCGTGGAAGGGGGGAGGTTGTGCAGACCTTTTGTGCCGATCAGTCTGGCTCTGCAAGGCACACAGTTCATTGTCTGGCTTTTTTGTGACTGTAATGTGTTGGACAGGTTTCCTCACCTGGGCTCTGAGATCAAATAAAGTCCTGTTGGTTCTCATGGGGCTATGAGAACCCAACCAAAGCTTAGAATGAAGTAGGATTTTGTTTGTTACTGTTGTACAGATTAATTAGTTGCAGGAGGCTTGGTGACTTCAAATCAAAGCACAGTTGTATTTGTTGGCTCTTCCAGGAGGGAGGGAATGTGGAGATGCAATTAGTGATGAACCATACTTGGTATTTTGCCCTCCCTGTTCTAAAAATGTGTAGAAATCACTGAAGGTTAGGACCCTGCATTTTAATTCTTATCCTGAAGATGTTTCCTATTGCATTTGAGGCCCTTTAGGTTCCTAGCTTTCAGTGTGGGTGTATTGCTGCCAGCAGTGAGAATAGATTGTGTGTCGTTATACCCACCTCTTGCCCCCTCTCACAACTCATGAGGCTGTGGTCACAGACCCATGCAGTCCTTTTTTTGCCCTCGCCCTATGTAGAAAAGAAAGAAAACCTTTCCTGTGATCCCTCTCCTCCTGCCAGACCTTGCCTTTGGGGAGCAGAAGATGTGGTCAGGGGCTTCTCCCTGGGCACTGGCTCTGCCCACACTGGGTTTGCAGGGCCACTTGCAAAGGATGCAGAGCTGGGGTGGACTCGAGGGCACGACAGGCTGTCAGGTGTACATGTGGCTGTACCCTCCTGGAGCTCCTGGGCAGGCTTAGGGGCTGCTTCTTGGAACACTGATCAGGTTCGTGGGAAGCAGCCTGTGATTGCCCGTGAAGAAATTAATGGAGAAGTTGACTCTGGAATGTTTTACTGAAGACTTGCCTGAGAATGCTCTTATCCTGCCACAGGTTCATTAGCAGGTTTGTAGGTTTGCTTTTCCTCCTCCTGCCTTCCCCTTCCTCTTTTCTTCCCACCCCTGTGGTTGCCTGGCCTTTAGTGGAATTTTGTTGCTCTTCATTACTTCAGTTCCCTACCCAGAGGCTGTCATTTTTATTTATTTTAGTATTCTAAATTAGCATCAGAAAGAAAATAACATTTGGCCAAAAAGAATTAGAGGCAATAACTTTTTCAGAGAACTAAGCTTTTGAAAATTAATTTTTTATTCAGTTTAATTTCATGGATGCACAATTTCTATTACACGTAGGCCAACTAGAGTTGCAGCAGCTGTAAAATAATATGTATTTTAAGTCTTGTAATGTGTTATTTGAGAATGCATTATAGTTATAATAATTCATTTACAGGGCTATTGTGACACAGCACCCTTATCTTTAAAAATGGGAATTTGCAATATGGCATAGTTAATTAACAATAAGAAAGAGAGTAAACTGAGAAGGCACATACAAATTGACAGCACTAACAGAGTAACAGCCAGCCTTTGTATGGGTCTCAATAGCATAGAAACTGAGAAAGCCTAATGGAGGCAGAAAAAGTCTTCACTTCTGCAGAAACTTAGAAATTAGTCTGGCTTCTGCAAATCTCATCTGTCATAACAGAATTGTTGGAAAACTCATTAGACTTTGCAGGCATGATTCGGAGAGAATTGCAGTGGTAAAATAAATGGGATGCATCACAACTGCGCCAAGACCAGTGGATAACTTAATCCTGCATGGGACTTGCTTGTGAGTATCAGAATATATTTGCCAGATGCAAGATAGTGTCAAGTAAATATTTAACGCTGTAATCACACAACAGCGTGTTAGAGCATAATAAAAGACACTGAAAGGGAGTTAAATGCTTTCAATTTAAGCAGATCACTTAAATGAAAGGAAGCAGTGATGCAATTTTACATCTAGATGCAGCGTTCACCTAACAAGTAAGTGGCAAGGGCAAGCAAACACTTGAAGTTGCTGAGAACTGGGAGAGACTCTCTAGTGGCCTATAAATAGTTTACCATGCATTCTTTGTTTACAGGATCAGTTTTACTGTGGTTTTGCAGCTGTGGTGCTTTTGTGCTGTGTGGTGGCTGTCGCTTTCCTGCACAGAGTATGTGGTGCTAAGGAGTTCTTGGTGAAGGCTTGAGGGGAGTTGTACTGTCAGAGTGCAGCCAGGGTTTAGATGGACACTGCTGAGTACACCTGGACTCAAGAGAGCCTGTTTACATTTTTGCCCTCAAAAAGCTAATGTAGAACTTTCAACTACTTCACTTCTTGTCTTCCGGCTGTTTCATTTGTTCTGGGTGGTTGAGAGATGGGCATAGAATCATAGAGCTGTTTGGGTTGAAAGAGTCCTTAAAGATCCTCTAGTTCCAACACCCTTCCATAGGCAGGGACACCTTTCACTAGACTGGGTTGCTCAAGGCCCTGTTCATCTTGGCCTCAAACATTCCGGAGATGAGGCATCCACAACTGCTCATACAATCATAGGATCAATAAGGCTGGAAAAGACCTCCAAGAGCATGGAGTCTGACCTCTGACTAATCACCACCTTGTCAACTAGACCAGAGGACTGAGTGCCACATCCAGTCTTTCCTTGAACACCTCCAGGGATGGTGATTCCACCCCCTCCCTGGGTGGCCTTGTTCCAATGCCTAACCACCATTTCAGTGAAGAAACTCTTCCTGATGTCTAACTTTGGGAAAACATGGGTTGTCCCTGGTTTTCTGGCCAACCTGAAGGATTGGCCTATTTCTGCCTAAAACTTCAGTCAAATTCCAGTTATTTTCACTTTCTGGAGTATAAATAAATGAGATGCAGTGTACATACAACCTGTCAGTTCTCCACACAGTTTATGTTTTGTTCACCCACAGCTGTTTCAAGTGCCCTTCCAGGCTACTGCCCACAGCAGGACACTTTGTCTAGACATGATGTGAAGTTAAAGCTGTTAGTCAGACTCTATTAATATATGATATGCAAAACATTTCTGGAGAGAAACTTCAGCACATAATTGTCAGATATGGCCAAGGGAAGCTCTTTTTTGTTGTCTTACCTGGTGGGAGAGAAAGAGTTCTGCTGGGTAAGGGCAAGGTCTGAGCCCCGGTGACATGAGCAGCCTGCACGGCTGTGGGAGCTCTCCGGTGGTTGAGTCAACCCTGGTGTCAGCCCCTCAGCTGTGAGACACAACAATTACAGTAATAATTCAAGTCAGAAAATTGACAGAGCCATTTAATGTATGTGAGAGTGACAGTGAGTCATCTCTGATCATTGTGTTTAGCAGCCTGGAGATCCACAGGCAGTCAGGACAGCCACAATTGCACATCTGCATGACAGTTCAGGACAAAGAGAAGCAGCTCACAGTCACTGTTTTCTTCCATCCTGAGAGGGCTTCACATGGATTTGATCCCAAAAGACTAAGGCAGGTAGGACCTGTTGGGGGGTGGGATAGCACCTCTGCCCCCTGCAGCCTTTATCCCCTTCTCTCTAGTGTGTTGCCAGTCAGGTGCATGCAACAACGAGCACGTTAGCCTGTGTCGGTTATGCATCTGCTGTGAAATTAATAGATAAAGGTGGACTAAAATGCTAATAAAATTTTGCAAAATGCTCTTTAGAATTTCAGTTCAGGAGCAGAGTACGTTGGTAGCATGGAAGTTACAGATTAGTAAATTTAAAAGTAAGAGGAAAGGTGGGTTTCTTTGCAACCTGCAAAAAGACCTTGTTTCTTTAAAGAATTCTTTGAGAAGCCTTTAAAAATTCATTTTGAGTTTTCCAGAAGTCACTTAAGATGCAAGTGGGGTTGTGGGGGCTAATATTAAAAATACTGTAACTGCTTGTTTGGCAAACAGGGCAAGAAGCAGTGGAAGGACTCCTGCTAATGGCGAACAGGAACTGTGCAAATACTACTGAGAACATGGTTTGCAAAATTGAACTGTCCAAAGCAGCTCAATGCTCAGTAATGAGAGTTTGCAGGCCCTGTGTACTCGAGCACTTGTTTTGACAGTTGTATGGGCCAAATATTCAGCAACTGCAAATTGCTCTGGAGCTTTTCTTGATCTTTTTTTCTGTTCAGCTGGAGCTGCTAGGAATTCACAAGTTCCAGACATTTACAGCATCAGAGTCTTTTCCATGTTTTGAAGTTTTTAAATTAACTTCCAGAATAAATGTTTTAATTTATTTTGAGTTATGTAAAGGCCCAGTAGGCATAAATACGGTAATGATAGAAATAGTGACTTGTCTATAATATGGATGGTTTCAAAGCAGTAAAAAAGTGAGTGTAGTATCCCCTGAGGCAGTTCCCCAACTTCAATATGCAGTATGCAATGTCCTTAGTTAGAAAAGAGTGGCTTTTTCTTCTACTAACATAAAGACCGCTTCTTACATCCTAAACACTAGAAGCTAATTTATAGCTCAGTGTTGAAACAATGTCTTTTTTCTAAGATACACATTTGTCTTTGCTAACTTTGATAGACTGTTGTAAACTAGAGGACTGCAGCGTTCACTTCGTGCACTGGAATGTGAAATGTGATGATTTTTTTCGTAGAGCTCTCCTGTGCTTGCTGCCTTGGGTTGTTTTTTATGTCATTTACGGTGCTGAACATCAATGCGAGCGTATTATGCAATGTGGTATAAAAATACACAAAGGCAATAAACTCCACTGTCATTTCTGCTTTGACAGAACAGCCGTATTTGATCATTTTGCCTTTTGATTTCTGGAAAAATTAATTCCAAGTAGTGCACTGCAGCTTAAGCATTTATGTGTGTGTGTGTGTGTATGTGCATCGTGGAAGTTCCCGGTGCAGAGCCATCTCCCATGGCTGGCAGTGGGTAGTAGCTGTGCAAGCTCAGGGAGCAACAGACACCCAGGCATGGAGATTACTACTAGAAGCATCTGAATTTCATGCTAAGTTGTGTGGAAATGTGTGCTGGTTTGTAAAAGATCTAAATTTTATTTCTTTATTACGACCTTGTCACTGTGCCCTTCCCATTGGTGACAGCGTGTCACTGAGTCATGAACAACTGCGTGACACGTTGGCCTTGGCTGGGCTGTTTTGAGCAGACCAGTGATCTGCTGGGCCAGAGTCACTGATCTGAGTTATTTTTGGTTTGGCTTAAGCACAGTACCTCTTGGGTTTTAACTCCTTTTTGCTAGTATGCAAACACACAGCATTGAAATTCCTTTTGGATCAGGAATGTGCTGGTGCATTTTCTGTTCTGGGAGTGTGCACAACCATCTCCATGCACACACAGACATCACTGTGATTGTGCTCTAAGCTACACCCATGGCAGCTTCTGTAGTTTGTCTTCACTCACTGCTTGCACACCTGCTCAGTGAACTAAGTGGCTGTGCAGCGTCGGTGCTCCTGTCCGAGCAAAGGCAGCTTAAAACAGTGGGAGGAACAAAGAAATCTTGTCATGTTGTGCTTGCACAGCCTGTCTCGGTACCACTATCAGTCTGTATGTAGTTGGGGGAGGTTGGCTTCTCTGTTTTTTGGAACCAAGAAGGTCCTGCTCATCCACTGCCCATGCACAGGGCAGGGAGAAGAGAGCTGCCAGGACGTCTCCCTGCAGAGTCCACTTGGAGAGGGAGGAGCTAGCTGGTAACTTCATGCTTGCTGAGGTGCAGTTTGCTCCAATTTCTGCTGCAAGCTTCTGTCTGTTCAAGCTAATAAATGGGCAGTGAAAGTCCTCCTCACATGCTCCCTGATCTGTCAGGTCGGTGTCTTTAGCCAAGTGGCTGCACATTCGCTGTGCACAGCAAGGTGGTGAAATCCTTCCTGCAGTCTGTGACCCAGCGCTGATCACCTCTCTCACCTTGTCTGTCATGTGGTGCAGCAGCTGTCTCAATGAATTGAAAGCTACTGCTTTAAGTAAAATAATAAAATTTAAAGTCATACTGTATGAAAATTTTTGCAGTTGTGGTGCAGTTAGGCCTCCAGTGTATGGCAGATGTGCTGCCCAGTATGTGGAAGTACCACAATAGTGTGCAAAAGAAAGTTGTTGAGCAGTTGAGAAAGATCTCAGTATACAGAACATATAGCTGGGCTCTACAAGCATGGTCATTAAGGTGGACAGTAACAGAAAAACAAGTAGTTTAATCTTCTGCTAATTTGGTTCAGTGCTGATTAAATTGATTAACAGTGAAAAGTGAAACCCCTCTGTGTATATGCAGCAAGTGTGTTGTAGGTACACTGTGTAATTGCACATTGTGCTGTGTCTGAAAGGCTTTAGAGAAGTGCAGATAGGGGGAAAATATCTTCAAATACAATTTCTAAACCTGTGTCAAGTGAAAGCTTCTGAAATGCAGCCCTTTTATTTCAGGAGAGCAGAAGTGCGGTATTGTGAGTGTTGTTGCACATCATCCTCCACTGATAGGCTGTTCAAGTGGATATAATGACTTAACACTTCATGGGCCAGATGGAGGGGGAAAAAAAAGAGATGACTAATTATCAGGTTATTTGATGTGAATTATTCAGTCACAGTGTTGGCAACTGGGCTGGGGAAAGCTGCTCCAGCAGTGGCTTCTGCAGTAGGTAACACATTGGTAAATAGAAGTGGCTGTGTAGGCAGAGCTTTCTCTTGGTTGTGTCAATGACTCCATTGAGGCTACAGTCAAGTAGTATTTTTCAAGGGTGCTGGAACTTGCTGGAAAATCTTGTTGAGTGTTCAACAAGTGATTTGTGCAAGATCATTTGTGGATGGAGGTGAATTTAACTACAGCTTTAGTCCAAGAAAAGAATATAAGAAAATATTGTAGCTTTTCATTTGACTGTTTTAAGAATTAAGTGTTTTGTGTACATGTGTGTTTGTACATAGTGACACTGTCTGTATAAGCCTAACCTTTAGCCTGTTGTAAATAACTTCCACCCTTACATTGGAGAGTAATGTTTCAGGTTAAATTAGATTTATTGTTTTATCTTTTTCTGGAAGGATTTTTCTGCTGTTCATCTGACAGCTGTGTACACAACTCTGGTCAGAGCCATGTGCCTCTTTGGGCAGGGGTGCTGACCCAGAGCAGCGTACAGGGTTCTGCTGCTTCCTAGGGCCGTGAGAACACACTGTGCACCTCTCCGTGGTACACTGAGGATTTTTGCTCCTGCTGATTAGTATTCCATGCTTTGTTTTGAAATATATCCTCTGAGGCCATTTCTCAGAACATCTCTTTCTGTAATGAGTTTGAATTTTAAAACACTCAATTTCTTGCGTCCTTCCTTTTGTTAATCCTTAGTAAATGAGGCAAATCATTGGGAGGTGTCACCTGTCCTTTCATGAATGGTGCTTCTGTTCTTGCCTGCTTCTTCCAAGTGAAATGCTCAAGAGCTGCAGCAGTGGCAAATCTCTGAAGCAGACTCATGAACTATTACACTGCTGCTCATCTCCCGCTCCCAAGAGGTATGTCTGATCCTTTCAGATTTCCAGGGAGGATGCTGTCTATTGTTTGATTATCTTGTTGCTTTTTTTCAGGCCACTCTTCCTTGTTTTTCTCTTCCAAGAGGATTCTGATTTTTTTCTTACTTCTTTCTTTGTGGTTTTTTTTTGTTTTTTTGTTTTTAATTCTCAACACTAGGGAAATTATGTCTCCTTTTGTAGCCCAGCTGTTGTCAAAAGATGCTGCATAAATAGGAATAAAAAAGTACAGGCATTCCCACTTCTCTTGACTTCCCTTATCATTTGAAACTTTCTCCTAGCTCCAAATAGGGCTACATTAATAATTAAATTCTTATTAAAGTTAGGATGCACAAGAGCATTCTAATATTTTGTGAGCAGCAAACTATAGCTCTCCAAAGCTCTCTCAACTGTTAGCTTCCCACTCATCCCTGGACCTTTCTAGCAGTTCTCTTGGCACGTTCTCCTCTGCATGCCTGATTTTCATCTCTGGAGGGATATTCTCTTACAAACAGCAGCATTCCTTGCTTTTCCTCCCGAACTTTGTCAATGGAGAGCTGAGTAAGTTCACTGTTGTGCAATGTGTGACACTGAGATATTCTCTTGCTGTGAGCTGGTCAGTGTGGGTTTTGTGATAGACAGTGGTGAGTAAGAGGTTTGAGCAAACTCCTATTCCCATCCAGAGTTGCTGTCCATCTCCTGTATTCCACAAGGAATTCAGGAATACATTCCTGTATTCATTGTGTTGTTGGAGGAGAAAGAGGAATGTTTGATCCCCAAGCTGTGGGATGGTGCATTAGGTGGCAGCCACAACTTGATCCAAACACCCAACATCTTTGCTGGCTGTGCAACTTGGATGGCTGAGCTTCTGCAGCTGGACAAGCAGGTCCTGCTGTTTCAGCCAGCCCCTGCTTCACGTGAAGGGTCCCCAATAACCCTCTGGTGTGCTCCCAGCTCTGCTATAAGCTCCCCTGTCTGCCTGTTGCTCCTCATACGCGCACTCTAGAAAAAGGAATAGTACACTGTAAATTACTGTCTTGTCTGCTGTGGTGCATGGATCAACCCACCTGTTTGGAAAGCAGCCAGCTTGCATTTATTTTAGCAGATGGGAAAAGCAAGAAACCACTTGGAACAGGCAGGGAAGCAATATTCATTCATTCACGGGCAAACACGGCAAAGCAGTGAACTGAGCTGCGGAGTTTAAATAAGTGTGGGCACACGTTTTGCATATCAAACCCACAGATTCTGATGGCTGGAAAGGGAAAGGTGGTGGGTCTGCACAATGGAGAATAAATTGTGGCTATTACTTAGCCCTTGATGAGCTCTTTATCATGGCTCAGATGTAGAAGGCTGACAGGACTACCTAGCAGCACTGGGAGAGGAAACTGCAGTTCTCCCTAACCAAGCTCTCAGAATCATAGAATGGTTTGGGTAGGAAAAGACCTTAACATCATCAAGCCCAACCGTTTACCCAGCACTGCCATATTCACCGCTAAACCATGTCCCGAGGTGCCACTTCTGCACGTCTTTTAAATCCCTCCAGGGATGGTGATTGAACCTCATCACTGGGCAGCTCATTCCAATGCCCAACAACACTTTTGGTGAAGAAATTTTTCCTAATGTCTGACCTAAACCTCCACTGGCACAATATTCTGCTGCTGACACCAGGCTCAGAGTGAAGTATTGATATGCTGGCTTTTCCTTTTTTACATTATCATTGTTCCCTGCAACTGGAGGGACAGTGGAGAACACTGTGCTCCTGATCCCTTAACCAGTCATCCCATAGCCCTGAAGTCTCTCTTGATTGCCCTTGGATTTCTTGTTGCAACTTCATCGCTGCCTACCTAAAAAAAAAATCAGTAAGTAAACAATAAATATCAACCTGAGGGCTGTACCAGGGCAAGAAGCTTTCTTTTCACATCTGTAACTCAGGCCCCAGGGAGGCAGCAGATCTCCTGAAAACTGTGTCTGGTTTTCACACTGGGCCTTCTGTTCCCTTCACTGCGTGTGGGCACAGTAAGGTCACAGCTACAGGCAACTGCATCACTGAAAAATGGCCGAACTGGAGTTAATCAGAGGCTGTTTGGTAGTAGAAGGGTGCCTGGAATAGCTAGAAAAAAAGGCTCTGTGCAGAAATGTTAGTGCCATTTCCACAGGGGAAAGAGGAGATGCATTCTTTGCAGCATTTATCAACAAATTTTTGATGTTGGATGTCATTGTCTTTATTATGCACAAAGATCTAAATGCAGCCTTATCTTGGCTAGCCTTTTTAGAGGATAACAGTCTATTACTGCTAGCAGTTAATCCAATTACTCTTTTAGGTCAAGGGGAGTGTTCTGTGCAAATATTTTTGGAAGATCTAAAAAAAAAATATTCTGTGTGGCTGACCCAAAGAGAGCGTATTTCAGAATTTTTCAGAAGATCAAAAAGTTTAGAAATTCCTACATATATTGAAAGAAACATGTTTGAAGGAGCTGTCAGCTTTCAATTTTGATCACAAGACAACAGTTGCTTGTTTAAAAAATGAAAATATTTCACAGTGGGAAGTAGTTTCAAATCAGAAAATAAATAATTATCTAAAACCATGGGGGAAATTCATTGTTGTGAGAGTGAAGGTAGGGCTGTGCAAACCTGAAGAATTAATTTTGTGTGAAATGTTTTGCCTAAAGTAGCTTTTAACCGTACCATTTTGGCTGACTTTATTTCTGGTTCTCTGATAAGGATTTCATTGGCTGTATTGGAAGGGACTGTGAAATAATTATGAGCATTCCATCTAAAGCAGGGAGGAGTGCTGTCTTGGAGAGGAGAAATCCACCCATGTATGAACTGCAAGAGATTCCAGTGAAGCTTGTTCCTACTTTATTGACAGTGAAGGTGTTACACTTGATGGGCCATATTGAACGTCCTGCTGTGCTCGTGCTTGACCAAGCCCTGGGAGCAGGGCTGTAGCATTCCATCTCCTCACACAGACTTTTGAAGAGGGGATTTCTGTTCACTGCTTCGTTTCCATCTAGGAATGAGGCCCCCAAGTAGGTTTAGGATTTGGCAGAAATCTTTGGGGGTGCTTGTGCTGCAGCCTTTGTAGCAGTTTGGGGCTGTTTGGACAAGGTTCAAGCTGTAGCGTGGCTGGCTGTGGCTGCTGCTGGGGTAACAAAATCAATACAACCAACAAACCCTGTATTTGAGGGTGGGATGGAGAACCTTCCCCTGGGGCTGGGTAAATGCTGAGCTCCAGGCTGCAGCTGCCTATATAGGTGTTTGGGAACAAAAATCCCATCAGGAGTTGGGATGTTGGTTTTACCATAAGGACTATTACTTGGACATCAATGGTGAATTTTAAATATTATTTTGACATTTATGCCGTAAATAGGAAGTTACCCTCCCTTTCCCACAAGGCACAGAAAAGAGCTCTTGGACCATATACTGTTGAATCCCAAAAGCCTCAACTTCTAATGACCAACTGCAATCTAATTTAGATCAGCAGTTTGAAAAATCATTAGTTCAAGTAGTAAAAGCCCTCTGTTGAGCAAGGACTCTGCTTCCCCAAGTATCTGAGCTCTTGGAGACAACTACTGCCAATCTCAAAATCTATGCTCTATTTTTTTATGCAGTAAAACTGTCCTTTTAATATCAGTTCAAAAATAACCACAGAGAAATAGTTGCCATAGAGGAAATTTATAGAATTGGTTTGAGAACAAAAGACCAGGCGCTGCTTCCATGTGAGTGGAATGAAGGAGTTGGGCTGTCGCTGTCATCTGTCACAGACCCCATCCAGCAGCAGCCTCGAGGGGTAATGAGAGTTTATTTTAAGCCAAGTTTTAATTTTGAAATATCATCTAAAGAAAGTTGTGTCCTTCACAAAGTATTTTTGCTGTTTGTTTTTGTTTGTTTGTTTTTTTAATTTGGAGTGAGCTGGTGTTTTTTCTGGCGTGGTGCCTGATTTTGGTGATACACTGGGGGAAAAAGAGTGGTGCAAAAGGAGGGACTCCAGAAGTGGCTTGCTCTGAATAAAAATTAGAGAATTGGCTTCTTGTGCTTCATGTGATATCTGCCTTCATTGTGAAAACTGCAAGTCAGAGTCAACCAGACTTCTAAGTTGTGATCACACAGCTGCAAGCTGAAAATAAGACTTCAGAGTGATGCAGAAGTGCCAGGGCTGTTTGGTAAGAATGCTTCATCAAGATTTTGGCAAAGCTGGATAGCTAATGGTATGGATAGACTGCGTTGTCATTATGAGGTTTTGAGTGTATTACAACCCCAGAATAGAATTTTTTTTTTTTCATTAGCTTGTATGTATTTTTGTGCCCTGAGTTTATTATGTTGTTCAGGTGGCTAACAAAGAAATCACACCTGAACTAAGGTAAACTAGGGGGGAAACAAAGCAGTGATGAAAAGAAGGAAAGGGAATTGTTATTGCATGTATACTGGAGAACTTTTCATCAACTGTCTCAACTGGGACAATGTTATTACAGAAAAATACCTCACTTTCCCACCCTTCCCCGTCCTGCAGGCAGTCTTTTGAAGTAAGTTATTTTAGAGAGGGGTTTTTTTAAAATTTTGTTCCTGTAAGGAGCTGAAAGCAACTTGACAGCCCAATGTTTTCACCTAAAAGGAAAAAAAATTATTTACTACAGAACTCCAAACAGCCTCGGTGGTCTGGGTAACCACACTTATGACCTTTGTTTCCTTTCTGTGTATGGGGGAGGCAGAGAATGAAGGAGGTGCTCAGTGAGCATCACTGTTCTGTATTCTAGCACAGCCAGGCAGGCAGCAGTGGGGAGGCTTATGCTGCTGCTCCAATTTATCCAAAAAGAGTAATTTTGGGGAATGTTTTTTTCTGCAACTTGCTCCTTTGTGCCAGAGAAAAGGGATTTTCTTCACTTCGTGGATGCAGGATTTAAGAGGCACTCTTAGTGCACACCGTGGCTTGAAGCTCTAATGTAGAGCCACGACTTCAGTCCTTCCAAAATTCCAGGAAAACTAATCTATTGCAAGTATAAGTATCCTGGGGCTCACAGCTTGTAAAACTAAACAGACTATGAAAAGTTGGGGAACTGAAGGAGGAAGGAAATTCACATTTCAGGTAGTAACCTGCAAAGTTCATTCAAGGAGGGAATGGATTTATGGAAGTACATTTTTTGTGTTAAATAGTGTCGTACATACAAGAACAATAGTTAACAGAAACATGAGGATTTGTTTTGCCTGGATTTTATTTACTCTGTGGTTCCTACAGCCTTTAGTTAACAGAGCTGAAGCCTATCCATGTAAACTGAGGGGGAAAGATGTTTCTTTATGGCTTTATTAAACTTCAAATTACATCAAAGATTATTCGGTTGGAACCCGAGCCAAGGCCTATGGACAGGTTTGATGTTATGGTTTCTGGCAATTCTAGATGGGACTGATATGCAGTTGGACATAAAAGAAAGACACAAACCAGCAGATTGTTAACTGGTGTGTTTATATAAAGTAAACATGTTTGAATTTATCTTGAAAAATATCCTGGTGCTGGCAGTCATCCTAAAGATCACTTTCTCTCAATAAAACTCATAGGAAGAAGGAATTTTTTTCTTACTGGCTTGTTTGGCAGCAAGTTGTTATTAATGTAATTATTATTATTTTATTTAAATGAAAGAATATGCTACAGGGTGATATTTAGCAAGCAGAATGTTTTGATGTAGGAAACATAATAGTTACTGCAGCTGTTTTACGCTTCCTGCTAAACAAATTCCTCTCACGTATACACACTTGCTGTGGGTTTGGTCTCCATCAAATTGTGAGGAGGGAGGGGAGAAAAAAAAGATTATTTTTTTTTTAAGCTATGAAGTATTTATTTCTCACCTTCCAGCTGAGAATATACAAGTTCTTTAGCTGTATGTTAATGACCTGTGTCCATGACAGTCTTGTCCCTGTTTTATTCATGGGAAGCTGGGAATGTAGAGCACTGAGGTGTTCTACCTATGGGGATCGGGAGTACATTAGG
>VXAY01007089.1:5684781-5733195 GCA_013399855.1 Oxyruncus cristatus | reverse complement strand
ATTAGCTGCTGAAATACAACAGCAGAGACATAGTTGAAGGCTGGAGGCTGGCACGATGGTTACACATCTGCCTTCAGGAAGGTGGTCAAGGAAATGTAGATGTGCCTCAGTAAAGGTGTTTTCTAACTGCCCTTGAGGACAGCATCCATGTGATAGAGTGAAGCTGAGCATCTGCCAGGCTTCTCATGGGTCTTTTGCTCCCATTTTGAGCTTGGTCCTGGCTTGTGATTACTGCCCAGATTAGCAGATTTGAAGCTGACCCATGTATTTGTGCATTACACAGAGCAGTGTAAGCATATCACAGGTCCCGCAACTAGAGTCTGCAATGGAGGGAACAGTTGAGTTCAAACAATGTCCTCTGCTCCGCATAGCACAGTATGGAAATACTGCTTTGGATTTCTGTTAATTTCCTAAAATTTATGGTTTCTCTCCTACTGTGATGTATATGTGATTCTTTTATAAATGTGGGGTTTATCCCATTAGTCATAGCAGATTCCTGAGGATATTTCTCCCTTTTTTAAAGCGCTTGTTCACAGTTATTTAATAATGATCCTTTCGCGGTTGTGCACTGATTATTTTTAGTCATCAGAAATGGACATCATCAAGATTTTAAAGTTTTTTACATTAGATTCTGTGTAGTTGAAATTTGCCTGTGATTGGTTCTTGGGGCCTGTAATTGAGGTCCTGCAGCTGTGATTTCAGTGGCTCCACAAGAGTGTCTGGCTGTCATCATAGCAGGGAAAAGGACGCACTGGGGTCAGGGGGTGTTCCTCGTTTTGTAATAAATTCTCAGCCTGACTTGAGGCCATTCATCATGTTAAGAAAAGGTTTTTGCTGTTCCTTCAGAACACTGACATCAATTAAGTTATCCATACATCATTCCAGCATTAAGGCTGTATTATTGCTGTGGTTCCTGGGGTTTGCTCCAGATGTCAGTGGTACGATGGCTCTCAAAACCAAGGCTCATTTACACCTGCTGTCCTTGGGTCTAGTAATACAACGTGCTTTTGTTGACTTTGCCATGTTCTGCACTGATAGAAGGTGTGGGTCTGGTTGTGGTATATTCACACTGAAATAAATCTGTGTGCAGGTGGTGATATGAGTGTGTAGGTGACTGGTAAAGGATCAGTTGTATCTACTCCACTTGTCTTAGTGAAATTGCCTGAGATAGGGATGGACCTCCCTAGTGATGTCAAGCAGCTGTTTGCCAAGTACTTTGTGAATGGAATCAGTCTGTGGAGTTGGTTTGCAGATGCTGCACGCTCTGAGCTTACAGAGGCAAAGAAATCACAGCTCAGTGCTGAAGGGCTCTTGTTTGGCATGTAGCTATGCCATACTTTTGGGTGGTCACCAGTAGCTCCTTCTCTCCTGCATGGTGGCTTTTTGGAGGAGTGACCCATCAGGGCTTGTGGGTCTTGGATATTGACTCCTAGTGATTACTCCCAGCCATTGCCCTTCAGTTTCAAGGCTGTCCGTACGTTTCATGGGCGCATCCATACCCTTCCCACAAGCCAAAGTAAAACTGGTATTGCTAAGGATGTAATTATATGGCAACAAGACCTTGTGCTCCATTGACCTGCTGCACTTTTTTGAACCAGTTGTGCTTTCCTATTAACCCATGCATCCCTTTTAATGACATCCTGTATAGATTAATAGCGTGTATTACTGATGCTGCATGTGGTCTAATGAAGCAACAACTGCCAAGGTACAAAGTTTCTCCAGAGGATTAATGAGGTCTGGAAAGAAGGTGACTGCCCACTCCGAATAGAAAGACTGTCAAGTTGAGTTTTTCATCTAGATGTGACTCTTACTAGAAAAAAAATCAAGTGCATGAAAATGCAAGAGGCTAAGGGGATCCATGTTTGAATGTGACAGGTTTTTAAAATGGTTACCTTCGCAGATATTTAGGAAGCAGTTAAATTGTTGGAATTAATGGCCAACGCTTTGACAACCAAATAAACTTACCTAATGCATGCTAGTGCATCTGTGAACCTATTAATAGTTACTCTCCTCATTATTGGATTTTTATTTTCCTAATTCTTGGATTTTTTTTTTTTTGCCATAGGTCTTGTTTTTGCCTGTGGTTTTTATATCTCTGTATCATGCTATAAATAACTAGTGGTGATTGGAGACTGTCTTTTGAAAAAGCATTTAATTTTTGTTCTTGTGAGATGATCTGTGCCTTAAAGCTGTGAGCTGAGGAATCTCACTATCTCTGTTATTAAGGCTTCATTTTTTTAGATAGTGGAAAAGTGTTTCAATTCTTTCTGGTAATGTAATACTTTGAGGTAGCTGGAGCTTTCTGTACGCTATATATTTTATCTTTTTGCCATTTAATAGTCTGACCCTCTTCAGGAAACATTTTAGACTGCATATCATTTATGTTATTAATGGCACTATTGATTTATAAGATCAACTTTAAAAATTACTTGCTGTTTTACAAGAAAACCATCAAAAGGATTAATGTGCTTTCTCTTCGTACATCTATTCTTCTATCCCTTGAAAATGATGATCAAGTCAAATGTCATTGGATTATCATCCTTTTTCTAAGGAACTGTGTGTAATTATGTGTCCTGATAAAGGCATGTTTCTCATACTTTGGGGAATAGATACACTGATGCTGCATTACCTACAGATGTGGAATGGTTACTCGCTGATGTTAATGTAGAGATTGTCTATGGCTTGGCCATAAAAGCATGCTTGGTTTGGGTTTTTTTCTTAATCTGCATGCAGAATAGATAGAGGTGCTATAGGAGAATAAAGCAAAAGACATAGGAGGGAACTTCATTGCTTTTTGGAGCAGGGTGTTACTCTATTTATTAAAGCTGCATGAAACAGTATAAAGTGTTGATGTTTATGAGAAGCATTGTTTATAAAAGTGAATGTTCCTTCCCACCCTTCTACCACCATGACCAAGATACTTTACACTTCAAAGTTTATTTTCCTTGCTATAAATTCCTTCCTTTCTTTCCCTCCTTTCTTTCCCCCACCCTGACATTATGTAGTTGATTTGATTCCCTAGATTGCTTTCCTCAAGCTCTAACTTGAGTTCATTTTGTTATGTGGTGACCACAGTTATGGATGACGCTCCCCCTGGCACACAGGAGTACATTATGTTACGGCAAGATTCGATCCAATCTGCGGAATTAAAGAAAAAAGAGTCCCCTTTTCGTGCTAAGTGTCACGAAATCTTCTGCTGCCCACTGAAGCAAGTGCACCTCAAAGAGAACACAGAGCCGGAAGGTTTGTGGCACTATGGATCCATGTTCTGTTTGTTTCTATTTTATTTTTTTTTTCCATGTGTGTCCCGAGAGCGTGCTGTGTGTTTTCCAGCCTGTGTCAGTGCAGTGCAGCTGACGCAGGAAGCGTGATGCACTCCATGTCCCCTTTGCTTGCCTGTTAGTGTCTGAGTCAGCTATCACGGGACACTGTGGTATAAGCCACGTACGGTATCGTTCTAGAAGAGAAATGACGCTGCTTTTTCTTAAATAAAGTTTGTTTGTTTCAGCTCTCTCATCATTACACACTGCCCTTTTTTTTGGCTGCCAAAAGCTGCTTGCTACTTTAAAACGGCATCAACTCCTAGTTGGTTCTTTCCAGTAACATTTCTGAAGCTGCACTCTGCTGAAAATATGGCACTTAGGCTCAGATTCGGCTTGTCCCCGACACCTTTCACTCCATAAGGCTTCTGCATAGTGCTAGAGAATGCTCATGGCAGCTGTACACCGGTGAAGCAGGATGAAGTTTGTATGTAATGCACGCCTGGTTGCATTTTGGGAAATGAAATGCATGCAGAGCAGAAAAAAAATTAAGTAGAATGTTTTCCTTTTCAGATAAAGCAAAGGTATGGTCTCTTCTCATGCTGTGTTTACTAATATGAAATTGCTAATGAGGTATCTATCTCTCGTTCATGTAGTGTACATAAGATTAAGCTATATTAAATTATTTTAATATTTTCTCTTATTGTTCCATATGTGTTTTGCATTACTGCCTCATATTCCACATGGTAAGCCTTCTACTTTTTGCATAAGCTCCAGTATCTGCCAAGACAAATAATACTGCTGGTGGTAGATGTGTTTTAAGATTAAATATTCAGGGCTGGATTCTGCCGCAATCGAGTCTACAGGAATGGCAGAGTGAACAGGTTGGAGTTCTTATGACAAATCACTTGTATTATTCTCTCTGTAATGATGGGCATCAGTCATTGAGCTGTCGCTGTTATCCCTAAATGTTCAGTCAATTGCTTTCTCCAGTTACATACCCCAAATTTTTCATGAATGTTCTTTGCACCACGTCTGGGAGATTTGAGTCTTTTACAATAAAATTATTTTATTAAAATAGTATTTCTTTTTCATCTCACCAGAAATGTTAAGTCTGAGACACACACTGGTGTAAGGTGTGGGAAGAGGGTGTTTTTTTTTTCAGTGATGATATAACTGAATATTAAAATTGGGGTTTGAAAAAAGTCTAATTGTCCTCCCAGTTCTGGGGCTGACTTGATAGGAGTTGTGATTTTGTAACTCAATAAACATGAAGGAAAGGTGAATCCTCTCTTCTGGATTAGCAGATGTCATGAATTTCCTATCATCTGTCAGGGTTTGTGTTGTTCATGAGTAAATTATGAGCCCAGAACTGTTCGTGTCAAGCTCCTCTAGGAAGATGATGACAGCTGAGCTACTGTAGGTGCTCAGCAACTGATATTTGGTGAAATGAAAGATTCCATGTGATCCATAAAAAGAAGGGCCCTAAACTTGGCATCTTTGACTCACATGCTGTATTTCATTTTTTGCCATGTGCTAATGTGTAACTCCAGCAGAAGCTGATGGTTATTTCAGTGGAACTCATCTTGAGAGCTGGATTCCTGCTGAGGACTGGCTCTTAGCTGGGCCTGGTCCTTTTCAGTGAATAAATCAGCAATTTACGCACTAATGACCTGTTGAAGAGGAACAAGGAAAGCAGAGGTATGCTGGGCCTTTTCTCTCCAGAGCATGAGTCACCTGGAGACATGGTTTGGTTCAGTGTTGAGGAATTCAGGATCTGCCAGGAAAATCTTACACGGTGCAGGCTCTGAGTGAAGACCTGGGGAGCATCATTTCTGCCGTATTGCTGCCTAGAAGCCAACAGTTGCTCTTGTTAGATTCTCCATAAATCTGCACGCTGTCTGTCTCCAACCACAGCTGTGTTACTCCTTCCTGCATGGCATATGGTACTGTTATTCGTTCTCAGTGAAAATGTTTAGTTCTAAGAGGAAGGCCTGTCATCTTTTATTGCAGTGTGCGAGGATGAATGTCTCTTCCCTTTTTTTTATACCTCCTCCTCTCCTCTAGGAATTTTGCATTACTAGACAGACACAAGAAGACGTGGCTGTATTGGCTTGTCCTACAACCATCTGAGTTGATGGGAATTCATAGGGGTATCAATTTTTGTTGTTGTGTGATTTCTACATGTGTTTCTGTGAAAGATGTTGCTTCTAGCATGAGAGGAAAAATAAATGTTTAGGAATCCTTTTATCCTCTCTTGTAGCTCAGATTGCCTGGGCTGCATTGGTCCCTTTCTTCAACACCTATGACTTGCCTGGCAATGGTGTTAGATCCACCAAAGGACCGATGTGTGTCATCCCCAGTGGTTTGTGGGCATGAAGCCTGAAAAATTTTGAGTGTGAAATTGTGTGAACTGTGCTTTCCGTGCAAACACTGCAACAGTCCATTGAAGGTACCGGAGTGGCTGAAACAAATCCTAGTAGAATACCTTCCAGTGTGAAGCCAGCAGTTAACAGGCTCAACTGTTAATGGCAGGATGAATGAAATGCTTACACTTGTTACTGTGGCGTAAGTTACACATTTTTCAAGGTATTGGAAAGTATGACAACTAAGAAGCTATTAGGAAAGTTCTCTAAGTAAAATGTCACAATGGAAGTTATATGGAAAATTGCAGACTTGAAAGACTGCAGAGAGTATAAAAATGTACCTTTTTATCTGCTGAGTAATGACATGGGAACACATAGTTAAGCCTGCATGTTTCCAACTTTGCAACTCCTTGCCTAACTCTTTTTTTAGATGATGGATTTCTTCTCTGCATCTTTTAACCTCTTTAATACAGGGTTAATGCTTGGAGAGCTACATTTGTCACTTCAGGATTTGAACCCCCTAGGCATGTGAGATGATACCAGGTAAAATATTTTCCTGGCCTTTTGTAGGGGTCTTTGGGGAACATTCTGCTATTTGCTGAAAGACTTAAATGCCACCTCACAGTGGTAACTGAGCTTGGTGGCCCATCACTTCTCATATCTTCAGCCTATTTAATTTCTCGTAGCTTAGGTTTATTTCTAAAAGCAAAATCAGAAATGAGAAAATTAGATCCATGTTTCCTAAATTGACCTGCCTTGCTTTCTTGTTCTTTTCCCGGCACCTACCTGCCTGCTTGCTATATCATCATTATTCACAGCACCCATATTCCTCAAATACACCTTAGGGGAATCGATCCAGGGTCAGGATATTTGATATCAACCTGGAGGACACATAGAAGGTCCTTTGTCCAGTAACTGCAGCAAGTGGTAGAAGTGAACAGAAGGAGAACAACGGGAAATCACAACAATATTATCTTCCCAAAATGTGGAAATTTCCAGTTGGGCCCAGTGCCAGCAGGGTGATGTCTGCCAGTCTGGATTGCGGTTCAGATGGGATGCTGCCTTTCCTAATGCTGTGGGAAACCTGGGTTAAAAGTTGAACTGCTGCTTTATTCCACATCATTCCAGCTTTGTTTTGTCAAAGTCATTCTACAGTTTACAATGTCGTGGATCTCTCAAATGCAATAAAACAAGCAGAGCTGACATCCTTACCTAGATGCTTGGTCCTGTGGGCATTGGGCATTGTTTACAATTACATCCAAGCAGCAGTAAAATACAGGGTGTTTTTATATCTTCCCTCCAGCCGGGAATACTCTGCTAGCAGGAGAGGGGCCATCTGAAGTACATTTTGCAGCTATTTGTTCTCTTAAATAGTTTAAACATAAGCTGCTGCTATCTGTATAAAACATGGTTACATAAAAAGAAGTCAGCTCCTGGAAAACTAATTTGAGTTGTATTAGTACATCCAGGGGAGGGAAAAAAAATGAGAAATGTTTTTTAGAAACACCCATTGGTTAGTCACAGTCACACAATCAAGAGTCTTGGCCACTCGCCCATAGTTCTGTTTTCATGTGGGATTTNTTTTTAGCGTGTGCCAGACATTGTGACAGGCTTATGGTCCAAGTAAAATAAGAGGAAGCGTTTTTTTTTTTTTTTTTTTTGGTAACATTTAGTCTCCCTCCAGGCATGCATAACCTTTTTACACAGAAAAGCAGAAAAGCATGGCAAAATACGCATTGGGGATGGGGAGAGGGAAATCTGGGATAGCAGCTGGTAATGAGGAAAGGCAGCTTTCCTCAACCAACAGGAAATCTGATTAGATAGAAAATGTTAAGGATGCTAATATGAAACAAGCAGCTTTGTGGTTGCCCTTGACAATGGCTTGTTATCTTCATCTCTGGCAATGGGATGAGTGGCAGAGCCTATCCTGGGGGCAAGGGAAAGGTAGGATGTTTAAGCACGTTGTGTGGGAGGCTGCCTCTTCCACCTACTCCATGTGCACAGGCAATTTTGTCACCAGTAGAAATTTGTAGTCTTTATGTTGTCATACTGAATGTCCCTTTGGTGCTCCGAGAGTTGTGTCACCACAGATAGTACTGTTACTTGGCACTCTAATTATATCCTTTTCTTCTAGACCAAATCAGTCCTATTAGCCCTGCTCGCTCATTTAATTATGTTAATGCATGTGCATTTCTGCATTTTAGAGGAGAAAAAGAAAGAAGAAGGGGGAGGAGAACCTGTATTTGAAATCATGGAGAATTGTGAGAGGTTTTTAAACTTTACATATTGTTCAGAACTAAAAATGACTTTGTGTTCCAGAGCAGAACAATAGAGATGAACCACGTGAAAGAGGCACAGCACTGGCTGTGTCCGAGACAGTCAGACAGGGCACACTTGGCAGTGGGACACCGATGAGGAGGTTCAGCCTCTGTGCTGTGGTGTCTCCAGCCTCAGATTTGACCTGGACCAGCAGCTGTCTGAGAGAACTCATTGGTTCATTAGTAGGGGCTCCTACTTGGTGACATGATCCTCTTCAGAAGCATTTCATCAGCTTCCATGTTTTTCATCGTGTCTTCTGATTTCAGCAGAGGTGAAAAGTGAAGACTTGTTATCCTATTTGCTCTTGCCAACAGGAGTGTTTAACCCTTTCCTGCTGCAGCTAAGCTGTCTGGCATGGAGCAGCTCATCCCAGGGAAGGCAGGCAGTCTGCTGCTGCCTGATGTTTGGCCTGCAGCCCTCAGTGCTTTCCTTATTGCCCTTTGCCTCAGCAAAACCTTGTTCTTGATTCTGCTTTTTCCTGCACCTCTCAGGTCTGTTTGTGGCGAATGTGAAGCTTTCACCTTGCCTTATTCCCAAGTCCTGGCACTGGCAAGGAGCAGCAATGAGCAATGTCTTAGGCTTGTCCAATACTGAATGAAAATAAGCTCTAAATCCTGTCTGTCTGGATACACATGGAGTTGCTGCAGATATGGGACCATATCTGTAGTGAAGGATGATCTAAAGGGAGGAATGGAGACCTAAAGTCAAAGGTCTGAAGCTGCCAGTAGCATAATGGCCTTTTCCCCCTAAGAGAAACCATCTTTGACTTGTGTGATTAACTGATAACCTTCACTTTCAGGGCATTGGGAGGCAGTGGTGACAATTGCACTCTTATTTTCTTCAGATGCTCAGCACATAAAGCAGAATAGCTCAGTCCGGTAAGTGGCTGAGCCCTCTTGCCCTGATCCTCCAAAGCCTTTAAGTGCACGATTAACTTTAAACATGTGAGTGCTCCCAGCAGAGTCAAAGGGGTTGGGATGTATTTAATGAGCTTACCTGAACACAGTCTGGGCCTGGCTCGGGTTCAGGCTCAGACAGTGTAAATCCAGAGTAATTCCACAAAAATCCAAGATTTACTCAATATTTGCTTGTCTGCAGATGAGATCAGAACTCCCTCACAGAGTTTAGTTTGATTTCTTCTTTCCTTACTCCCTTAATAAGGAGGTAATACGGTCCTTATTGCCAAAATGATTCATAATTGAACATGTAAGTCACCACAGTCCCGAGCAGTAGGACTGCTCAAGTCCCAAGCAGTAGGGAAATTTAATGCTTCCCATTATAAAGAGGGAAGTGAATGACTTGATTCTTAGAACTGTTTGGACATCTCATCAGAAAGAGTAACAATAACAATTCCCTACTGAATTAGCTGAGCACTAGGGATTTGTATTCTCTTTGGAAAGTTCTGGGGTGTGACACTTCTAGCCATGCAGAAATATAGCAGAGTGGGAATTCAATACTATTCCATGGACTTAAGGATACAACCTGAGTTTTTTGGCTTTCTCTTCAGCAGTGGCAGCCTGTGCCAGCTGCCTCCATTCCTCCCTTCCTCTCACCTCCCAGCATGCGCTTGTGTGTTGACCCGTAGTTTGGCAAGATCCACCACCAAAACCCCTCTTTTCTCACCATATGAGTTGAGGAGAGGCTCAGCCCGGGGTGAGCCCAGTGCCAGCTGTGGCAGGAGCAGTGGGGTGATATGGTGAGGGACTGAGGGCAGGAGGGCAGGAGCAGCCAGTGTTGCCAGGTAATGCATGAGTGGTGACAGGTTATTAGGCTCCTATAATATTCACACGATCTCAGCTTTTTCCTAAACTATTACCCCCTACCACTTTTTTTTCCCTGCACTTTATCTGCTTTTCACCAGGTACTTGGCCCTCTGCTTGGTGCTTGCACATCCCCACTCTGTGCTGCCATGTAAAAACCATCTCTTTTTAAGGTGGCTGGACATGTTTTAAAGAATAAGGTTCTCTGTTTAAGGGCCTGAGCAGGAAGACTCCAATTCTTGCTATAACATTTCTGTCACTGGGTGCTTCAATGATTACAGAGTATATACTGAGGAAGGAATTTGAGGCTTTGAAGGAAAGTCACTGAATGTGGCATTTCAAATGGCTTGCAAACCTCTTTTGCTCCTGAATTCACATGTACCTGCCACCTCACAGGACACAGTGCAAGAGCTTTCCATAGGGTTTTACTTACTTCCTGAGAGGCTTAGAGATCGGGGTATTATACACAGCCGTGTTTCCTGCATCCTTTTGTGTTGTTTTGCTAATGCTTTTAAGCTAATATACCTGCCAGGTTATTCCTACTTACCTGGACTTTTTCAAACTTCTGTGGTATTGCTGTCAGGTGAATGTGATCTGAAATAAGGTTTACAGCTGGAAGATCCTTCTCATTGTGTATGCACACCCATCTTCATCCAGGAAATAGCATGCACACCCTAGTCTGTCTGTCAGACCAAGATCTTAGAATAATGTGGCTGGAGGAAATGAAGATAAAATATCAATATTAAAGCTAGGCTGGGCACCCTCTCTCTGACAGAAGGATTTAAAACTTAAGAGTGTCACTGCTCTTTGCAGGCTGCTGCTGCCCAGGCCAGCAGCTCACAGAGGGGGGATTCAGCAGCAGCCTGGCCCTGATGGACAGATGCTCACCTTGCAGTCACTTCTTACCCAGCTGTCTTTAGAGGAGCTGATAATTAGATCATATTTTCCAACATATGCAGACCTGTCTTCCTGTGTGTCTGTCCTCACAGTGTCATCACGTAGCTGGTCCCAGGTCTGTGGGTAATAGACACACCAGGGGAGGTACTAAAGCGTCCTCACAGTATTTTTATCTACCACCTCACCTGGCCACAAGCAACAAATTGGAAGTTAAGTGGTTTGTTGAACTGGGTTTTCCTGGTGGCAAAATTCGAAGGCGCAGCTGTAATTTTGAGCTGTGTAACTGTTAGCCAAATTTACACTCTGCATGATCAGAGAAATTTAAGTAAGTGGTGGCATTACGAACAGGTTTAGAACTTTTATTTCAAGATAATGATTTTTAATTCTCAAACCATATCTGGCCTTACCACTGAACAGGTCATGGTAACCTGAAAAGAAATTTTATCCCTTACCATACCTGTATACTCTTCGAGGGAAATCTTTTATCTGTGCCTTCTGCTATTTTGCTCTAATCTCAAAATAAATTGAGACAGTATCTGGCACTTAGCATAGCTGAAGTAGGACATTTAGACCAAATGAGTCACCCTGATATTCTTTTCTTTTCTCGTCTTTAAAGGACTCTCTGAGAGCTTCAAAGAGTGTTCCTTGTATGGAGGAAGGCCTTTGTCTTGCTACTTTTTCATCCCATGACTCTCCTGAGAAAGCATGAGACTTCACTCTTCAATCTGTCCTCATTTTAAATAAGAAGATCTGGTTCTTTATTAATAATGGAGGTTTTTCTTTGTACTGTATTCAGCTGCATGGTCCATCATAATTATTGCACAACTCTTTATCAGTGGTGATGTCTGTAGTATTTAAATAGCCTTTGGGTTGAGATCATGCCAAATCTTTCATGCTTTTCTAGGTTAGGACAACTCTGTAAACAAGGAGGAGTTAAACTTTTTAGCTGTCACTGAAGAGTTGTTTCCTTTCCCAAGGTAATCCCTTGGAAAAGCACTTAGACAAATCTCCATGGTGCAGGGAGCTCACTGCAGAGATCCCCTGACCCACACCTGGGCAGCCCAGTGCATCCTCACTCAGGGCTGTTGGTCATCTCGGGGATAATTAGCTTAGATAGAAAATTGTCTGTGGTTTCCAGTGCCAGGGTTGGCTCAGCCCGTGTCTAACTCAGGCGTTTCTGCTCTTCCCATCAGCAGTCTTGGCCTTCAGCAGCTGCTACCTATGAGTGCACAAAAGCAAAGCCACAACAAACAGCAGGGTCCATCCAGCAGAGTCCTTATACCTCCGATTGTCTGGAAGGGAAGAGGAATTCAGTCTTACTTCGAACTCAGTCTGGTCTCCATGTGCTCCCTCAATGCTGCCTTTTTCTCTGATGCTCCTCCTTGTTCTGGATCCTGCTCTCTCAGGGTTGGGGATGCTTTCTGAACAACGCTGAATAACTTTCACAGCAGTGCATTTTACTTCAAATACATGGTGAGCACACTATGCAGTAATGTTAGCTACTGTTCTTTTATGATTGCATAAGCAGTTAACTTTTGGTGATAGTACATTTGTCTCTCTTTTTTGTTCTCTTTTAAATGTCCTGACCTGTGAAGCTAAAGAAACTGAAGAAGCTTTACCCAGACATCAGTGAGCACCAAAAATTGCAAAAGGCCAGAGTTTTCTTAGAACACTTACGTAAAATTATTGAATGCCTTTTCAGTAGTATCTGGGTGTTTGGGGAAAAGTCAGTGCTCAAACTGTTTCATATTCAGTTTTTTGCCCACTCGTATCTATATACAGAATATTCCTGCTGTGTACATGTTCTTTGATTTTGCTTAAATGCTTAAAAAAACCTCCAGATTTTGTAGGACAGTGCAAAATGTTTGCACATCTTCTTTTAAGCCAGCCGTTGTCCTCCAGGACAGAAAGGTGTGTTATCTAGCAATGGTGTTCAGGAAGAATTAACAGGTGTTTCCTGGGTATTGATCCCAGTGTGCATGTTTGATTCTTTCTACTATGTGTTTGGAAATGGTGAGATGGACAGATTTTTATTTTTTTTCCAAAAGAAAGATTGAAAAGAATTAGGTTAAACCCTAAAGATTACGAGGCACGTAAACCTGCAAAGGTGCTGACCTGCAGTATATCCAGCACGTGGCTGCACATCCTCTTCGATGACACAATGCTGAACTCGTGCTACAAAGAAAATGAGGGAACAAAAGAAAATCTTTTCCAGGCATCTTGGATACTCCTGATCTGAAGCTGTCTGCCGTGTTTTTCAGGCACACTAAATAATTCTTGCATGTTGATTTAACAAGGAAAAAATGAAGAATATATGCAACTTAATGCACAAGAAGTCTTTAGTTACCAGCTGTCTTTCACGCTTGACATTTCCACATTACACAACAGTCCCTTCTAGAAAGGTTATTGATGCAGCTGTGTTCTCACTGTTATTCGCTATCTGGTCAAATTTAGCTCTTATAACAGAATAAAAACCAGTGGCTACTTTGTGCCAGCATCATTAAGTCAGATTTTAGTTCGTTTTTCCTGGCTCTTGGCATAGAGAAGTCAGAAGAGCACAGGTGTAGAGTGGTGACTGAGTGCCGTGTTGCATACACGTCTCAGCCTCTTGATTCTTGGTGTGATTTTTGGGGTGTCCTGCACAGGGCCAGGAGTTGAACTTGATGACTCTGATGGGTCCCTTCCAACTCCTCATATTTTATGATTCTATGATTGTTTTGCCAGAGCCCCACACAGAAGACAAATGGAGTGGCCCAACACTGCTTTCTCTTAATTGTTCTGATGGAGGTATGGGTTTCTTAACCAATATTTTCTAAATAATAGCTTAACCTTTCTCCTTATGCTTGGTTTTCCTTCTTGTTACAGTACACCAGTCTCAGGTTTTTTTGTCCTTGACTCTTGTGCAAGAGGTGCATTTCATTCCTCAGTTGTGTTTCTTGCAACCTTTCTGGGAAGCTTAGAGGCTTAGCTAGTCCTAGAGCCTGACATCCTTAGAGGATGAAACTGAAAGATTTACTGTAGAGGCTGAAAAAATGTCTATACCCCCAAATCAACAGAACTTGCTCTGTACAGCTGGCTGGTACTTTAAGCATCCATTGAAGATGCATCATAAACTGTCTTTAGACTTCTCAGGGCATGGAGGGCTCCAATGCCAGTAAACTGTGGGCTGGTGACTTCAGGAATAGGGGTATTTGCACTCATATCTTCTACCTGCCCTCGTGGATAGCACTGGTTTTTGGAGGCTTTAGCAACTTTGTCTTCAGTGTTGTGAAGGTGGATGGGGCTGCAGAAGAAGAATCAGCCATGAGGACCATCATCAGGAGAGGAATCTGAGACTACAGTGAATGAAATGCTGAGTGTTCCATCTTTTGAAAAAGCAACTAACAGCATAAATCACACTTTTGGTGACTGTCATTCTGTTCCCTAAATGTGCCTTTCCTCACAACCATCCTAGGATTTTTCCTTTCTGTGACAAGCGATTCCAAATTAGCACTTAATTGCAAGAGATGTTAAAAATTTAATTTATTTCAATTGTGCACCTTTGCTTAATTGGTACCTGCTCCTCTTTCTCTTCCTCTACAACTCCAGTTAGGTTGAGTCAGTAGTTGAAGACCAAGTTTTGCTTTCTAGGTGCTCTTATCTCTGGTAAGTGTAATCACTCTCTTTGTTTCAGACAAGTGGCAAATAATATTGCATCAGATATTGCCAGTGTCTCTCAGATATTGTCAGCAGAAAATGTTTAAGCTTCACACATGATGCTCCCTTCCAATGATGAGCTATCAGCATTAATCCAGTAGAGCTCATATGACTGGCCCTCTTGTGATAAATTTAGATTAAATACACTGTAAAACCAGTAGTAAGCAAAAATTTAAATGGGACTTGAGCTGGCAAATGCAAGTAAGTGGTTTTTTTAATCACTTGGATGTTAAATTAGATAAATGTAAAAGTGATGAGAAATTTTGCTGGTCTTTGTACTAATAACGAAGGAGCATGTTTAGGAAATTACTGGTTTAACTGAGAAGAATTCACTGTAATGTGTTTAGTAATACGTGCAGTGAAATGTACAGTCAGTATGATATGGTTGTGGATATATTAAAAAACGCAGTGCCAGTTATTTCTAAGTTGAAGGAAGCTCTGAGTCAAAACAAGCTTTCCTGCTGGCGCTGAAGAACATATTCTTTGTGAATATGTTCAAGTGCTACTCAAGTGTAAGTTATATATTCTCTAAAATTCAGATGCTCTGCTTCAAAAATTCCTTTGCCCCTTGATAGTTTCGCTCTTAATAAGATAAGAAAATTACTTAAAATCACTTGCCTATGAGGTTGCTGAGCCAGATGCCTTCAAGGCCTCGGGGAAGACTAAGCAGGTCACCAGAAGATTCCTGAATTAACGTGGACTCCTCTTTATTAGCGCTGACCTTCTCACCAAAACCTAGTAGGTTGTTTTAAGGGATGGCAATTTCTTTGTGGAGTTTTCTCTTGGGTGCTTTGTCCTTGGCACACTCAGGTATGTGCTTTGCTACCTGTACCTGTTCTGAGTGTAAATAAAGCATCGTAGTACCGAGAAGGAAATGTTGAAATGGGAGAAGGTGAGTCTGATGATGCGGCAGAAAAGTCTGCAAGGAGAGTGGTTAAGAAGGTGGTGGTACAGACAGGTGAGCAGAGTGCTTTTGGATGAACTTGTTGACTGTAGATAAAACTGAAATAGGGAGGGATCCCTGAGCTCTGACAGTTAGAAGGGTACTGCATTAGAGAGGAGTTGGAAGCCTCTTTTGGATGGAAACCTGAAACTTTTTCTCTAGGAGAAGTTACCTAGAGAGGACAAGAGATCTCCAAAGAAAAGCAGATTAGGTAGCTACAACTTTGTTTTGAATAACATCACCTTTGTTACGCCAACATTGCCAGAGAAACATAGTCTGTGGGTGGTTCTGCCTCTGTGGGTGGTTCTGTCTGTGAAAATCAGACCCCATGAACTGACCAGCCAGCTGCTTACAAAGCACAGCAGCTGCTTCTCTAACTCCACATTCACAGCTCTGTACATACTGTTACATGCATGAAATTATTTAATAATCCAAACAGTGGGTTCCAATCACACAAGTAGTTGTTCATATCCTTGTGTATATTTAATGAATATGTTGTCATCTGTAGAATGCTGCCAGTCTGTTTCTGATCAGGGGTATTTATGGCAGATTCTTTAGTTTGCACATGCAAATGATAAAATGGGTGTAATTGTTCATCCAAGAGACTGAGGAAAATCACAAGGTAGCACTATGGCAACTTGTTCTCAATATAATCTCCCCTGTAGCAGAATTTGTACTGCCTCAACAGAATTGAAAAGGTGCCTTTTAGAAACTAATGTCTCAAAAGGACGTTGAAAAAAACCCAAAAACAACAAAAAAACCCACCCCAACACTCTTGCCAGGTTTTTTTTTTAGCAGTGTGGTTTGGAGTTAGGGGTTTTTTTAGTAGTTTTATTGCCAGCTTTTAAAGTTAGCTTGTTTCCAGCAGAATGATGTTGAGATGGATGCTTGCCGACATTTTTCTTTGTAAGTCCTTGGCCAGACTTTTATTTATGGGTAAAATTGGAATCCACTCATCCTGAGATGTATGCAGCAAGAGAGGTATTTGGCTTCAGGCCAATTTACCATCTGAGTTCTGTAATACATCCCCAAAGATTTCATCACATACCTTTGAAAGGCACCAGTGACTTCGGTTGGTGTTGCAGAGGAGTTCTATATTTAGCTCTCCTGTCTTACAGGAGCTGTTTCTTATTCAGGTGCCCAACTCTCTACCTTAATTCCCTGTTTTATTTCTAGCAATCTTGCTGTATAACCTGTGTTTCACAAGTCATTCTGTTTCCCTCCAGCTTGATGTCTGAGCTCAGTCTTTTGTTATCTAAGAAGTCCATCTCTCTCTATCTCTAGAGAAAACATTCTGACTGGGAGGCAGGAGGAGCTTGGGGGAGAAGAGCCCAGTAAAACTCTTGTCACCTTTCAGTCCCCTGGAGGTGGCGAACACTTTTAAGGAGACAAATATTTAGGAATGTTCTTTTTATAATCCATAAATCAAGGTTTATATGGAAAAACATGCAAACCTAAACTCACACGTCAGATTTCTCAAGAGACTTCTAGGGCCATAGGTTTGTTAGAAAGGAAACTTTAGTTAAAAGTTTCAGTTGTACTACTTTGATTTAGGATGAGACTCCAGGGAAGGATCAAAACAGGTTGCTTCTTGCAGTTGATTTGCAGAGCAAATTCACAAACAGTTCAGGCCTTCTTTATGGTCTTTAAAAATCTAATGGCGACAATGTTAGAGTTTGTGAGAGTTGACATCTGATTTCTCCATCGTTGTAATGACAAGACTTGTTGTTTTTTGCGTAATGTGACTTGAACAAGTCACGTTGCCCCATTTGAAGTCAATGGCTCTTGAAGCTGTGAATCAGAGGAATTGCAGAAGTGGAGCGAGTGTTGGCTGAGAACTGGCTCCTGATGCTGTTTTCTAACTTCTTGGGAGACTAAATGCTCAAGGTTGATTTTATATGTAGTGCTGCCAAATGTTCTAGGAATCCTCTGCCACTCAATATTAAGTTTAGCTGCAATGAAGGTCCTGTAAAGAACAAGTGATAATGGCTTTGCCTGCTTCAGCTACTTCTAATAGCACTTCTTCCCAGCAGTCCATTCCAAAACAAGTGAGAGGGGCGTAGAAGGAATCCATGTGTGCAAAACTGAATATTATGTGGAATATATCTTCTACAGCTTTTAATAGTATCTGCAGCATGAACCCTGAAGACTCAGGAGGGAATTGCTTTCAAAAATTTATTTGTTTTTTGTGAAAGAAGAAATGTAGTTCACCAAAAACAGGGTGTGACTGTGCAAATTTGCCATGTAATTGCAGGGGCCACAATTCCTGATCAGCTTTGCATTTCATAAACTGGTTTCTGCCGTTTGGGGATCTAAATCAAGTCAAGAAAAGACTTTCAACCTTTTTTCTCAAAATGTTTTTTTTTCTTCTTCTTTTTTTTTTTCTAGTTGTATAATTTTATGGATTCGCTGCTCTGCTTTCCAGCTTTGATACTGGGAGATCCAAAAATAGCTAGGAACTTGCTAGCCTGTCTTTAAAATGTGTGTTCTTAAATGGTGTCTGGCTTTGAGATGACTTTGGGATGTGCACAGTCTCTCAATCACTTTTATTAATTGTGCTTCCTGTGCTTCTCTCCTCTAAGGAAGTTCCTAGTGTAGGGGACATGTAGCTAAGAGGGTGGCTGGCTACACTGCCACCCCTGTTTAATGCTTAAGAACCTGTGGGAGCAGGTCAGTATTTCCTCTGTAACCATGTGGAAGTCTCCTGAGCAGTTCCAGGAGTGTTTACTGGGGTCTTCCCATGTGGACTTCATTCATGATATATTGAGGTTCCTCATTATAAGCTGTCTTGTCCATTTTCTGTGATAATAAGACTGTAGGCCAAGTTGTGAAATTATCCTAATCTTCTTGCAAAATTGTTCTAAACCTTTCCCTCTCCCTTAAAGATTTCTCTGAAGACAAATACACCGATGTATCTTACAGGGCATTTGTCTTCTTCAAGAAGAATGCTGCAGCTAGAAGAAATTAGGGTTCTTCCAATATGATGGAAAAAATTATTAGAACGTTAGAGAAAGTTGTGTTATAGGCATAGATCAGAGCTTTGCCTGTGGTAAAACTTCAGATACTCGGGGATTTGAATCTGTGAGTTGTCCGTCTCAACAAGTGAGCTAAGAGTTCACACAGCTCAATCCCTTGTCGTGTCCTCTCAGGGTAACCCTGTGATGCCATTTCATTTGTTGATCCGGTTGCAAGGCAAGGAAGTGAAGTTAATACACACATTACATTCAATGTAGGCTGAATTGATCAGTCTGTTTTTCACGCTTCTTCTGCGTAGGAGGACTCCATCTGTGTTATTTTTAAAAGTCATTTATTATGTTAATAGTTGATGCAGAATTCTACTCTTTTTATTGCCCTCAACCCAAAGATGTATTTTTATTTGGACTAAAAAGTACTTTTCCTTGACAAAAATTTGCAATTTCTCCAAAATAATTTTTCCACCTGAAGACTGAAATCACGAAAACCAGTGAAATCTCTTGGTCTCCTTCACTGCTAACAAAGGATCATATCACAGGTTAATAGCCAAATTTGATGCTTCCATATGCATATCCAGTCAGGAAGCCCGAGTTATATGGCACATAAACAAATTCAGGGAAGGATATTCTCTGAAGTCTCTTCTGCTCATACCTCTGCAGAGCTTGTTCACTCTGACAGTGTTTGGCAGAGAGAAGGGCATCGATGAAAAACAGAGTACAAACTATAACCAAAGTAATTGCTAGGAAATTAAAGTGTGTAGAAAAATCCAAGAATCAGTGAAATTCCTGTGTTTTGCAGTGGTCTTATTTCCTTCTTCATTGTTGGGTTTGTGGACTAGAAGTTAAAAGATTAATGAGCAGGAGGAAACAGAAGAAAACATTCTCCTCACAGAGAAGATGCTTGTGTTGCTGACTCTCACTGGCATAGTTTCAGCTTTAAAAGATTTGCAGTTTATTGACTGGGTGAGCTACCCTGCAACATTAATTGCTGTTGTCCCAGGACAGTGTATTTCCACTTTAGGAAGTGATTTCATTAAAGTAGTACACTTGGTTCTTACTTGTGTTAGGTCATTCATACGTTTTGATGGTTGGAAGGAGCCTTGCTGTGACCTTAAGTTATTCTTTTAAGAATGTTACATCACCTTTTAGTTCCCTCTGCACTAAGGGCAAATAAAAATCAGGTGGTTTTGGGCTCTGAGCTTCCTTAATAATAACAAATATATGAAATGGTGTAAGACAGTCTTAAGATTTTTTTTCTGTAGCCTCTATGTTGTTATTAAGTCTATTAGTGTTGAATAATGGGAAATGTTCTTTCTCACAGTGAATGAAGGAAAATGTCAATGCAGAGACCAGATTAGATACTCTGCACAGTATATCAAATTGTTCTTCATGGCAAAATCGCTTGATTAGGACAATTAATGCAGAGGTGTTGTGACTAGGTGTAAAGGAGTGTTGAGTAGTGTCAACTTCATAATAAGTGCTGTAAGTTCATGTCTCCTATTAAGCAGTGGGAGGCGGGAATTCAAGAAGGAGAAAAGATTTTTCTGTGCATGAATTGTCTATGCATTGAGCAGCATTCTGTGTAGAAGAGTAATACACCAGGAAGCGTGGAACTAACGCCACCCACAAGGCACCGTAGTAAGTTTTCTACATGGATTTCAAGCCTGAGAGGATTAGGCTTTTCTGAATTGCAAGTGGGCTGCCTGACTGAAGGCAGAAGTGACATTAGGTTATCTGAATAATGGAGGCCACAGCATCTCTTCCAGACTGTAGTGTTAAAACTCAGTGTTTTGTTTCACTCAAATATATCTCTTCGAAAGTAATTTTGTCTTCAAGAGGAACCATCTTCTTGGTGGTCTGTTTTCCTCTCAAAAGAGAACTTTTCTGAAAAAAGGGTTGATGTAATCATTTCCTTTGTCTTATCCATGTTTTAACGGTATTTTCTAGGCAGACTAGGTTTTGATATTTTTAAACAAAAGCAGATTTTCACTAAAGTATACATAGAATAGTGTGGTGTGTTAATGGAATATTGATTTCTGTGGAGTTCTGTTGAAGGGAAGTTCCCCAACTGTGTTTGCTACAGCTGTAGAGCATCTGTCCGAGGACAGTGTGTGCACCAGCATTACATGGGGAAGAGAGGAACAGCAAGGGGACATCTCTGGCTTCCCCATCCACTGGAAATGTGTGCAGCCTTTGGACCAGCTCTGGCAGTGCCCTTGGAGAGCTCCCCTGAGTACTAGTGTCGGCTTGGGGTTGGTTTCTTAATGAAGTTTACTCCAAAAACCATTTGGAACCCAGTAGGGAGTTATTTCCAGTTAATTAATGAACCTAAATTTGGAAAATGGTTGTCAGAGAATTTCAAACCCGTTTATTTGTCTGCAGAGTTCTTTTGGCAGAAGGGATGCTCTAGGAAATGCTCAAGGGTGGTGTGTTAGTGAGAGTCCTCCCAAGCTGAAGTATCTAGAGACAGAGACAGACCTGCCCTTCAATCTGGGCTGAAGTGCTTTTGATAACTAAGACACTGAATAAACCAAGGCTGTTCTTTTTTTGGAACAAAGCCATTTTTAAATTTAATTTCGAGTATGTGTCATTTTTTATTTCTCCCTTCCCTTCTCCTCCATTTTAGATGTGGATAAATACAGTGGAGGGAATGGGAATCAGAAGTATAAAATTAATCCTCTGAAGATATTCCTGTAAGTTCTGGAGTCAGACAGCAAAGGTATCATCAGGCTTTCCCCTAGCAGCTTCTCAAACCTGGGTCTTGTCTAACTTATAACTTGAGAATTATCCTCTCTCCAAGGTCACAGTCATAGTCTCTATGATTACAGACCACCATATGTACAGGGAATGTTTTCAGAATGCTGTGGCCCTTGAAATCTCCTGTAGGTTTGCCCATAAGAGGCATTTCTTATCTCCTCCAGGCCTGCTGTCCTGGTGCACTTATCTCTCTGCTCCTCTGGCATGTGAGGAAGACTTGGCTTTTGTGTCACTCTTACTGCCAGAAGAGAGATCTCCCAAGCAATCAAGTTGCCTTTAGATTAGGGTTATGTAGGGTGAGAAGGTGGGGAGGGTTGGGGAAGGGGGACACATATATTTCAGATTTAATGCTCTGGTGAATTATGAGTAACTAATTCAAGTGGTGTGATTAAAGGCAATTAATCAAAGTAGGGAAATATGCATATTTACTGAAGGGTTATTGCTGTGTTTGTTCTCAAATAGAATTCAAACATTGGCATCTTGTAAGGTGATTCACAATTCACTTTAAAATTACACAATTTGAAACCCCATACCCCCTATCTGCAACAAAATAAAGCTCAAGGGATTAAAATAAATGACCTTGTTTCTATAAGGCTAGAGGAAGGTTGGTTCATCTAATGACCAAGTAAGGAAATTGCCTTGTAAATCCATTTTTAAAAAGCAATAGGAAATTGGTTTATCAGGTCTCCTAGAGCAGATGCATATGCTGTGATTGATCTGATCATGTAAAATATTGATCGCTGGGAATCTTTAGCTATAAGGAGGTAATACAGGTTAGGGAAATGTGCATTAAATTCATGTTTCAAATGGCTGATTACAGAGAGGGACTTCAGGAGGGAAGGAAAAGAAAAATAGGGAAACATTCAAGATTGGCTGGCAGGAGAAATATTACTTGAACTGTTTTAGATTATTCAGATTGCGACACAATGGCTTTTTGTCACAAAAAAAAGTCTTGATTAATAATATGGAAAAGTAGGTTTTAGTTTTACAAATGGTACTGAATTGAGAGTCAAGCAGATAATGAGAAACAATTTAATCTGATACATGAGGAGGATTAATTTTGAGTACCTGGGTTGTAATAGGCCAGCACATCTCAATGCAGATAAATGGAAGGTAATAAGCTTAGGAGTAAAGAACTCTCTAGTAAATGACTGCTCAGATGCTGCAGCAGGCTGAGTCAGGGGGAAAAAAAATGAGAAGTTACAGGAGAAAAATTGCCTATTCAGCAGCAAAGCCAATGAGAGGGAATGGGAAATCAAGCTGCTGTTGAAGGGGAAGAGCTGAGGACTCAAAGCACGGTGTTTAATGACCACCAGTGGGCTGCAACGCTGGCCGTGGAGAGGGAAAGTGCAGGTTCCAGAGGGAAATGCAACTCACATGGACAGAAATGGTCCTTAAGGTTAAGAAATCCGTACAGAAAACTAAAATCCTGTTTTGGAGAGAAGCAGAGCATTTGTGATTTTGTATCCTACTGGCACAGGACGTGTAGATTTTTTTTCCACTGATGCCACGTAGAGGTTTTGATTCATGTAATTTGTGGTTTGTATGGTCATGAAATTTGGAGCGAAACTGGGAAAGCTACCAAAGGAAACTTCCACGGAGATCCCTGGAGGTCAAGGGAGGAAGCCCACATTTTGGAGCAGAGCTGTCATGAGAACTTACCTCTTTGGTATCACATGAGTGAATCATCTTTACAGCAGCGTCTGACTGGGCCGAAGTGGAGGGCAGTATGATGGAAGAAACCAGGGTATAAGGCTCAGAAGAGAGGAAAATGTAGTCTATGCTAGAGCAAACTTGTGGGAGTCTTGCTTTTGGAAGAAGTTCCTCTGCCATCTCCCCTTAAATCTGTGATGGCCTTCAGTGGTTTTATTTTTTCTCCCTGTTTTCAGGTGTGTTACTGTGATGACTTTATCCGGTTTAGGTTTTTTAACACATTCATAGCGTAACATTAGTGCTGTTGCAACACTGATGGATGGGGAGCAAGATGCGGTTTGCAGGAAAAGGCAGTGTTTTTAACCCATACTAAAGGATGATATTTTCCCTAAAGCACACTAAAGGATGTTGCTCACTTCTTATCTAAATAATGCCATAAATGCTCCTTTTTTTGCAGTATTTCCTTCCACCTGGCAAGACTTCTGCCTCCTTTCCTGACATCATTTGGTTCTGTTTGCAGACTCAGCTGAGGATTGCTGTTAGGATCATTCTGTGTTTACTTGTGGCAGAAATAAATAACACACATCTCAGGCTTACACACTGTGTGTAGACAATGAAGGGATTTTAAAAGGTTAGCTCAGGTGGCAGAGCCTGCTCCATAGCTGAGACTGCTAAAGAGTATGTGCTTTTACTTAGAACTGTGTATATTCTAAACTAGAGAGTGAAACAAAAGGGGTGATGGTGTCTGTTATAATTGGATTATGGTAATATATATCCATGGGATAGTGTTGTCTCATATAAAAAAATCTGTTTCACTGTCGTGCAAAAATATGACAATCTAAGCAGATAATCCCAGATGTTATTTCTCTGTCAAGTTCACTCTGCCTGTGATAACACCATAAAGGTTTTTCTTATGCAGGCTGATATCCATAAATCTATATGAGGATCAGTTAAGACACATGATTTTCTGTCTGTTCTCAGGCTGCTGGTTGGAGATCAACAGCCCGTGTTGCAGTGTGTTAGAAAGAGATTTCTAAGGTGTGAGAGCCATTGGCCCAGTAACTATCCTCTGCATCTTCCTGAAACATATGCCTATCAAAAATTTGGGTTACATTCTAACCCAATTACAGTTTAATAGGTGTTCTAAAGATGTGCAACTTTAAGAATAAAATATCGAAGGTAAAAGGCACATAGGCAAAATGCACTGGCCTTTAGGGATGCTCCAGCTTTCCAACTTAGCAATTTAATTAAAAAGACAAGTAATTAAAGAATGAACATTAATTAAAAATCAATAATTTCAGCAACTGTTCTCTTCCTCTGCTGTTAACATGTATATTTTTTAAGGTAAAACTCTATAGAATAGTACTCTCTTAACTCTGAAAAATGGAAACTCATTTAAATGTGCAAGCTGGGATGTAAAGCCACTGGCACATCGTTGTGGGAACAGTGTGGCCTGGTGGCTGTTGTGCAGAGAGAGAACATGGCCCTAAGGGTCCAGCCTAAAGCCAGGGCTGGACCTGTTCCTCCTCTGCCCCTTCAAGCTGAAAGGACTGTTACTGCCAGACTTGCTTTCCATGGCCCATCATAGCAACAGGGTGATTTAAGCTGTGTGTGTGAGGTGGATGGAATGGAAGTGTCAGTGAGCTGTGACATAAAGCCTGGGTGCCTTTGACAGTGCTCAAGCTGGGCACAGCATCGTCATTGATTCATGTGGCTCTCAAAGCACACATCAGTTTAAATACATGAATGCCCAAGCAGGTTTGCTTATACTCTCTTTTTCTGCTAATTATATTTTCATGGCTTCAGAATTCAAAAGCAAACTTTATTTTTCTAAAGCCTTGTGCATGTCTAATGAGAGTCTTGACATGAAAGCTTTCTCCATCCACAGGTACCTTGGGAATCCAAGGAGTGTAGGAGCCCTGCTGCTGTACTAGGGCACTTTTCAATTATATATGTTTTCGTCATGATCTTCTAAATCAGAGTAACCCAGATTAAGTTTAACATGGTCCTGTAATTACTAAACCTTGTCCTGCCTTTTTGCCTCTCAAAAATACAGCTAAGAAGGCATTTTAGTAGAAGACTATAGGGTAACAGGTTTGATTTCTTGTGTTAAACCCTTTTACTGCAGCTAAGCAATACTCACAGGGGACAGAGGAGGTGTGAGCCAGTCTGTGGACTGGAGGAGTTTGAGCCTTGCTAATTGGTCTGGTGATGAGGCTGAGGGTGGCTCAGGAGAACCTGTTCTTTCCAGTGCTCAAATTCCAATACACTGCCCAATGCTCTGCAAAACTGTCATGCTGCCTTTCTCTGGTGTGAATATCCTCTCAAAGCTCTATCCTCTGCTTTCTGTAACCTTGTTGATCACTGGCAGTTCAGCAGGACTGATATAAGCTCCTCATCACAGAGGCGTTGAGCTGCGTGCCCTTAATGAGATTCAGTAATTCTAATCACTGATAGAGTCTCATAAATCAGAATTCTGGCACCTGGCACAAGAGTCTGTCAGTAACCCAAAGGCCAGTGATTAACCTGCATACTGATTTCACAGTGATTTTCACATACTGGTTCCCACAGTCCATGGAAGGCAGTTGCTGTAACTGGGGAGTCCTGGGTTGGAGTGGCCCATGTGCTGCACTGTCTGAGGCAGCTCCCTTTGCTGCAGGCTCTTTCCTGAGCCTTTTTCAGCAGTGTTCCCTGACACCAGCTCTTCCTTGGCCCTGCAGTGCCGAACATGTAGTAATTTTTCTAACACTGTGTTACGCAGAGTCAGGAAAATTATTATTACCCAAGGCAATTTTATATAAATTACAAATTTCTTTTGCAGTTATCACTTTAAATTAGGACAAAATGCTCTGTGATTCATGAGTTGATCCAAGGCTTCTGCCAAAGAAACAGAAATATGTGCAAGGAGGGAGCTGGTTTTGTTCTGTGCTGTACTTTCCACTTTCATGCAACTCTGTTCTATGTCCAAGACATGTAAGGGAAAAAACAGATCTTCCAAAACATAGGTAAGCTCTTCTCCTGTGTGTGATGTCGATAAGGGAGGAAAAAGATGGAACTGGAAGAATCGAGAAGAGACTCACCGAGGGTGGTTTTTCAGGGTCTGACCTCACAGAGGCTTGGTGCAGGTGTTATTCTGACCCAGTAGGCTTGGGATATTTCCATTCATCCAGCTGCAGTTTGAATGTACTGTCATGAAGCATCCATCTCTTTGATCTTCTTGGAACCTGGCTTCCTTCGTGCCCATGGAAAGGACTGCAAATCAAACCTCATCTTTTTTCACTGCATTTGATATGTCTAACTTTTTTAATTATTTTTTTTAAATTAATACAATCAGAAAGATAGTTTAAATAACAATATTCAACTAAGGCCTCCTTCAACAGATTTGAGTGCAAGACTGAAAATGAACTGTTATCTTTTCAGTTATACTTACAGGATGCAGATTTGAATTGCAAAAAGACCATTAAAATAGCTTGTGCAATTTAAACCAGACAGAGTTAAACTGACAAAGCAGAAAATAACATGAACTAGAGATGCACTTGTGTGCTATATCATGTTAATGATTCTGTTTTCTAAACCAGGAACAGCCTCAATAATATATGTTGCTTCCAAACAAACATATATTTTATTAAAATAAATTAAGATAGAGAAAAAAAAAGCAGTGGGAGATGGGAAGGAAAACAATTATTCAGGAAGATTAAGCTTGCTATACAACAGAGGTTTGTGCCATGACCCACCAGGAATTTGTGTGCTGTTTGTAAAGATTTTATCTGTTATTTTTACACCTGGACTCATACTTTTGTATGCAAGACCATGAGCCTTTTGTGACAAAGATACAGCACAGGAGGAAAAGTTGCCCAAGTGTTGTACATAGATACTTGCTTAAAAGCGTCTTTGGAGTTCAAGTAATATGACCCCTGAGATGCAAGAGGACAGTAACAGCAGAATAGGAAAAACTGGGGGTTTGTTACGTGTTCGGTCTAAAGGCCAACACATTAGTATTTTAAATTGATCTGCTTCACGTAAGTGCTTGTGTACGATGGATAATTGGCAAAAGAAGTTAAACCCCTTTGTGGCAGCAGTTATGTTATACTGGCAAATAAAGTAACAGCCTCTCTTGTGTCTGGAGTTAGCCTGGTGATGCCTCTTCTCCAGGAGCAGCGCTGTTTTGTATTCCTCATGGTGAGGCAATGCAGAAGTGGTTTTCGTGCTATTGACTCCTCCAGCCAAAACACACTCCTGAGTTTCACTCTGCCTGTGATAACACCATAAAGGTTTTTCTTATGCAGGCTGATATCCATATGTTCTGGGCAGACATGATGCTGCCTGGCAATGTGATGTGATCATTCCTTACATCTGCATTTTATTGTACATGATATGCCTGTGAGTGCTGGATGCCCAGAGATCCCCCTCTGGCTAATCTGTCATCTTCCCTTGGCAGCTATTAAACAAGGATTTATCAACATGACTCAAAGGTATCTTTTCTGGCACTTCTAATATGTAGAAATTTCAATAAGGAAACTCTCTAGCTACTTGCTGATGCAGACCATGCAGCAAAGTCAAGCCAGATGTTCTCAGGAGAGTTTTGATCCAGCATCTACTGAAAGAATAAAGCTGGGCCTTCAGATAAGCTGAAGACTTCGTCCTGAAATGGTTAGTACATTGTGCTCCATGATTTCTTTCTGCCTGCCATGGTGGCTCCTAACTTGGCTCTAGCCCAAATCACCCAGGTGGTGGTTAGAAGGAGCTAAACATTTAACACCTGCTGTGTGGCTGAGCCCAATCCTTCTCAGCTCCAGCCGTGCTGACCAGTTCAGGTTGCAGAGGTGGGACCTTGGGTGTCTCCCAGGACTCAGAGTGGGATCAGGTGTGGGCAGAGGGTGCCAGAAATGTTGCTGGTGCAAATCTGGGCTGGAGATTGCTTTTGAGCCTAAAGCTAACTTTGAGCACAGATATTCCCTTGTAGTTCCCCAGCTGCAAGTGGCTTTGGCCCTCTCATACGACTGCTGCCCGGGCACTTGAGATGCAGGAGGGTGTTAATCTGGGTGGCTGGATGAGGTTTGTGTCATTGTACTTCTGGCTGTTGACAAATGAATGGGTCTGTGATTAAAGCTGATGACTTAGTTGTTAATTCAATTTCTCCAACTCTGACGTTGTATTGGCCAAGACTGTTCAATTTGTGGCTGGGCATTGCTTTTCTAAACTTCTATGTGAAGTTCCATTTTTCTCTGTAAACATACAGAGTTAAATGTAGTGAATTTGAACTGTGTCTTCTAGAAACTGGAGTTCACGTGGGGATATCTGGGACGTGGTTTACTTGGGCTTCTGGTATCCATGTGTCTCTATGGAAGTGCCAGTGATCAAAATATCTAGTTGTAGATTAATTGCAGCTAGCTTTTGGCAGGGATTCACGTTCAGATGTTTTAGTATTTAAACCACTCTCATAGTGTCTGATAGAGTTGGCAGGGCAAAGAAGAGGAGGTATCTACTGCAGAGTATGTATACTTCTTAGTATTTAGGGTAAGCGGGCCTCCGTTTCTACCTGATATGATAATTCCTTTATTTGTTTTTATTCTTCATAGTGACAAACTTTGCAGAAAATTTCCTCTTACTTAGCTGATAGATGTTACACATGTTGTCCAATGTAGGTAAATAAGGTTGTGCTTGAAAATTAAAAGTCCCGATTATTTTGAATGTGGTTATGGTCTTGTATCACTGGCTTCAAGGGGCTGTGACCTATGCTGTGAACTTCATATTTCTCTCTTGTTTACCAGCTCTTCTCTGTCTGCATGGCTTCCAGGAGCTCTTCACCTTGTCGTAGCTCTGGGTATCACCACTCACCTTGGGTAGTGCAGCCCTGCTGCTGCTCAGAGGCAGCGATCAGAGTCAGGCAGCTTGGCTGTTCGGAGAGCTGTGTAGGATAACAGGTATCTCCACATACAGTAACAGGGGCAAAACTGGTTAAAAGGAATCTTGCAAAGATAAGTACATCAAAGGCTGGGAGGTGCTGAGGTGCAGTGCAGATCAGAGCTAAGGGAAGAGCTCAGACCAGTTGTGCTGTTCAGTGTTTGAAATAAGGAATAAATCAGTACTTCTGTTGTTAGGAGGCAGCTAAGAACTGTCATGTAAAACATACATAGAGCTCATTTAGCTCTTTAGGTAATATTCAAGTTCTTAAATGTGTCTCTGACCTGTTGTTTTACTAAATTACCCCATCCATTACCATGTTTGTAGACAGAGCCATCTATTTTGCTCTGCTGGAGTTAAACCTGTAACCTGTGATAAGTCTGCTCTATAATACAGCATTAAGAAAAGCTGAACCAAGAAAATAGTAGTAAATATGCATCAGAGATTCTTGTGTAAATTATATTGAAGTAGAGGAAATTTGAAGTACAGGAATGCCATCCAGTTTATTGAAATTTAAAGGAAATGGAATAAATTTACTTCATTGATCCTTATTTTCTAGGATCAAAGACCAAGTGTAGTGAGGAACCTTGGATCTAGCAGCTTATGGTAACTCCTTCCCTTGCCATGACTTGTTCATTATCCCAGCTACACATTTTTCACTTGACCGTCATGGACATTGTGAGGGAGATCAAGTTAGTTTGGTTATAAACCTATGCCTTTTATGTCCAAGGCTGTTGCTGTGGGCAGTTTTATACTTGCAGAATCAAACTATGGCAGTCTTCAAACCTTTCCCCTGCTCAGAGTCTTGTTGGCTGAAGAGGAAAACATGGTTTGGTTTTGTTATAAAGATATATAGCAAGGCTGGTAATTAAATTCAGTGCCTGTGTAAGTGAAAATAAAATAGTACTAAGCAGAATATCAATAATAAGTGGAATGTGTAGTATGTACTGCCTGGTAAATTCTGACACGAATTGCAGATGAGGAAATCTGAAATAAACAGTAATTTAAAAATCATTCAGAAGTAGGTTACTCTGAAATATGATTGCTGAGCCCTGTGTCTGTGTGTTCTACTGATTGAGAGTACGCAAGTGTGAAAGGTAGTACATTGGTAAAGTGTGGAGTGTCAAGAGCAGTCAGTGTGTTGGTGAGGGCCACAGCAGACATTGTGTTGCCCCAGGCAGCAGTTATTTTATGACTCAGCTTCAAAAAAAATAGAAGAAAACAGAACATGCTTTTGAGAATAGGAACTTGCTGTAGGACCCAGCAAATCAAAGGCTGTTGTTAATCAGAGCAGTGGCAAATACATACAACTTTTTCCCCCATCCCTGAGACTCTGCAGGAAAATTCTTTCATCCATGGTGCAAATGAATCCCTTTCTCACCTTGCTCGTTCCCACATGCCAAAGGATGGGCACTTCTGATGTGAGGCAAAGGGGGGGCATTTTCTTTCTCTACTTCTTGTTGCTTAGCAGCTGAGCTGCTGCTTGTACACAGAGCACGGCAAGCACAGTGCACAGTCGGAATGAAAGCTCTATTTGTCATCTTGATAAATCTTATTTGTAGCACTTCTGTAAAGGATGTGACAGATTAGCTGAAGGAGAGATCTGGGGACATAGGGTAGCACACAAAATTTAATTCTGACTGATTGGATGTCACAATGCAAATGAAGCATGGTCTCACATGAAGCAGTAATTGCAGCTGTGTTGTCCATTGCTTTGTATATTCTTTGCATTTACGCTATTGATTAAAAAGATGTTGCTATAGTAGCTGGAACATAAGTTTTCTCAGTGTCTCATCTCATGTTTTATTGATTTTTACTGCTTAACAAAAACTCTGGCCCTTCCTTATTTCTGAAAGGGGCCAGTTGTTTATAGCCTACCCACATGTATCAGCAGCTTTTGTAACAGCTTAGATTTCACTGCCATGTAGGTTTTGTTGACAACAACAGAAATAAGACACATAATTCTTTCTGAGGTGGCTTTTGCCTTAGTGCCCAATGCTACCACCCTGTGGAAATGACAGTGTGGTCATTCTGTGCCATTGCATCTACAAGCTTTTCTTACAGCTGACACTTAGTCTTAGCTCAGCCCCATCACTTACTATGGACTTATATTAAGGGTAAAAGGCAAAAGGCTTGAGGAAATTAAAATACTTAATGACTTATTCCTGATTTTGGTAAAAATACTAATTTGAAAAGAAATCGTAGGGGAAAATATTTGTAAATTGAAACCTTTCATTTAGATATATCCACCATTTCCAGGTTCTGAAAATGGAAAATAAAAAATTAACCTTTACAAAGAGCTGAATTTCACCCAAAAATAAAATAGCAGATACTTTAATTTGCAAACTGAAAAAAGGTGGATTTTTTTCCATTAGATTCCTTTGTCTGTCCATGTTTTTGAAACCTTTGCCACTCTGTGCTCTTCAAAAAGGCTTAGGAGAGGCAAGATACAGGGAAAGGCTGGATGAAACTACAAAATCCTTCCCCCTTCAGGTGAGAGTAGATATGTATTTCTTCCACTGGTGTGAATTTATTAATTGTTAGACTCCAGCATGCAAAATCAAAGCAGTGCAAAAAGATCAAGGTCTTGTCTCTAGTTATTTGTATCTCCACCCACAATTTAAGTCAGGTTATTGATGGCAGAAACAATAATTTGTCAGTTTGAACGCTAATTATCTGCTCAAAGCAGGATCTCTGTCTCCATCCCTTTGCAGATTCAGTTAACGAACATAATTGTCTCTTCTAGATGTTACCATGTTACAAATATTGCAGTATTTGATGATGAAGATGATAATTTCATCCCTTCCAAGTATTGAAAACAAATTACTTTTCTTTAGCTGGATGCCTAGAAGCTGGTGACAGCTGTAGGAGTATTCGTTTTGCAGAACTTCCACTGCTTCCCTCCCATGCTATCGCTTGTTTAGTGAAATAAGGGGACTGGAAATGATGAAGAATGAGCACTGAATTCTCTCCTGTAACTCATCTCTTGGGCCACATGGATCACATTGTTTAACAGTCTCTATTTGGTAGCTGAGAGCATTTATTTTTCTTTCAAATGTACCAAGCTGGAGGTGACTTGTTCTGTCTGTGGCAGGCATTACCACTATGGAGAGTGGCTTTATCAGCTTGAAAAAAGGTGGGTGTTTGGATTTGACACAGGTCCTTCCTCTTGGCTCTTCAGGAGTGGCAGCAGGCTGATAGTGTCAGCTTTTGGAAAAGCAGCAGAGCGGTAGGAAAAGCATGTCACGTAGTCAGGAGTGCGTTAACTGCACACCTGGATACTGGGATTTTATTGCTGGCTTTGGCCCTGCTTGTCTGGATCCCCTTGGCCAACCCAGAGCACTCACACGCAGGCGGACTTGATTTTCTTCCCTCCATGGAGAAACTGGTCTGCTTTGGTTAATAACATGGGGGTCCTTGCAAATTAACTTTATTGAGGTGCCTAAAATTTTCATGAGGAAAAGCAACTCGGTGATTGTTAAGGAGAAAATGGTACAAGTAATTTTTCACAATGAACTGCCATTTGGAGATGAATGAAGGATGTTCAGTAAATAGCTTCAGCTCTAAAGCAAGATATTTGGGCTTTTAAATTCAAATTCAGATATTGTTCTGAAGTGCTGCAGATTGTGTGAAAAACACTGAAAACACATTAAAACAACTTCTCATTTAAAGGAGAAAGTAAATTTTCTATTTCATTTCAGGCTGAAAAAATTAATTAGTTGGGAAAGCTAAAAGGGTTCAGTTGTGCATGGCATTGTGTGGAAACAGAATAGAAGGAAAAGGAAGGTATTTCACATTCTTCACATTTTTTATATTCAGTCAGGGTCAGCCAGTCAGGGTCAGCTGTAATGTGTCTCTCATCATAGCCATCATTGATTGGTAATCTCATCTTGCTGAGAGCACTTGTAGCTAATTTTGTAAGTCTAACAGGTTTCTGCTTCATATTTTTTATCTGTGATGTTTTTAATTGAACTCCATAAAGATAAGGGGCTAATTTTTATAGTTACTGTGCAACCAGATTAATATAACTTCAGATTGTAGAAACTTAAATAAGTTATTGACCTTTTTTGTTTGTTTTGCTTTTCTGTTGGTTTGTTTTTTTCATTTTGTTTTTAGTTTGTGAACATATTAGACCTGAAAAACTTGGAAAGACCTCGTTGTTTAGCATTCAGCAACTTGTTCTAGTAAATGAATTGTGGATACACTGATGCATTGCAGCCAGCCTAATACCCAGAAAATTATAGTGACCTTGTTTTTGGGTGAAAGTGACCTTTTTTGGGTGAAAACAGTAATTAAGTCAGGATATTTTCCCAAGAAGTAACTGTGTGAGCTGTGTGCTGGAATTGATTTTGATTAGCACCAGTTTCAGAGTTAGCTGCAAAAATAATGAAAGTATTCTGCTAATTAAAGAATATGTGCATATTTCAACAAGCTGTTCAGGTAGATGAGGTGAAGTATGTGCTGCATTGTAGTAACAAGGCCTTATTTAAGGTGCTGGTGAGAGGGAAATGGTCATTTCCCAATGTGTTTGCTCTGGTGAATGACAGCCAGTCTCATTTTTATAATAGAGGAATATTCAATATTCCCATGTGCCCCTGGCTTGTGGAACTGAGTTTTGTGGCTTTCTGTAGCAGTTTCAAACTCACTGGTCAGCAGGGCATGTTTATCCAAGTCACCAATGCTTAACTGGCCCTAACTAATAACTATAATTGACAGGATACCCATAAAACTTGCGATATGCAGACCAAGGGGTTAAGAGAATTTTATCTGTGAAGGAGGTGCCTTTAAGGTCCAGCCAAAATGACACAGTTATTTTGCTAATGGTAGGTATGAAATGATTAAGAAGAAGGGCTACATTTACAGATCTGTTTAGTAGACAGTTCAAGATGAGTTGTCATGGACAGACAGCTCTATAAACTGTGCTGGGGGTGACTCCAACCCATGGAGCAGTTGGGTCTTTCTAAGTTTTCCTGGCTTTGACAAACTTCTGATGAGCTTGCCACAGACTCAAAGTGGATCAGTCTTTTAAGCTGTTTCTCTGCTTAGGTTTTAAGGCTCTGATATAGTTGAGACAAAGCAGATCTGCTCTGAGGCACCCTGATCCTAAGAACCACTGCTCACAATTCCCAAGGGGAAAGGCATCCATGCTGAACCCAGCCTAGGCGTGCTCAGTGGCATTCAGTCAAACAGATATAGGATATTCAGGTATGTTTTCATCCCATGTGAAAGTCCCTAATGCCTTTTGACATTAAAAGCCTCTTGGTCACATCTAAAACCATAAAAGATCTGATGGGATAAATGATTGCTTTAGGAAATAGCTACTAATTGTTACAGTCATCTAATTGTCCAGTTTTGCCAAGTTTATTTAAAAAACCCCCACAATTAAATGTCAAACATCCCACAGATAAAGACTTGTCAGCCATAGAGCAAAGAAGAAATCTGTTCCCTTGTCACTGTGCACAGGGTCCAGTGTTTGTGTCCTACAGTGGAGCTGCAAAAGTGCTGATGACTAAAGAGTGACTCTTTTAATTGCATTTGGTTATTTAAGTGTTACAGATCTTAGCATCACTGACTGAATTTTCTGGGTGTTTTTCTTCTCATTTTATCCAGCCATTGTAATTAACATTATTACTGTGAGATGTTCATCTTAGTCTTGCTCTGTGAAAAATTGATGCTGGTGTCATTTAGGTGTTTTATCTGGTGGTTAGTCAGTGGCTTGCAGAGTAATAATCCCAGTGGGAAGGTTACATTTATCACATGTTTCCTGTAGGTTTAATTGCAGCCAGAGATAAAAACAAACACTGGATGCTTCATAGATTGATTGGAAGAGCCCAGCAAAATATGGAGTGGATCTTAAAAGAGAATGTTGGTTTAGTCCCATCTCCCAAATTATACTGAATAACTGTAGCCTGGTTGTTGAAACACAATCTTAGCAGCAGCAGAGGTAGGAAAATAGTTTGTCATCTTGGAGCAGCATTGGTACAGAAATCATCCTGGTGCAGTGCTGCAGAGTCACCCCACAGCTGCTGAAGTGGGGTGCAGAGGGCTATGGGTGCCCTGGTCCCTGCAGTGTGTGGCACTGGGGATCTGTGCAGCTCACACAGCCTCATCTGGCCACCCTGGGTAGCCCAGAGTGAACTGGCTCTTACTCCTCTATTCCAGAGTATTTCTTCCTCTGTTGAGTTAAACGAAAGTTTCTGACTTTCTTGTAGGCACAGCCTGCTGCTTAAAAAGTTAGTAATAAGTATTTTCTTGACATTCATTCATTAGAAGACTGCTGAGCTTGACATAACAAGAGCTAAATAGTAATCTACCTTTCACCTTCATTCTCATCAGTTCTCTGACTTTAAGTTGAAAAGAGTTGGGGAAACTTATCAGCACTGTGTATTTAGTCAAATATATATAGATATTCCTGGGTAAAAGAGAACTAGACAGAGTATCATCAATGCCTGGATTCTTTCCTCACACTGAGGAGAAAGAGCCCATCTCCTGTGGCATTTAGCCACACTTTTAAGTAGGTGATCAAATTCCTCATTGACTCCTTCAGCTGGATTTCCAAAAAAGGAGTTATTATTACTGTACACTAGTCATATGTTCAAGTTGTCACCTTTGTGAGTGACAGATGCACTGATGCACAGAATATGCTCTTGTGTATTTTAAATTAAGGAAATAGATTATAAAAATGAGCAGCCCACACAATTTCCTCATATGACCGGTTCTGTTCAGTGTTACCTTATTTTATCCAGTGTGGGTAGTGTTGTTTATCCCATCTTTGAGTTTGCAAGAGCCTAAAAATAGCAGGAAGTGCATACCCCCATCAGTCTGAGTGGTGTGTCATCACATTGAGAGAACAAGGCACCGTCCCCTGCCCTCTATATAGGGCAGTTAAAATTTGAGTTAACAGAATAAACTCTCAGACCTTGGAAGGCAGTAAATTCCCAAATAAATTCCATATGCCAGCGTTGTCTGGAACACGAGAGGTTGAGTGCTGAACAAGGGCCGAATATGGGGCCTCTTTCTCCATTTCCTATCAGATATGGTGTTGAGCCTGGCTCAAGCCACTTGGCAGTGGAGAGTCAGCTTCCACCCACTTCAGAGACTTCCAGTGCTCAAAACAGGAAGAATTCTTTGGCATCAGATATATCCCTTAAATCTTCCACAGAATACTAGTCGATGGAGGAGAAGCTTCATATTTTATGCTCCAGAAAGTTGTTTGGTACCTATGGCGGCATTAGTCAGCGTCACTTGAAGGTACATGAGGCTGAACTCCAGAGGAGGTGGTTTCCTGCTGGGCTAGGTCTTGAGTCGTGTGAAGAGGCAGATCAGCAGCATTGCTCTGTTTGAATGTTTCTCCCAGAAATTAAACCCCGATGGCCACACCAGAGGGGTTGTGTCCCAGCCATGTCAAATCAGAACGTATAGGAAAGGAATTATCACTGTGGACACACTGAAAAACAGAGTCTGGCTCCGAAAAACAGTTGAATACCCTACTCTGTTAGACACCATCTGAAGGGGATGGGCCTTTTGTTCCAAGAAAGGTGATTGACATATTAGACAGCGTAAGAAGCTGTAGAAAAACTAGTTTAGTAATCCAGTGGGCATATCTGATAGTACTCAACTGCCATCAATAGTCAGTTAACATTTACCCCATCCACTGCTTCCTTCTAGGTACAGAGAAAACTTCAAAATGTCACCTGAATTCACACCTTTCTTCTAATAACTGGGTAAAGGGATAAATCCTCTTCTCTGTGGAAGTGTTGAAGCTGACACCAAAGTAAGAAGCCTAATAAATTTATGTGTTGCTGACCGAAGACACCCCTTGGTTGAATCTGTTCACGCCTTCAGCAGCTGTCCACTGTATTGAACAAGGTGATATGACTCAAGGCACAGTGCAGAGATCAGGTGTGACTGGGTTGTCTCCTCTCTGCCTGTCTACTTTCTTGCCCCTGTTACTGTAGAACTGAAGAACATGATGTCGTTGGACTCATCTGCCCATCTTTTCATGGGTGTCTGTATGTGTCAGTCATTACCATAATATCCAAGAACCACAGATGGGTGACTCTTATCTTCTGCCTAGGTCTGATGCATTTCTCCAAGCCCATTGATATAAAAGCTGACTATTTTAAAGGCTGATAAATCCTTTTGGATCTCCAAGGTCACTGAACCTGAGTATCTGCGTGAACCTTCTTTCAAGTGCTGCAGCTCAGAGCAGGCTTACTTAGAGCAGGAATGCTAATGCTTGACATGAGGAGAGGGACCAGATTTTTATGCTGCTGTGTGCTGTGGGTCCACTGCAGAGCATGAAATATGTTCTTGGGTTTTTTTTCTTCTTCCTTTCTCTAGTGCTGCTGACTGAATGCTGGGATGCTGTTCACTAAAACCGTGCTTCCAGCTTTCCTCCTTGGCTTTGCAAAGAGAATTAAATGGGAATAGGACTCCCTCTATTGCTGAGATGTGGAGTTAGAACTCTCACCACTATAATCTACAAATTTAGCTACACGGCTCCTTAATTAAAAAAATGTGATGAAATTAAATTAGTTTTTTTTTTACAGCTGCTTATTTGCACAGGAAATGGAAGTTGGAATGTTTAACAATGCAGAGTCAGATTTGGAGTTTATAAGTTGGAAGCCAGAGGAGCAGCACAGAAGGTTCCACTGAGTAGCCAGCTTCCAGGCTTTGTACCTGAAAATGGAGCTGGTTGCTTCCCACTGAAGCGCTGGGGCTCTGTAGTGCTGGAGTGGGAGGGAGTATTTCCAGTGTCTCTGAGTCCCAGGTGCAGGATGTGATTTGTGGTACCCACGTTTAAACCCTAGGGAATATTCTAATCTCTCAAATATCCATCCCAGGGTGTGAGGCACTTCCTAGTCTGATCTGTGGCAGAGGACACAAGTAGCTTTTTTGTGTCCTGTCTAAAGGAGGGCTACTACCTTGGAACTTGCACCTCGGAGTTCCCATGGGAGCTAGCAGAGCTCAAGGTGGGTTCTGGAAGCATGGATGAAACTTCAGGTTGTCACCCTCTCTGACCATGAGCTTTGCCTGAATATAGGGCATTGTGACCTAAAAGAACAAGTCTGTCAAGTCTCTATTGCTCAACTTAAAGAGCAGACAAGAAGGAGTCTCTGAAGATTGTACCACAGGGTACAGCAGCCTATGATAGATACATCAGAAAATGGGGTTGTTGGACAAACCTTTCTCCCATAGCTGTGCTGATCTCCTCTGGGCTATGCTTGTTCTGTGGATGGAGAAAGGGCATCTATTTCTGGGACCATCAGCCAGAGATGTTTTATGAGCTCAATATTTGTCCAATAGAATTACATGGCCCATTTCCCTTAATATCTGTTTATACCTAGACCAAACTGGAAAGGGCAAATCTGTTTCATAGAAAGTTGGGATGTTTTAAAATTTGGTTCTATTCAGGTCTGGAGCAAAAGGCACAGTTGTTCAGGCAACACAGTTGTTCAGGTAACAGAATGTCGGATTTATTCCCTCAGAGTCTGATGGTCTGAGGATGAAGTTCAGGTGCTCAAAAGACTTTTTTAAAAATAGGTAGGAAATAGTGAAGAAAACTGATGCACTTGCACCTCGTTGATAATTCATCCAGCTGAAGTTTCTCTGCCAAGCACTGTTATATTTACAGATTAGCAGAGTCCATGAAAGGCCCTGATCTGTTCACCAGCATCATCCCTTTCACTGTCTGTAGAGCTTCTAAAGCACCCTCATATTAAAATGGACAGAAATTACGTAGGTTATGAACTCTTTGGGTTTTGTGGATTTATTTTTTCTTTGGCCCAAGAGTAAGTCCAAATACAACTATTGAGAAATTTGCTGATTTCACAGGAGTTCACAATAGTACTAGCTAGAAAATAGTACTGAAATTTCCTTGGTGCAGCTGTGTCGCTGGAAAAAAAAAATTATGGAATAGCCTCCTCTAGTGGCAGATGCTTTACTGAGGTTTTTTTGAGTGCTTGAGTCGTGGGGGGGTTTTCCCTAATGAGGAAAGTAGGCCAAAATGATGTCTGCAAAATAACTGGTTAGAGCTATTTTGTCTGCTACAAGTTTATCCTTCTAGTTCTGGTAAACACACTAAGCATCTTATAGAAACAAACTTTTTCCTGTGTGCTCAACTCCCCATGGGAAGCATAACGTTCCAGGATACTTCTTCATCTGACTCACATTTAGGGATGTCTTCTCATCCTTTTCTGCCCAGGGCTTAGTTTTCAGTAGTTTATTTTCATGTGTTATCACAGGAAAATAATGATAATTCACAGTGTTATAAAATACCAGGAGAAATTAAGAATAAAATCTGACGGATTAGACCCAACCCCAAAATTGTGTCAAATTAAATTACTTTCAACACATTGCTTTCCCCTGCTAAATAGAGAAATCATTATTTTATTAGAGCTAATTTATTTAATTATGATAAATGAAATTACTTTTAGGAGCACTGATGTGTGTATTGATTTTGGCCGTAAATGCTTGCAGGCTGCTGAGAGAAGAGCTTTCCTTGCGAGCTGTGTTTGCACAGAGTGTTTGCAAATGGCATGGGTAATGCAGAAGCAGAGGAGTTGGAACGGGTCGGGCTTGGCAGGAGGCACTGTCATTTCCAAACCATCTGCTTGATCCTGAACGCTGCAGCCACTGGGGTTGGGCTGCCTGCCATTTGACCAGGAGAGGGCTTTGCCTGAGTCTGACCTGGACCAGGGTCTTTTGGATTTGCTCAGGTAGGGAGGAAGTCACTTCCAGAGTCAATATATCTGGGCTGTTGGAGCCTCACCCCAGGGGAATGGAGTTGGAGTCTCTGCTGATCCCCTCATCCCTGATGTCTGCCCAGTGTTTCCTTGCCGTTGTCTCAATGTGATTTTCAGTGGGGGTTTTGAGAAGTGCTTCAGGGAGCTCAGTAAATGCATGTCAGGGAAATGTAATGGCTTTTATGGTCCCAATTCTCTTAAGTGTTTTTGCAAATCCCATCACAAACATAGGTGCGACATTCATCTCTTTTCCATCAACAGGCAAACTAGTGAAGGATTGGTCTTAGTTTTGGTCTGTGATGGAAAATAGGGAAAACAGTCCTTTTAGCTTTAAGAATTGATCTCCAGCACCTGGAGTGCTAGATATGGGTAGGATTGTGCTGTCATGAGTAGGCTTGGGTTAGATATTTACTGTGTTTCCTTTTCCATCTTTGGCAAGTTAAGTAAAACCTGTGTTTGAGTTACAAGTTTGCCAGTGTCCTTGAAATTTGCTTTCAGAAGGATGTCATTCCACATGGCTCCTGGAAACGCACAGGTGACTATAAGAATACTTGTCAGTCTTTTTTTTTTTTTTTCAGTGTTTGCCCTGTGGTTTTCCTTGGGGGTGTGGTAAGAGCCAAGCAAGGAGCAGGGACTTTACTCTGAGCTGCCACACAGTCATCCTGCCGAAAGCCTCTGCAAATACTGGTCCTGCACTGCCTCCCTGGTACATGGCTGTGGGACAGCTGTTAGGCAGCATGGGCCAAGTAGCCTAATGTACATCTGCCTCATTTCCCCCATATATCAGAGGTGGAAATGATTCAATATGCCTGTCCTTGGGTGTTTCGGTGCTTTCTTGGGTATCTTGGGAATGCCTGACAAAGCATTCTGTCTGCTGATAGGAGTAATGCTGCTAGACCCAAGGTAGCCTGAGTATCCCTGCACAGACAAGTAGACTTGCCCTTTAGATTTCCACCAAGGAGCCAGCTCCTGCTAATAAATATTAACTTTCCCACTCACAGCTGCAAAGTGACACAACACAGATAAAAGGTCGCCCTGGCAGGGCGGCTTCAGTGTCATCCTGTCCTGTGGGACAGCACAAACAAGGGCTGCTGACTTTAGAATGAGGAAATAGAAGATAACGTTTGGCATACTTTGTTTTGCAACTTTGCTAAAATGCTCTGAATAGAATATAAAATAAATGTCATACTCCAAAGAGTACAATGTTTTCAGAAGTTTAAGCTTGTTTTGATTCTGTCTTTCCTGCTTTATTTATGGCATTACAGTAGGACATTTCCAGCTATTTGCAGGCAGGTATCAAAGCATCTCTCACACTCTTCTGTTTTGAATCCTGTGTGTGACTGTGAGTCCTGATTTTGAATTTGAGCTTCTGTTGGGCTCGGGAACTTGTAAAAAATGTTATAAATTGTTGGGACAATTTCTGACACTTGCAAGCTTGCAGATGCTTAGTTTCATAAGCTGAAAAATATGAATTTAAAGCTTGCCCTTTCTGTTAAAACATTGGTTTAGTTGCAGGACACTTTTAAAACGTGATACATTGTGTGTAGACTTGAACTGCACAGATGTTTGCAACTGCAATTGCTCCTTGTTTCTTGCACCCTTACAGTCAGCACTTCACTCCATGTGCATGGTGGAACATGCTGGGTCCTTCCATAAAAACGCTGCTTTCTGCTCACTAGGATTGTACCACCAGGTGGCAGGTGAAGCCAAGGCACGAAATTGCTGCACTGACTTTGCATAGCTTCCCGCTGGAAAGTAGGAACTGAAACATTCCCTGAAACAAAATATTAAATAGTTTCACTCTTTAAAGGGTTTCTTCCCTAGTTCGCACTGCATGACAGGGGAGTGCAATCAGGTCAAAAAAAGAGGTAAAAAAAAGATTTCCATACAAATATATGATATTTTTACTAATCCAAAACACATATAAAATTATAAAATCAGATGACTTGAGTCACTTTACTTTGGAGCTAAAATTTATACAGCTGAATGGAACTATGAAAATATAATGATCACTAATATGACAATAATCTATGCAGAGCAACGGGCTCAAGAACCCCAAATGGCTGTTGTTTTGGCTGGGCAGCAGTTCAGAGTACTCTGTTCTCCTTATTGCCCCCATCTACAAGGAGGCAGGAGCCTTCTTATAGTCATCATCTGTATTTCCCTGGCAAGTTTCCATTGTAGCTGCTGTTCAGCGTTGCATGATGTTGCTGCAGAACTGCTGAGGCAGCAATGCTGTGCTTGCTCAGCCATGTTTTGCATTTGAGATTCTTTGGTCATAACAGCAGCAGCAGAAGTGGAGCCTGAGTGATCAGGCTCTTCCTGCCACACAAGCTAGTTGGGGATTTTGTTGCTGTATTCCAGGGAATAAGGTCAAGCCTGATTGTTGTTTTTTTTCTGGATGACATCAGTTCAAAACTGCGAAGTAGGGTTCTATGAAATAGCAATGCCTGTGCTAGCTTCTTTGGCAGTGCTTGAGCCCTTATTTCAGCCTGCATCATTGCTTAGATGCAAAAGAGATACAGTTTTCTGGAAGGAGAGTTCTTGATACTGTCCTTGCTGCACTATTCCCAAACCAGCCAGCAAGGTAACATGAGGCCACAAATCCTACTGGAACCTACCAAATTGTCTCTTCTGGTCACTTGTAAGGAGAATAGATGTAGCACATAATACGGTGGATAAACTGATCAAATTGTGCCTTAAAGGGACTCTTTTCTGAGGGCTAATTCGAGCTTTTTTCTTTAGATGGTTAGAAATGTAAATGCCCTTTCCAAACTAGGTGGGTTTTTTTCCTTCCTCTTAGTTGTCCACTCATGTGCTGGTTTTGGCTGGGGCTCCATCACATGTGACGGTTACTTGGGAAGACAAATACCATCACTTCAAATGTCCACCCCTTCCTTCCTCTCCCCCTTCCTTCTTTTCCCTCCAGCTTTATAAACTGAGACATGTGGTCTGGACTATCCATTAGGTTGGTTTGGGTCAGCTGTCCTGGCTGTGTCTCCTCCCAGCTGTGCACCCCCTCACCCACTGGTGGGGTGAGGTGAGGAAGCAGAAAAGGCCTTAAGTCTGTGTAAGCTCTGCTCAGTGATAACAAAAACATCCCTGTGTTACCCACACCATTTCCAGCACAAATCCAAACACAACCCCATGCCAGCTACCAGCCAAAACCAGCACAGCACATCAGTCATCAGCAGCTTTTATAATGTGGCAACCTCCAGTTCTCCAGTGACAAACAACAGCTTAATTTTTATTGATACATAAGGAGAAGAATAAAAAATGGCTGTTTTATTGCAAACTCTACTTGTAGTCCTTTTGGTACACTGTAAAGTTGCTTTTTAAACCGACAGCCCACAGAGGTAACTGATACTCTAGCAGAGGTAAGGTCTTAGCTGGTCTAAATGCAGGGATCTTGGAGGAGCTGTGTTCCTTCATGCCAGGCGGTTCCAGTCATGTGTTGAGGGCACATAAGAGGCATAAAGGGATCAAAGCAAAGTGGAGATTAGACAAGAGCTGTATTTTCCATTTTGTAGTAAAAACAACAAACCAAGTTAATATGCAATGAATAACTAGATGGTGATAAAGATTAGCTGAACCAGGTTGATTTTGTCAATATACAACTCCAGTTTTATGGTAAAACCTTAAGAACTATTCTGAACTGCTTAAACCGTTCTTGAGGTAGCTGAAGAGTACAGAATAATGACATTATAATAAGATCCATGTAAACTTTAGGAAGTTATTTTTACAAATTGATGTAGGCCTTGGGAATCCACTGTTGCTTGTGAGAAAAGAACTACATTTACAAGCAGATTAACCTTGTTTATAATTGCAAGGCAGAAGCCACTTTGGGCTTTTCACTGCCTGTCAATAATTGACATGGGTGACATAAAACCTATCGTCTCAAGGTCAGTTGTCTGAAATCAATGGAACTCAGCAGGCAATTAGAAATGGACTTGCTGATGTTCTTCCACGTGACTTTTTGACTTTTTTTCCTGAAAATGGTGCCATTTCCAAGTGGAGAGATCTAAGAATCAACTTCATTTTTTTTGCCCTGTTGCAGTTTTCCTGGTGTGGTACCATTCATTTCTGGCAACAATAATTAAGGTTGTTTTAATTGAACAGTGTGTTTGGATATAACCAATATTCACAGCTTGATTATAAGCAATCATGGCATAACAAACGGTGACTATTTCAAAGTTGTGAAATTCACCGCATATGTTTCTGCATAGTTGTTGTTGTGAATTCCAAGTACATAAGCAGTGATGTGAATTAGTAGACACTGAAATTTTACTTTTTTGAAAATTGTTTATTAGTAGTAAATTGCTGAGCTTCACCTTTCAGGTCTAGATTCAGCACAACATAAATGCTAAGATATGTTAAAATGCTTTGGAGGCTTCAGTTGCCAGACCTCATTTTAATAGCTGAAGCCCAGCATCTGGAAGGTGTTTGCTTGTCTGTGACTTTAAGGGTCTGATCCTTAGCAAATCTCATGCATTTGCAAGTGATTGAGTTAGAGGAATTGAGAAGTTTCTGCTCCTGAGCTAGAGTTTGGTGATCTTCCTCCCAGTGGATGAACTGGTATTTGCTCATTGTGGATAAGCAAATTCCACCACAAAATAAACCGAGCTCATGCACATGTGACTTGTAAACATGTCTCAGAGGGAGCGGTAACTCCTGGTGAAGAGCCAGAGCTTTCTTACATAGCTCTTCTCTATTACTTGTAATTATGTGATTCCACAATGAGCAAATCACACTTAAGAGACAGTATTTGACTTTGAAATCTGACTCTGTTTCTAAATTGCCTAAATCGCATTACTTACATAATATGTGAGCACAGGCTTAACTTGCTGTGCTGAGGAAAGATAAGTTAAATAAGGTCTTGGTCAGGTTCAGCAAGAGAAAATTCAAATCCAGCCCTTGATTAACACAATTGAAGTGTAACAGTGATCACATTTTGGACCACAGTGTTTCCAGTACTGTACATCTTTAGAACCAAACCTCAGTGTTTTCTTTGCTTGTGAAAACTGCATTAGGAGTAGCTGGTTTGGTTGACCCAAACTATAATATCTGAAATATTTTTCACTATATCCAAATATCAAATTATGAAATTTCTGAAAGGCAGAGGTAAAGCTTAACAATTTCAAAATGTAATTACTTTAGAATTGTTAGCAGATTTAATTCTTTTAAGTGCTTTTTGTACTTGTAGCATTTGTGATACATCAATAATGCAGCTTATTTAAAGTAGATAGAAAGTATAATACATATTCTACCTCGTGGATGTTGTTGAGCTGTTCCTGTTGCAAAATGCCTTACAATAAAGGGCATCAAATAAACCAAGCACCAGGCTCCTATGGCTGGCGTAATGTACTACAGGATCCTGTTACAGCCACTCTTTGTAATTCTAGGAGGCAGAAAATAAAATTTGACACTCAAAAATAATAAGTTTAAGTAAATCATGTAGGAGAAATGTACATTTATGTCCAAGAAATGGTTAGATGTTGCCAGAACAATGCAGCTACATTATGAATCTTTAATGATCTCTGAAAGTCATAATGGTCTGTCACTAATGCCCATTAATGATCTCTCTATACCGCGAGTATGGGTTTGATGTTTCTGGCCAGTACCTTAGAGAATACTTTAAATATGCCTTAAACTTTTTCTGATCTACTCCCTGTGTGTCTGCTTCAAATGTAGACTGCAATTGCCTGGGTAGAAGCAGCTTGTAAGGCAGCATGGCTTTGGGGATGAGAAAGTCTTATTCAGGTAAGATGTATTTAAGCAATATTTTTTTACAGGAAAAAATTAGAAGGTATTTCCTGGCAACTAATCCTTTGTAGAGCTTATAAACTATATAAAGATTATTAGAGTCTAATATTTCTTAGTATTAAGAATGTGGTTGTTCTTTGACTTCATGGATTTTCTCTGGTAACTCTAAAAAAATGCTATTTAAGAAGGACAAAGCAGATGTTACTGTTAATTCCTGCTGATTGGGACTGTAAATATATTGAATATGCTGCCGAACTGGCAAATTTGTCCTGATTGAATATGTATTTCAAATGTCAAACAGGTTGGTTTTATGGCCTTTTAAGCATCTGTGCTGCGTATTTAGTTAATTTTGTACCCAAGCTTTTTGTCAGGTATAAACCTTGCATTAGAGAAAACCCTTACTAATTCCAGTTCTTTCCTAATTGCCTTTCATCAGTGTACTGTGCCTAACTTTAACTGAAGGCAATCTTGTTATGGTGTTAATAACTTGAAAACATTTTTAATACAAAACCATCTTAATTTCTCTATTCTTTTGCAAATGTTTTAGCTAAAGGCTTATTATGGTGTAATTTAGTTTTTCTTAATAGTGAAAAAGTGTGTTCTCTGCATGTGGTACGTGAAATGATCAGATTACTGTAAGAACCAACGCCCTACGGCTAGAAGAGAAAAGCAAATCCAGGGACTCTTGAAAAATACCCCAATATCAAACAATAATCTGATAGGCAGCGTGCACAGACCATTAGATATTAACTCTGAGAGTTTGGTGATAACTGTCTGGGCCATATATCATTCTGTATTAGAAATAACAACGTTAATAATCAGCTTCTATGACAATGCATGCGGCATCCATGTTTCTTTTTCTCTTTTAAACTAATATAGTAAATCTAAGTATAGTAAAGTGTACAGTGTGAATTAAGCAGTCTGCAATGTTTTTGGCATTTACAAAATATAATCACTTCGTATATGATCCAGATCTGCCTTTCTCTTCCGCAGAAGCGCTAAGTTTTATAGCGTGATGGCAGTAAAGACGAGTCTGAAACAGGCAAAGAGTTCGCTATAGTTTAGATTTTGGGGAGTATGTTGCATAGCCACAATATACGGTTGATTACGAACCTTGGTGTTTGATTGTAACCTTGGTGTAAAGAGCCGCGGAGTTGGAAGGTGTGCGGGGAGGTGGAGCTGGGCTGGGCGAGGAGGAGCGGCCCGGGCGCGGTTCAGCACCGCGGACAGCGGCGGGTTCTGTCCACCGGCGTTATTAAGACCCGTCCGGGGTCTTAATCCTGTTCAACGTGCCTTAGGATGACCCTGCTTGAGCAGGGAGGTTGCACCAGACGATCCACTGTGTTGCCTTCCAACCTGTCCCGTTCCGTGGTTCCCGGAGCCGACTCCCACGGCCGCTCCCCTGCGGCGGGCACAGCCGGGAGCGAGGGGGACGGCACCGAGTGCCGAGTAAATACAAACGCGTTCAGTGCGAGATCCCAGCAGCTTTCCTTGGTCGCCTCAACCCTGCCCTTTCAAGCCTGTTGTTAATTACAGCCAGAGGCACCGCGGACGTTTGTTGTAATTAAATATCACCACTGACCGAAACAAAACTGCAAAGTGGACGACCTTGCTTGGGCAGTTACCCAGACTAACTGTAGGTGTCCCTCTTGTTTCTGATTTTAGTAATTTTATTCGTTTCCAGTACTTTCAGTACTGGAAATCTGTCCCATTTGTTTGGTTTGTAACTGTTTACAAATTCATGTTTTACTGCATGCTTCCTGTGGAGGAAATTCTGTATCTTGCTGAAAGCTTCTTGAAAAGACTTTGTATCAGAACTTTTTAAGTAGGCTAAAATTTATGGCAATAATGGTTTAAAAATGTAGTTACTGAGTAAGATGTTTCATGTATTACAGAGGTGGGCAAAAAAGAAAGTACCGTGGGAGGTGAAAGTTTCTTCCAGGATTAACAATTCTACTCTGATTCCCTGTTTTTTGTCTGCTCTAGAAACATTCTGGATTTGCTCGTATTTGTGAGTCAGGAAGAAGAAAGGTAGAAAAAAAATGTCTGTATTTGTGTCTGTATAAATGTAGAACCCATATTTGCAGAGGTTTGAGATGTCCAGTTCCAGTTACAGTCCAGAGGAAATACAGATACCAGCAACTTCTGGGAGCCATATCTTGCTCCCATCATATGAGGGGAACTGCTCCCATCATATGAGGGGAACTGCCTGGGTATCCCTGCAGGCCTTGCAGACTGCTGTGGGATTTAATTAATTCCATATGGCTGCATCACCTCAGCAGCTGTATACACAGGTGCTCCTTTTACAATTAGGCTCTTTAATGTCTCAAAACTGCCCCATATAGGAAGAAGAAAATGCAGGGAGGTCTTCCTTCATTATGGTTACATAGAATGGGCTGAGTAGAATGGCTTAAATTATAAAATTGACACAGCAGATCAGCCCAGATGACTTCTTATAATCCAGCAGGCTTATTTCTGTGCCTTAGAATCTAATTCTGCTGCTTGTTCTTTCTTTCCCAGCTAAAGTTCCTAAACCTTGACATGTTGTGTTGTAGATAAAGCTAAACTAACTTTATTTGCTTGTAAACAAGATAAAGTTGACCTCAGCTAAAGGATAAGGACATCGAGATACTGATGGGTTTTGTGGCTACTGCTCATTAGAAGCATGTTGTAATTTTTAATGAAACAAGGAAAGAAGATCCTGGGAGGATGAGGTGGGAAATTAGAATGATAAACAGGGCGATGAGGGTTGAAGGGAGAGGTCAGAAATCATGATGGTATATCATCATCTGCTCAATAGGGTGGCTGTCTCCTGTGAATTTAGCTCATCATGATTTAGCTGTACGACTGAGGAGTTGCAAAAGCCATACATATGGACTAGTAATTTAATTAAAATCACGGTATTATCTTTATATCTACTTGTGCAGCTTAATGTACTCATTTTGTGGTGGTTTTAGGAAGAAATGTAGCTACAAGATGGACAGTTACAGAGTTTCTGTATGAGCAAATGTGTCCCTATTGCAGTTCAGCTGGACTTAAGTGAGGAAGAACAGTGCTGAACTTGGGCAGCTTCATATCTGTTTCTCTAATTTCTAAGCAGTGTTTTTCTGCATAGCAGCAGAACTTTTCTGTGCTTTCTGTTGAGGTCTGAGTTCCCAGAAATGTACCCAGCCATCTAATGTGAATATTGGGAGAGGCAGCAGATGTTCTGCTATTAGCTTCCTTCTCTGAATTGAATTCTCTGAATTTCTTCTAATTTGCTTGTGTGGAATTTGCATACACATTTTTTCTAGTCTCCAGGCCTATTTAAATCACATACAGCAAATGCTGGCTTGAGGTTCTCATTCCTGTTTGCTAGCCAATTTTTTTTTTTTTT